>LPNX010294172.1:438561-455108 GCA_001517045.1 Pseudotsuga menziesii
TGAAAAATTAACCCCCCCTCCACTGCACCTGCCTCTAGAGATCAAAATTTAATTATATTAATAATTATTTAATGGTTGGTTAATTGGAAATGCTACTTTAGTAATACTATTTCATTATTATTTTATTCTATTTATTAAATATTTATTTTAAATTTATATTTGTTAATTGGAGCTTATTAAAAAATATTAAAATTATTAATCTAATTGAGAAGGAAGATAATATAAATAAGAGGATCCAAGAAGAAACCCATAAACAAAAAGATAATGAGAAAACTTTGAAGTCTATGGGAGACATGGATTGTTTATTATGCTAGCAAAATGTCCTTTTATAAAGGACTACAATGGGTCCACACTAGATTCACATAGCCCAAGTATAGAAAATAAATAATAAGAAACTCATGCATGCAATCTAAAATCTAGAAAGATGCTCCTGCTTGATTACACACACTATCTACTAATTGAATGAACTAGAAAAGAGATAGAGTGCACCCTTAGATGTTGGATATTGTTGATGAGAGATTGGGAATTGTTGGGGATGCATTCTCTTTGGGGAGAATGCCCAAGTTATCTACATAAGTACCTTTCATATTAGTTTTAAGGCATCTCCTCTTTCATCTCAATTGAAGAATGAACCGCAGAAGAAGAATGTGCTATATGCAATGGTTGAAAATGAATATGTTTAGTATAATTTAATGAATGTTATGGAACTTTGCAAAGCTAGAGGATCAATGTTAATGCATTGTGGGAAGCATACGAGCTTAACTTCTTGATGCTACTAGAAAGAGGAGAGCTAATGAGAGTTCCAACATCAGGGAAGTGAGACATAAAAGATGTGTTTTAGTCCACCAAGGTATCTCAATTTAGCAATGATGTTTAGGGGTAAAGATTACTATTAAAAGTGTCCATGATGATGAGTGTATGCATGGATCTAGAGTTGCAAATACTAAAATAAGGATGTTTATTCTAAAAGAGTAGTGTTGATGTGTTGAGGGGAATTTGAGAGTCAACTAGCTTATGTAGTTGAAAACAGGGTTAATGACAGTGGCATCCTAAAGAGATGGAGATAGAACATCAAGTATGTATTGAAGGAGATAGCCATTGTGTGAACTATGCAATATTGTTGAGGATTAATTTGTCTACCAATGAATGATTTTGTTGTGTAAACAAAGATCCAAAGTGTTGATGTTCTTAAATGTTGACCAATTACTACATTGGGGAAGGTGTGTTGCAAACAATATAAGGATCCAAGAAGAAAAATACCATGTTGTGATATTTTACCATGATGGGTGGTGGATGCTGTCTAGAATGGCTATGAAATCTAGGTGGTGTGGTGTATGTGTTGAACCATGGAAATCAATTGTTGGACCTATGGAGTTATTATAGAATGAAAGGTGTTCTTCTTACATGGAGCAAGGCTTTTTCTTTGAGTGCAAAACTAAAGTAGGAATTGGGAAAGGATTCTTTCATGGACTAGGGATTTTACTTCGAGTGTATAATTGAAGTAGGATGAAGTAATATTGAACTAAGAAAGGCTTCCTACATGGAATATGGATTCTACTTCAAGTGGGGAACTGAAGTAGGAAACATTCATCATGAATTGGGAAAAGATTCATACATGGAGTAGGGATTCTACTTTGAGTTAAGTAGGGAATATTCATTATGCACTAGGAAATTATTTATGCATGGAGAAAGCATTTTTGCATTCACCATAAAAAACTCACTTAAGACCTAGGGAAAGTATATAGAAGTATAACTTGTAAATTGAAGTGCAAAGATAAGGATGGATGTAATGTATCTATATCACTAGAAAATGGGATGTACCTTAAAATAATTTTGAGTTGTGGAGGTGACATGTTCGATGATTTGTAGTGTTCTGTGATACTATATAGATCCTAGAACATTGTGAATAGTCTGTGTGTAAGAGGAGAGGAAAGGTGATTCATATTAGAACATACCAATATGTGGATGAAATTCAATGTGTAGTTGATAGGAATTATTGATTCATGTTTAGTTTATACCAAATAGAATGTGTGGAAAATAATATTGGTGATTATTATTGCTAGAAGGGGCACACTAAAGATATAAATGAGACAACTTGTAGTCCCAAAAAAGTCAAAGGAGTGGCATTGGTCAAATATGGTGGTAGAGGTTGGATTAGAAATACAAAGCATGTGCTTAGATTGGTGAGAGAGACCAATTTAAGTATGATAGTATATGGAAAGGTTTAAATGGATTTATGAACAAGACAACTTGTATATGTAATTGATGTTGGAAGCATACATAGAATTTACCACAACTAGATTTATTTGTGTGTCATTGTTTTAGCAGGCCCTTCAATCCTAGATCATGTTATAACTCTAGCGATAGTTTGATGTCCACCTATAGCGATAGATCACCTGAATAAAAATGTCTATACCCCCAAAAGTAATGAATATTTGAACATGTTCTTTTAGAGATTCAATTCTTTGGAGACAACTTAAGAAGAAATAGGGCATCACTAAGATTGGAACCCTTAAAAGGTGTCTAGCCATAGGTGGCGACAACTAAATGTTGATTCCAATATGATAGATAGACAAATATTCCAAATGATTATTGTATGGGAGATAAAAATACAAAGTGTCCACAGGGAGAGTGATTATCTTTTATTAAAGAGTAGTTGTGCTTCCAAAGCTTGATATCAATTACTAAAATTTATTTGCATGAGACTACTATGGTTGGAAACTAAGATATATATAAAACATGACAATAATGATACATGGGTGTATGACATTCTTTATTGACCCTATAGTAACATAATATGAGAAAGATATCCCATTTTGATGTATAGTTATCTTGTCCAAACAAAACTAGGAAAATCATCTAAATCTAAGGTTTATGGAGCCTTCAACTAATTATATCAATTGTCCTTTAAAATGTTGTCTGTAAAAAAAAATCGAGTGGCAGTCCTATAACTCTAACCCACAAAGGAATTAGAGATACTTGGAAACTTTTTGTTGACTAGTAATGTTTTGTTGATGGCTGAGTGCACAAATCTATGAGAGAACAACCCATAAATATAATTGGATAGAATAGAAGATTGGCATTTCAAAATTGCTGGAAAGACATTAATTTTGGGTGGGAAGGTGGGAGAGAAATCCTAGATGTATACTTATCTTATACCAAATGACATATATATGAAGGTGAGGCTCCAAGAGCCTTAGATATAAATGCAATCTAATAATAAAACCCTAAAATATAACCTAGAAATGGAAGAGGACATAAAAAATAGGAGTCAAGAAGCAACCTTAAAACAAAGACACAATGATAAAAGTATGAAATTTCTAGGCACGATGGACTATCTATTATGTTATGTTGCCCAAATGGACTTTACAAAGGATTACAATGTGTCTACAAAAGATGCACACATCCCAATATTTATAAAGAAATAATAATAAACTCTAGCAGATAGCTCGAAGTCTAGAAAGATGTGCCTACATAATTACACACAATAACTACTAATTGAAATGGTTAGAAGAGAGAGAGAGTGAGCCCCTATATGTTGGGCATTGTTGATGAGATATTGGGAATTATTAAAGGTGCATTTTCCTTTGGGAGAATTCCCAAGCTATCTATATCATTACAACTTGGTTGCTATGTGATAATCAATAATTTTTTTCAAATATAGTACTTATTACCCAATAAAAAAAACTTAATTCAAGTACTTTCCTTATTTTCTTAATAAAGGAATGAAAATCCTATGTAATAGAAGGCTATATTACCCTAATAAGAAATAGTGGCTTCTCTATTTATTTTAGATTCATTTCAATTATATCACTAACTTTACCAAAACAAAAGGGTTCTTATTGTAGTTTCTAATGCTATGGTGATTTCATAATTGAATTCTCAATGGAACAACCATAATTCGCAAATGTGAATTAAAAATCACATTGCAGTAAAATTAATAGAATTACAATTTCCGTTACAAAGTTAAATGGCTATATTATAATTTTTGTCACTTAAATTTGTATAATAATTTATACTAGATCAAAGATTTCATTATAATATATTTTGTATTCTTTTTTTAAATCATGGATGGTTCTTGTTGATTTATTCCACCTCACTCTCTTTGTATCTCATTTGTTTGCTCAATGATTCAAAACATATTGTTTCTGAGTGTTGTATAGTGATTATAAATTATATTCATATATCAAATCAATGGATGGTTATTTAATTGGATACATACAAACAAACTCTTAAATTAGATAAATAAGGTATTACATTCCTTAACATGCAAATAATTATACCAAATAATCTTTCTTGTGTCTAAGTTATTTATATTGAAGTTGTTATTCTCTCGAATATTGTTCATATGGGAATAGCTTGTTTTCGACATATGCTGGTTTGTTAGAATTTTAAATGGTTGTATATTCGAGACAATGCATTGTAATGCATGAGTTGGTGAATACAATATTTTATATGAAGCTTCTATGGTATTAGATATTCTCTCTTTCCCAATAGCTATAATTCATGGACACTACCATTTGGTGAAGGAAACTATCATCCATGTGAAAGATATTGTCACCTTGTGAATAATATTGTCACATGGTGAAAAATGATCTCTCTCTTTCTATATATATCTTTGGTATAAAACTATTACAATCACTTCCCCTCCCATAAACCCTTTCTTTCCTACTTAACACTCCATACCAATATCCTCATCTCTCATGGTGAATTGAAGTCATAATGTGTCATGTGTATCTATGCAAACAACCACCAAATCGCAGATATGATGTATCTACAACATGAATTTTCAACCTAGGTGCATCTTTCGACTACACATGTCATAGAGTTTGGTATCTAAATTTCATTGAAGCCTTAATATTAGTAGTGAATATGTTTCTTTGGGAGATGGTTGAACTCACTATATATGTTAAATGATGCGATGATTTTCATTTAGTAGTTAATAATACTTTAAGTTGTAATGTCAAGAATGTTCTATATGTTCTTGACATGAAAACTAATACTAGTCTATTAGTGAGATAACAAAGAACCCTAATTTTCTTGTAAACTTTTAAGGAAGCAAATATATGGATACTACTCTTCATGATAACAAGGTGACTTTTGTTGTTATTGTTGAGAAAGGATTGTATAAACTAGTTGATAATAAAAAAGTAACATTCACTAGATACAGTAAGGAATATTGTTGTACTATGGCATGAAATCTATGGGCACTTAAGTTATCAATATTTATCTATACTTAATAAAACTAACATGGTGGATGGAATTCCATCCATTTAGGAATGTCGTAATGCATGTATAGGATGTAATATTGGAAAACACCATCAACATTCATTTGATACTTATAAATCATAGTGAACCAAAGGATTTTTGGGCCTAGTACATGCTAATCTACATGGTTGAATGAAGCTTTCCATAATAGTTGCAACCAAATATTTCCTACTACAGGTTGGTGGTTTTTCAAGGAAAATGTGGGTGTATTTTTATAACAAGTTCGATTGTTTTTCTAATTTTATGGCATGCAAATATTTAATAGAGACAAAATAGGTAAAAAGGTAAAATATCTAAGATTTTATAATGGAGGTGAGTTGTTTCAACTCAGTTCAAGGAATTCTATAAAAGAAGGTATACATAGGTGGTATACCACCCCATATACTCCACAACAAAATAGAGTCATGGAAAGGAGGAATAGGAAAATCGGTGACATGGAAAGGTGAATGGTGCTCAACTAAAATGTGCCATATTGGTACTAGGTATAAATTGTGAATACCATGATCTACATTCTTAAGAGAAGTCTTTTAAATATTTGTAGGGTATCACTCTCGAGGAATTATGGTCATGCAAAAAGCCTTCTATAAGTGATTTATATATTTTTTGTTGTACTAATTTTGCACATACTTTTAAGGAAAATATAAGTAATTTAGATGTAAAAAGTAAAGTATATATTATGTTTGTTGGATACAATGAGGATTCCATAGCATGAAAACATTATATATCTCTAAGGACAAAGTTGTGGCTAATAAAGTGTTGGTGTAGATGATAAACTACAATTATTCTTGAATAATGGTAAGTCTATGGATATTAGTGTATGGGTAATTGTTGTTGATCCTAAAACAAGTTATGGTGTTCAAATCAAACAATCTACTTATATTCAAAATAATTAGACGAGTCAAACTCAAAGGGGCAATCTAGTGGAAAATAGAGTGGCTCTCAGTCTTTACAACAAGATCATGAGGACCAACAAAATCAACCGAAGGATGTTCAAGAAGATGAGTTACTGAAGGCAATAGAAATCCAATCTACATGAGAAGGGAAATAGATTGTGCAAGGTAGTGACCACTGGAAATTATTTTTTCTCTAAATTCTATTTATTTTGAAGATATTTGAGACTAGCATTATTTAATAATCCAAAGGAAAACCTGAATGGTAAGATACCATGAAGGTGGAATATGATGTCTTGATGTAAACCAATATTTGGGTTCTATCAATATTGCCATTAGGTAATAAATCAATTGGTTGTAAATGGATTTATAAAATAAAATATAAATCAACTAGTTCTTTGAATAAGTAATAAGGCTGTGTTATCACCAAAGGATATAACAAGGGGTACTAGTGTATGCATACATTTTACTTATAGCATAAACATGGTAAATTTTTGGTTGATTATTTATAGTGCTGCTCATTTTTTATGGAAGGTATATCAAATGGATGTTAAAGATGCATTCTTGAATGGAGACTTGGAGGAGGAGATCACATGGCACAACTACAATAGTTTCACATTCTTGAAAAAATGAATTTATGATTTCCGATAGGTGAATTTCTTGTAGTGACTTAAGTAGGATCCTTGAGCCTATTTCAAACTTGATCAATATATTAGAGATTTGGATTAAAAAAAAATATTTGAATCCACTCTTTATGTAAAAATAATTGGTGGTGACATAGTAATTTTAATTGTCTATGTTTATTATCTTTCCATTGCTAGAATAAGCACCAACATAATTCAACAACTGAGATATAATACTTGTTCTACTTTTGAAATAGAAGATCTAGGCCCACTTCAATATTGTTTAGGTGTACAATTTTAGAAATATGATCATACCATTTGTGTATCATAAGTAAATTATGATGCAAGTCTCTTAGAAAAATAAACATGATAGAATGTAATCCTACATCTACACCTATGAAAGTTGGGATAAAATTCTAATCTTACACTAATTCACCACTGGCCAATGAGTCATTATATCAATACTTGGTAGGTAATTTGACTTATATTACTTCAACACAATCTAACTTAAGTTTTTCAATAATATATACTTCTCAATTCATTTATAGTTCTCAAGAGGTGCACTAGAAGATGGAGAATGAGTCCTTCAATATGTCAAAAGGGCCCTCAACTTTCCAATTCAATATCATATATTTGTTAAGTTGATTTTATAAGGGTATATTAAATTTGATTGGGTTGGATCAATTAAGAAAAACATCAAACCAAAGTGTAATACCTCAGATGTTAAGCTCCAGAAATATGTTACTATTTGTTTGTTATTGTGGCACAAGGTGTTAAGACTATGGATTTGGAAATTATTATTATTATTGTTTAATAAATAACTATCTCAACATGTAAAACTAATTATAATGGGGGGTCATGGATTCCACATGTGACGGGGTTGGGGACTAGGAGTTGTTGCTCTCCATAACATTATTTGATTGACCCTATTTTTGGTTATTTTGGTTTATGGAAGTACTATTACACCCTCTTCGATGTTTGGTGGAACCCTCTTGACTACTGTTCATGTATTTCTTGGCCTTGGTTTAGGTTCATTTGTAACTCCTCATGTGTTAGAGTTCCCTCACTAGCTATTTTTATCCAACCCTCTTTGAAGTGTAACTCCCAATTTTTTATGCACCCTTTTGCTATTCTAGGAATGGAATCTCATGAATGTGAGTAACTCCTCAACCAATTTGAGTTGGATGGAGAGATATTCAAGTTATCCTCCCTTTTTTGAGTTACCCAAGTGAGTTTGAGTTACCTCTCTTGGGAATTCAAATGGATATAGAAGGATTTGAATTGAACCTCTTTCCTTCTTATTCTTTCTCTCTGAGCTCTCCAATGCATTAGAATACTCTATTTTATGGACTATACATGCTCATGAGTAGGAGATGCATGGTATTGCTAAATATTGAAGGCCTTGTAATGAGGTTTGAAGAACCTATAATGGGGATTGAAGAGTGATCTATGCATACACAACATGAGTCCTTATCCCATTAGTTGTCTTTGTTTGAATCTAGCTTATAAATCCTGGGTGAGGGTGGTGATATTTTGATGGCCTATGGAGCGAGGGGAGTCACAACTCACCAAGGAGAGTATATGGGAGTGAAAGTTTAGATGTATAGAGATGTAGTTGTGGTATTCTCATGATGTTGAGGAGGGAGAAATCATATGTTATGGTTTTACTATTTATGATTATTTATAGGTTTTAATACATATTCCATAACGCCTATAATGTTGTTTCCAATAAGGAATGTTTTTTGTTTAATTGAAAATGGTTTCTGTTTGACTGAGATACAACTATTTTTGTGTGGTAGTGTTATCGGTGTTGAGATAAGTGCAACATACCTTTTGGTTTGAGAGTACCTCTTCTATGGAACTATGGCCTCATCTTGGGGATGACTATCATGTTTAAATATGCATGAGCATGGCATATCTATGACTAGGTGGAACATTGTCCCATTGAATTTAGTTTCCCTTTTAAAAGATGGATATTTGTTATGATATTATATTGTATTTTATGAGGTATATGTGCCCATGGATTTGATTTTTATCTATATTGTATGTTGGTAGTGCCATCCAGTAGATTTGATGTTATTGTGGTAGATCTCTTGTTTATATGATATCCAGTAGATTTGATTTTATTGTTGTAGATCTTAGTTTATATGGCAGCATGTGGATCTGATTTTATCTCTGTTATAGATAAGCTTTTGATGTTGTTTATGCAATTGTAGGTGATAGCTTATGAATGTGTTTTTATTGTTGTTTACATGGATGTAGGTAACAACCATGATATCTAATGGTATTATCATTTATATGCATGTAGATGGTATCCCTCATATCTTGTTTTGTTTATTTTATTATGGTTGTAGGTGGTGTTAGCACCATATCTGGGATAAATGGTCTAGTAGGGGGGGTCAGAACAGACTAAATGTAAGCGCGACTTTGGAAATAAGCTTGGTACAAAAAGTCTGCTTCAATGGTAAGTCTTAGTGAAAATAGAACGTGGAAGATCTACCCTGGAGGAGATCGACAGCCATAGATAAATCCGTTGATCTAACATGCACGGGGAAATAAGAGTTGGAAATCAATGGAATTGGGTTGAGCTAGCAGATTTCAATGGTGGATATATGATCCGTAAAATATCGAATGCTCCAGAAGAATCCCGCAAAAGAAAGGTGTAAGGAAGATAATGGATCTGCCAAGGTAAGATGAAATCAGTGTTTGATCTCAGATCATTGGCTATGGATGAGTCCACATGAAATCAATGGTTGTAAAGAGTGGTGGAAAGAAATTTGGTGAGAAGGAATTACAGAAGAAAGATTGTAGAAGTGTGAATTCAGGAAAAGTTAGATCCTCAATCCACAACCTGTAAACCACAATCTGCAAAATTGTGGAAGTTTGAATATGAAAATTAGTAAACCCAAAACCCACAAACTAAAAAATTGCGGAATTTCAATTTAGGGAAAAATTGGATCCGCAATTCGCAATTTGAAATCAATGGCCTGGAAAGCATCCACATAAGATCGACGGTGCGAAAAGGATCTTGCAGAAACAAGAGTACAGAAGTTAAATTGTGAAAGTTGGTGAATCTAAAATCCACAATCTGCAAATTTGATCTCAGATCAATGACTAGGGATGAATCCAAACGAAATCAATGGTGTAGAAAGGATCTTGCGGAAAGCTAAGAAAATTGTGAAAAAGAACTTGTGGAGAGAATGTTGCGGAAAGGATCTTGCAAAATGATGGTGAAGGGCATATGAAATGGAGGGTGTATATTTAATTCAAGACAGATCTAAGGCTAAGAACTATTTCACAAGAAGAACATGCACACTGAAATTTTGAAAGGAGTAATTTACTCTAGAATTCTGCGGAATGTGGGAGATGATGCAGAGAAGATAGTGGTAGTGCAACCAGTCACTACACAGTAAAAGAAGAAGGGGTGGAGGAGCCTTTACCTAGATATTAGAACCACCCCTTTACCTCTGTTGTAGAAGGTCATTTGAAGACACTCTGAACAATTGTTTTCATTAATAGAGCCCGATTTCCAGATGGTAAGGTTTTCCATTTTGGCCAGTCACGCGCATCACAACATGCTTTCCCTTTTTGTTTTGTGATCATGATGAATCTACCACCTTAGATTTTGTCAATATTTTTGTGCATTTGGGTTTGATTCCCACGATGTAGCTAATTGTGGTGCCCTATTTCAAGATTCATCTTAGGGGAAAATTGATCTATAAATGTAGCCTTAATAGAGGATAAAAAGCGGGTTCAACATTCATTTTGGAAGCCTCTGTGCTTGGTTTTGTAGACCTGAGCTTTTCTTGGAAGTATTTAATGTAGAACTAAGTTCTGAGTTTCTGAGATTCATCACAGTGTTCAACGTTCAGTCTGAATTTTCTTATATGTTCCATTTCCATGTATGTGTGAAGTTCTGCTAATATGTTTCTAGTTGTATGCAAGGAATTCGTTCTCTGTTAAGCACTCCTTTCATAAGAAATTGTATTTGTTATGTGTTTATGATGAATTTCATGGAATTCATCCTCTTCTAGGTGCTCCATTTTAGTTATTAGCCTTTATTGTTTCTTCTTCTAAAGGTGTTTCAAGAGATTCATCCACAGATAGGTGCCTCTTGTTTCACTGGGATTCTTCTCATTTCCCCCTTCCATCTCTTAAATTTATTTGAATGAATGTTAATTCTCATGTTGCCTCATATTGCGAATGATAATCACCTATCATTATTGTTGTAATCCCTTAAATGTTCGAGGATTCAACTCCATTTCCCAATGGTGTTTTCTGTTTGTCTGTATTACACTCTTCAAAATACAAACAACCTGTTCCCAACATAAATCTAGCCTTCTGAATGCTTATTACGAGACATATGTGTATGTGAATGGTCTTGTGACACTGAGAGAGCCCTTTTTGGTTGTATATGCTAGAATACATCCTAAAGGTTGGTTTGAAATGGTTAACCTAGTGATTTTATACCACAACCATAGGAAAATTACCAGGTGATAACATCTTGGCGCTGTTGTTGGGGAAATAATTGCTAACATCTCCTCGGGGAAACAATATTGTACTAGTTCTACAACTTGGTTGAGAAGTTGGTCATAGACACATGTTGGTTGTATATTGCTATAGCGACTCCACTAAAATATTTTGGAAGGTGACTCCACGGGGAATACTGGTGACCACACTGAGGAACGAGGGTTTAAATATTCCTTGGGTATGAACTACAAAGTTTTAGAGTTGACTATTGATGGTTCACAATGGTCGAACATCAAGAAGGTTGTGCATATTTCACTTGATGACTCCATCTTCAAAGAATCCAGTTCTCATAATTTTCTATGGTGACTCCACTAGCGGCTGTTATAGCGGATTTCACCGCTCCAGGTGAATCAGACTTTGTATGGCCTTCCCTTGTCCCGCTGCAGACTCTTTAGACCCCATGGACCATATTTTATCCTTTGATGTTACCTTGATCATCCCTAAAAAACTATATAAAAGATGATATACGTGGTTTTTTCCCCAATAACCGCGTACATACGCGAGTTTGACCCATATATCCATGTACATCGGGATGTGTGCATAGTCCAAATCATTTTGGAGTTTTCCTTGACATGGATCTGACTCATTTGACTCCTGGCCTTCCATATGCCTTGATATCGCTCGGATTCGACCCTTCATTATCCCTTGTGAAGCTATATAAGGAACCCCTTGGTACATTGAAGGCATATAGAGAGATTGAAAGCATCGAGACTATAGTCCATTGTTGCCGGAATTTATGCTTGAGTCTACATCCCTTTGTCCCTTTGGAGCACTGTTGTGTTCTTCCCAAGCTTGCCTTTTGCTAGTGAGCTTGCTATTGAAGTGATGGAGGATTGAGGTGGTGGAGGCCCAAGTGGGGGATTCAGTTTCTCCGATTCACAGACTTGTTGTCAGAGGTTGTATCTATCTTGTAATGTTTGATTTATATTAATAAGAACTATCTTTCCTTGTCCAATGATGTGTATTTGATTGAATATTGTATCCATTGGAATATGTCAAACGCTTTTACATTATTGATTATATATGCTAGAATAGATCTAACACCATGATATATAGTATGCTTGTATTGTTTACTTGTTGTTGAGGAAGTATTATATCAATTCAAGTTAAATATTGGAAAGCTCAATGGGGATCTACTTCAACCATCCGAAATAAGGTACGAGGTCTGATCCTTTAGTGTTAGACATTTTATTTCTATTGCATATTGGGAAAGATTGATTTCTGGAGTCATAGCTATCTGTTGTGGTACCCCAAACCATAGGAATTTCTCTCCGTAAAAGAATTGGTGACTCCACTGGGGAGTTCCTAGTAGTTGTCCTTTGGGGGTGATTTTCTCGGCATTCAATGTATTTGAATTGGTCTTTCTCTCTTGTTTCTATGTCGGGTCTGGGGGCATGTATGCCTGATAGAGTCTGATTGGAGTGAAGTCTGTCTCAGCCTATCTGTTTACCTTGTTTTTATGCACCTTTTCTTCCTATACGCGGGTTTTTGATTTACAGTCGTGTATACACGCGGTTTCCTCTATGATTTCGACGTATACACGCGGGTTTGCTGCGAACAATCGTGTATACCCTGGATTTTTCCCTTTTGTGGAAGTTAATGGGTTGCTGGGTGAATGCTGTTAGTTTTTGAGTCTCCTTTGGCACTACCTGAGTCTGTTTTGACCTCTGGTTTTGACTGGAAACATTTTTTTTAGCCTAAATTTTTTTTTTTAGGTAAGTTCTTGTCATGGCATTTTCGATTTTTTGTTTGAGATTAGTGCATTAGAGTTCTTTTACCTTAGTGCTTTGCTTGGATGCTGTCTATGTGTGCTTACAGAGTTTGGGGTTGGTAGAATCATTCTTTTGCTTTTTGTATCTCTTATATTTTCAAAAAATCCAAAAACATTTTCTTATCATAATGCATTGCATGTTGCACTTTGCATTGTACTTGCATTAGATCTAGATTTGCTTTGGAGTACTAGTTAGGAATTCATATAAGAAAAATTTGCATTCATCATTTGAAGAAAAAATTGTGCATTTCACATAGTAGCATACCCTATTTACATGGACACAATGCATGTGCATTGATTGTTACGGTGTGCATTTTACTTATGTTGCGTCATAACACCACTAGTTGCACAACCATATCCTATTTTTGAGTAATAAAGCCAACTAAAATCAACGCTAATTAAAATGAATTACACTCTTTTCTTTTCTAGGGTGCACCAACAAGCTTAGGTTTTAGGATCTTGGAATAGTTCATTGTAAGTCAATTCTCCAAGATCACTAAACAACAACATCTAGGTGTCTATCCAGGGAGTGTGTGAAATCCTTGGTATAACCATCGTTCTCAGTATCCTCCTCTCAAAAGGGAGTTAAGCACGAGGCAGTGTGAGCAGTTATTGATTAGGATGACCCCTAGTCATAACTGAGTAGCACCGGCGATATTGCCAGGATTGTATTTGTATTTGGGGGCTCTTTTGAGAGTTTCGGGCTTTGCTACCTTGCCCATACGGCCAATCCCGCCTGCGACTGTCTGCATGAGCTTTGATTATATTGAGGTGACCTTAGTGACCTTACCTAGGATATCGAGGGGGTACGTGTAGAGGTTATTCTGCATGTGTCCTAGCCAGGTTGGGGTTGGACAGCACAGTTGCTTTACGCGTTGAAGCAGAGGGCCACAATAATTGGTTACGTACCTCCGCTTGTGGTGACAAGGGCCTCTCAAGCCTCTCCTAGGTGAGACATATCGGCCACATTTGGGAGCTCACTTATCCAGCCCTTGTTTGATTGCATTTGGCTTTAGATTTTATTAGTGATTGCTCTGTGCACGCTAGTTGGCCTAGGGTTTACATAAATAGAGAGTCTTTGCTTTTTGTTGAGTCATTATGGATTTGAGTGTGGTTCTGTGCCGTTCTCGTTGGTTAGCAGGACTTCCGCCTTCCACTTCTCCTCCTCCTTTGGGAGAGGGGCTTTGTAGCTGGCAAGGGATTCTGCTTCGGGTCATTCTTATGCGCCTTCTTTATGGAGAGGGTCCCCACTTTGCGACCACGGGTGCCGGTTAGGGCGGGAGGCGTGAGGGAGCCTCGTATGATTCGGTGGGGGGAGATGATGCGCCGCCGTGGTGGTGGCGATGTGGGCCGGTATTTTATGGATGAGTTGTACATGCAGTGGCTCCAGCTGCCACTGACGCTGGAGGACTTTCCGTACAGGGACATGGATTACAGAGGGGATCCAGATGCGTCTCGTCCAGCAGGACAGATATGGGGTCCAGATGGTATGTGTCATTTTGATTGTTTTGTCTAGTTGTTTATGTTATGTATGATGTATGTTTGATATAGATTTACTGACATGTGGTCGATTTGCAGATGTGGGCCCGCAGCCGCCGCCAGGGCATGTGGCACGGCGAGGGATAGTGGCAGTTCCGGCTTTGCCCGGGCGGGGTCCGGTGCATCGGCGAGATGCGGATGGGGCTCTAGAGTCTGTACGGATGCTGCTGGAGTGGCTGTTGACAGGAGTGAGTGATGCAGGGTGGGAGGACCTTCCGCGAGACGTGCGTCGAGACTGTAGGCAGGCGCCTCGGGATTTCAGAGGGATAGCGTTCCGGGTGGCTCTCTTAGCGGAGAGGGCACGAGCACGGGCACTGAGGCTCAGGCGAGATGGGGACTCATCGGAGGAGTCAGAGGATGCTGATACGGAGAGTGAGGCAGGATATGACTCCCCTTAGGGAGAGCAGGGGACTCTCCCAGGTTTTTGTAGCTACGGCTTGTAGCGTATGAGGCTAGATGGATGTATACATATATTCTTTTGTATAGCTGAGTACTGGGGTACTCAGAACATGTATAGTTCTGAACATGTATTTTTTGTATGATATATATATATATATGCATGTGGATGCACATTTTGTGGTGATATTGTCTCATTTGTATGCACGTGGATGCGCTTGTTGTGTTTTATGTTGATACTGCACGTGGATGCAAGTAGTCTAGGCTGTTGGGCACGTGGATGCCCCTATTTTTGTTTTTATATGAAATGATGTGATGTATGTATGACTAGGCACATGGATGCCCCTATTGATGCAAATGTCGTTTTATGGTTTAGGTTTTATGTATGCAAATGTTGATGCAATGCAGTCTCTTTTGGTTTTTTGTTTATTTGGATGATATGTTATGGGGTAACGATGCATGATGGAGGTGTTACATAGTGTGATTGATATGCCAGTCTAGGATATTGTTCGCCATTTGGTCTACGACACTATTGTAAGCTCTTGGGACATGTGTGAATGTGATGGATTCAAACTGTCGGCTAAGTTGTTTTGTACGCAGGAATTTTCTAAATAGGCAGGGATCACGCACCTGGTAGCAGTTGTTGAGCTGGGAGACAAGTAGCTGGGAGTCCAAGAACACATGGAGGTGACGTATGCCCATATGGAGGGCAGCAGTTAGGAGACCGGTCACAACATCATACTCCGCCTGGTTATTGGTAGCAGCGCCGATACATGTTCCGTCAAGGTGGATGCGTTCGTTGGAAGGGGAGTATAAGACCCATGCTGCAGAAGCTAGGTTGGGAGACCAGCGGCTGGCACCATCAGCGAAGCCGATGTAACAAGGTGGAAGAGGATCCATCTGTGGGCATGCAAAAAGTGCAATAAATGTGAGATTATGGTAAAAAACGGTGAAAAACAAAAAGAAAGCAAACTGTGCAAATGCGGACCAATGAGGTCGCAGTTTCGGTTACGGGTAGAAACGTTTCAGATACAACCCATTCCGGGGGTCGGAAAAGGGCCGTCCTTCAAAGTCTGCTAAAATGTATGCCCCCTTGCCGAGGCAAGTTTGCACAATGTAAGGGCCTTGCCACATGGACTCGAATTTTCCTTTACCTTTGTTGTCATTGGCTTGGTCATAGGCGAGGAAAAGGTCCCCTTCGTGGAAAGTTCGAGGGTAAAAATGTTTGTCATAATGGGCTTTGGAGCGTGTTTTGGCAGCTTCGATATTCTGGAGAGTGGCGCGACGATCTTCATCGGCTTGTTCGAGGGATAGCAGACGTTGCTCAAGGGGGTAGGTATCTGGGAGAAGCTCAACATCGATGTGTAAGGCAGGTATCTGACACTCAATGGGGAGGACAGACTCTACACCGTGAACTAAATGAAATGGGCTAAAACCAGTGGCGGTCTTGGTGGATGTACGGTAAGCCCATAAAGCAGGAA
Organism: Pseudotsuga menziesii; assembly: GCA_001517045.1. Classification (NCBI taxonomy): domain Eukaryota; kingdom Viridiplantae; phylum Streptophyta; class Pinopsida; order Pinales; family Pinaceae; genus Pseudotsuga; species Pseudotsuga menziesii. Next base: position 455,060 of record LPNX010294172.1, read on the forward strand.
ATAGCATATGGTGCCAATTGGACTTATGCCGATCAACTGTGTGTTGGAG
>LPNX010294179.1:15041-47936 GCA_001517045.1 Pseudotsuga menziesii
TTTTATTTCACAACTTCTTAAAGAACATCTAGTCATGTGATCTGAATTGTCAAAAAGTTAACTAGGCTATCAAGTAAAGGATATTTCATTGGAATTGGCTTTCAGCACACCTTGACTATCATTCATATGTTTTGCACAGTGTTTCATACAATAAATAATAAAATATTATAATGTTAATAAAATTCATACTCTTAAAGAAACTAGGTTGATTTTATATTTATTCTTTGGGTGGCATCTTAATCAATGACATTCAACATGGACTTTGCCATCTGCATGAGCTGTTTGAGCCTCTTGACTTGCCCTTTGCTTTAAATTTAAGTTGCAGAGACATGATTTAGCACTTTTTCTCAAGGGTTTGATTTCTTTTGTCATATGGATCTGTTTTAACAAAGGCTGCTGAGGTAGCCAAACTATGATTATCCTTAAATAGACCTGAAGAATAAGGGTTTCCCTGTTTATTTAGGAAGTTTGGTGTAGTCTTAGTTAAACAAAAGTTGCAGTTGGTAAGTTTTGATTCCAATAGATAATAGACAATAGTCAATGGGTAAATCATAATAGATCCTTTCCAAAGGTCGATTTGGAGTATGCTCCAAGTCACGATGACCATGATACAGTGTTGTGAGGAATGGGGACCATGATATGTTGTAAGGAGGACCTACCAAGCTACTATAAGAGTGTGAGTTCCTAATAATCATAGAGTTATATTTTCTTTCAAGCCCTTCAAAAATGGGTGTGTAGACACTACCATTGACAAGGGCAAGGAGAGACATTGCCTAAAGAGTTTGTGGCTAACACTATTTACTTTGATAACATGTTGACCACTGGAAAGGCTAGAAATCAAACCCAGAACCTGCCTTTGGCCGAAGGTTTCTACTACCATTGAGCTACATGCCTCTTTATCATATACATCCTTAAACAATTGTTCAGAAGCGTCAAAGACAAATTTAATACCTTTCTTTGACAAGGGTTCTACCAAATACCTTGTTCTATGAGAAATTCTACATTTTACAGACTGATAAATCTATCCAAATCCAACTTAAAGACCATATTGCTGACACCAATCATGACCACCTTAACAAATCTGCTATTGTTGAACATTCCCACAACTCCAAACACCTCATTTGTTTTGACCAAACCAAGATTCTCACTTCTACCTCTCATTACTCTTCGTGCCTCATCCGAAAAGCTCTTGAAATATAAAAATACCCTAACAATTTCAATCGCGAGGATGGCTATAAGCTCAATCATTCTTGGAAACCCTTAATCCATAATTTTGATCATTAACCCCCTCCTCCCATTTTCACTTTTTCCTTTGTGTTTTATCCTCTATAGTTTCCCATATTCTTTCTCAATTGCCCCATCTCCTTAATAGGCTTCCTTAATAACCTTTTGGTTCTTTTTCCTCTTTTCCTCCCTCTTTCTCACATATAATCCTAATTTCTTGAATTGGGCAGGGTATTTGAGAAAAAATTATTAGACATTGAAGGTCTGGTTACCTCATAGAAAGCACTACCTACTCTGCATATATTATTCAATAGCATTTAGAAGGCACTACCTACTCTGCATACATGATTCAATAGCATTTGGAAGTCTAGGTAATGTTTTTGTCATGTATTTTAACCAGACTAATCAAGATTCTCCATGAAATTATAATAAACTCACACATAGTTGTAGTAATGCTGATATACTGTTACAGAATACTTGGCTAACAGAACAGAGCATTGCTACAAAGCAAATATAGCATCATTCCTTTGAATTCTACCAGCTGGTAAAGTGTGCAGAAATTATCAAACAGGGCTATATAGCAGCTCTCCTTGACGACGAAAATTGGACATGTAGTTCAAGTGACACTCCAACATTATTTGTAGGTAAGAAGGAATGAACCGTGGTTCAAGAAGTAGATCGAAGACAAGAAGGACGCATGCGTCTACTGTGGAAAGCATGGAAACCTTGCTTAGGATTGCAAAATATTTCTGATGAAGTAAACTGGGAGGCCCGTTTTAGGGCCCTTGTCACTTCAGTTAGTTTTTAAAAAATCAAATGAACCAGTAGTAATAGAGCAATCAAACTATAGAACAACTGTGGGAGCATACATATTCAATTTCAGGCCACAAAGCTTATCTTATTTGCTGCAGATACCATTTTGAGCACCCTCTGAAAGACACTTGTATTTGTGTATCTGGGTGCCCAAAAATATAAAAATGTGCCAAAACCACCACAGTACAGAATCAGACCCTTGGCAGCTGGATGCCATTACTAAGTAGAGCCTTGTAGTGAGAAGGCATCGTATTTTGAACATATGGGAAATAATTACACTTCTGGAAAAAACACAGCTTCTTGACAATGGAATATCGTATAGCTATTCCATGTCAATTACGCCATTAGCATCTAGACATTAAGAGATTGTATCTTCAACTCCTGCCTACAAAGCCTAGGCTGATTTCCTTATTATTTTAATAATATAGGATGACCAGAGATGGCCTAGCCTTGGTACATATTCAAATTCTAAAATGGACACTCAAGTCCCACAAAGGTCTATCTGATTTGTCATAGTATCAGGCTTCTTGGGGATTAAAGGACAAATTGGTTTTCAACTATATATCTCTCCCATAGTTCTCTGTGTGCTGGTGTTTTCTTGTGCTACATTGATAAGGATCTGTCACATATGCAGTGGGCAAATATTCTATCTGACAGGTGTCTATTGTGAAAACACATCAAATTGTCGGATGTATTTTATGTAGAGCAAAAGATCAAATGACAGAAAGAAAGATGTGTCCTTAGTACTTACATCCAATTCACAATCACAGATCTCGATTGTTTTATCAAGGCTATGACAGATGCCCATGAGCTCTGAGCATTATGATGGGTCGACTCAATTGGAGATTAGGATCCAGCTGACAAGTTTTTGGAGCTTTTCCAACATAGCAAATGAGATGACATCTCAGAATTCTAATACTTCAAAGGAAAGAGGGGACAAACAAACCTAGTCATGGTAGGATTGTGTAGTGATTTTATGAGAACTATACTTACTAGCATCTGCCATCTAAACCATACACACATTCTAGCTTGATCTTATGACTATGTGCAAAATCATCCACTTGTTTCATGAATTTCAAAAATGAAAAAGATAAAGAGACAAAGAAAAATGAATACTTACAACCAATTTAGAATCTCATACCCACAACTGTTTTTTCCAAACATATGACAAATACCCCGCAAGCTCTAAACATGATGATTGATTCGCTCAATTGAACATTAGGATCAAGAAAATAAGTTTTTGATGTCTTACATATCTGAACATTATGATAGATTCACTTAATTGGAGATTTAGTGTCCAAATAATAAGTTTGGATGCCTCACCAATAGGCCAAATGACAATACATCTCTGAAATTTGTAGCGTATGAATTAAATTATATAATCTCATCTTATCTTGCATTTATTAATTCAAAAAAAAAGAGGAGACACGTTACAACAAACCTCGTCGCGGCTTCTGGGCTGTAACCTCGTCGCAGCTTCTGGGCCATGGAATGGGAGCGCTGTACTTAGGTGGAGTGGGAACAAGGAAATTTAACCGGTTCGCTTTGTCCTGTCAAAGACGTTCAAACCTCTCCCCTCTCGCCATGGATTTGAGCTTGGAAATTGCAGCAACATTCTCCAGGCAGGGTATATACTCACTCATATTCTTAGGGCACAGTTTGAATCTCTCAACCTTGGTGTCCACCCCGATCTCGATGCTCCCCTTCACATTCTCAGATCCATTGAATGATTGCTCAAATATTTCCATTGAATGATTGCTCAATAAAGCTAAAAGGAGTCGAGGTGATAGAAAGCCATAAAAAACAATAAACTCTAGCATTCTGGTATACACAAGAAAAAGCACAAACGTCAATAATTATAACTCACACAGCCAATGGGATGAGACATGCTTTAGTTAGGGGTCATTGGTGTCCTCAAGGGGTGGGTCGCTGGCCACCATTGGTCGGTTCTAAATCTGTTATTGCAGGCCCCAACCTTTCAGTCCCCTGCTTAAGCTCCTCTAGAGGGTTCTCTATTGCAGAAATGGAAGGGACTTATCTTTCTGGTGCCAGAGTGGCAGAGGCCAACTATGGTGGTATTTTATCCACTCTCAAACAACCCATCCTGCTCTGTGGATGGCCGACCATTAGAAATATACAAAAGCAATATCTATCCCTTTGCTAGCAACATCAATACAGATAAGGATGTTACGCTCTCTGGCCTTGAACTTGTTTAGAGATCCTATCCTTTTTGGTTGCAAGTAGAAATTAATAAAAATTGTTAGTGGGTGAACTACAGCTGCTAAAATACAATACAACTAAGAAAATGTAGAACTATGCTACAACTCGAGTAGTAAAAAGCTATTTTGACTGAAAAACCTAGCATAACCTCACTCATTTGGCCACTTATAGGAATGGCATCAAGTCCAAGATTTCGAAGAATCAAAGCAAGGCACCTTGTAGATTCACATGTGTGGGTGAAAACCATTGTAGTAATTCCATACATCTCATTTAAAAGAAACACAAGATAATAGTCTTCTTTAATAAATACAAGGTCAAAAATAATAGATACTCATTGCAAGAAACACCTAGATTTTCCTTCAATCAATGAACAAAAGTTTAAATAACTTTGTAATTGGTATAGAATTTCAATTAAATTTTAAGCACGTGAAATGTGCAGCTTGAAATTGGGTCATAACCTACGATTCAACTGAAGCATCAAACAGAAGGCACAATAGGGAAACAAGGAGAAATACTAGGGCAATGTATACACAAAAATCATGCAAATTGGCAGCGAAAAACACTGCCTGAAATACAAAAAGCAGAATAGGTGAACCTTATGCTTTGCAAGAACAAAAATATATTTTTGTTTCCATGTATCCACAATCGAGTACTTTGAAGAAACCTCAACCTGAAGACATCCATCAAATAAAATATGAGTAAAACACCTCATGGAATTTAGGTCATTACATATTAGATGACAACACATACATCAAGGAAAATAATCGTAGTTGCAATTTAATAGATAAAGTGGAACATATACCTTGACACAGCACGATAAAAAAATAATTGACATTAGGTGACCTTAATAGATGTGCATATCATCTCTGTCTTAAACAATGAGCTCAACTTCAAACATTGCATAGAGAATTTTAAAACTACCACACTAAAGCTCCTATCTTTTTCATGTATTTGAACAAAACATACTCGACTATTAATAACTCAAAACTATATTAATTACATTTCAAATAAATGAAAAGGGTTCACCTTTGCAGGATTACTCAGACATGCTCTCTAAAGCTTAGCCACCTGCAACACTTAAACAAGGCACATGGTAAATAGATCTCTTACATAGTTAAACTTGATATACAGAAACAACGAATGTATTTTTAATATATGAATAAACTTGTAATACTGTAAAGAATCACAACCACTTCTAAGCAATTGTAGTGCTTCTCTTGCTATGTATTCAATTATGTTGAACAAACACCTCAACAAAAGATTTGCAAGACCGCAACTGTAGTTTCGTAATCTTTCATTTAAGAAGGAATCAATAAGAGACCACAAGCAAGGGACCTACAAAGAACACAACCATTGATGTTAGAGAAAATGAGCAACTTGAATAAGCCTAGGCTAGCAAGTGGAGAGTTGCCGGACAATTTGAATGGATTTCAGGAAGACATTGGTGGAAGTAGTGTTAAACAGAAAAATTTGAAAGATGGGGACCAATTTAGCAGTAGTGATGAAGCTGATAGTGAGGTCAATGAGTACAACGTCATGAAGAGAAGCAATTCAGGGGTTGGATATGAGGAGAACAAAAGTGTGGGGAAAGGCGATGGAAGTCAGTATCTGAGTTAACAATTTTTCACAAATCAGCATACACAAAACTCACCCTTGAGCAGTCCTTAAACAATCAAGAACAAGAAAAAATATTCAATTAAATTTAAGGTGCTTGGGATCAAGTTTTTGAGACAGTTATAATCAATGAACTAAACAAGAAAATGAGGTGAATGTGTGCCTTAAGTGAACAGTAAATCAAAGTAAGTGCACTCTAGCTAGCCAAATCAGTGCGATACCATCAAACCAACAAACAACCAATAGATTCTGAAGATGTAGAGAGAGACAAGGCATATAGAATCAAACCACACATTACTCAAGAGACTGGGTTACATCATAGTGGCAACATGTGACAGACTTCCATAAGTCCAACAACATTCAGTGGTGGAAGCAATCTATGGGATCAAAGAAGGTGGAAGAACAATGAGTTATCTGTTGCTACAACTGCTCTAAAGAATAATTGTCCAACCCCTTCTATGTACTCTCCCACTGCATATGTAGAATCCAATTCCAATCTTAAGAGCCTATTGAAAGAAGAAAAAACCGTAATAACTCAGAGAGTCTCTACATGCCTGTCAATTGTGTTTTTTTCCTGTTTGGATGACTTTCTTATGACCGAAAGCTACTTTTTACTAATTGCATTGATGACCTCTGCTATCCAAATCATCTCAGCATTGACCTGGGCATTATTTCTGGTGACTGACTTATTATTCCTAGCACTGCAGCAAACTATTCTTTAGAAATGCTTGCTTCGAAATCTAATATTTCCAATCTCTGAAAACTCTTCCATCCCCAAAAGTCTCCTGATATATGCTATATTCGACAATGTTTCCTGAAATACAGTTAACACTGTTGTTGTTGTTCACTTAACAATTCAGTGTTTATCACATTCCTCAGCAATGATAACCACCATACAGGTCACATATCTCTCTTGAGAGTGGTATTTGTGTGCAGATTTGACAAAGGGAAATTATCCTCAAGATAAAACTTACTAAATATGACAAAGTCTAAAAAATTTCCCTTGAAGACAAAGCGCCCAAAGAATATTTCTCATGCAAGTAAAAGTTACATGAATCAAATTGGAGAAAGGTTTGACAAACTCGGCACATATGATGAATGAAGTCAACTTGGGTCCCTCACCTAGCAATTTTGGAAACAACAACTTTCTGTAAATCCGCTTTGCATGCAAGATTTGAATGTATCGGTCAAATCCGGCTTTTATGGCTTAATAGAATTAGCAAAATTGATAATTACATCCCAAAAGGTCAAAGTAAATTTCATGTTAGAAAAAACCAGTAACATCAAATCTTTTTAAGTTTTTGGCAGAATTATCAAACATTTTTCCAACTAGGAAGATCGCGTTGGGTCTTAGGCCGGTTTCACCGTGCCACCATAATTGTCCTGTAGGAGAGTGGTAAGTGTCCTTATATTTTTCTATCCTTCCAATTGAGTATAGAGGGGGATATTTGTCAATCACAACTTTATCAGCCTTTAACAAAAGATCTCATCAAAGGAATATTAGTTGGTGAGACTTCAACCAATTTTATCTAGTACTTATATGATGCTCCCTCATCACTCCCATCGATACACCACGATAGTAAACTGAAATATTAAGGATGTCATTGATTTTTTCCTACAGATAGCTCACTGAAGATGAATTGTACCACACCCTTTCATTATTGTTTCACTTCTTATTGACAATGCTTCATGATCCACCTATTATGAAGGACGATTTGAGGATTTTTCTGTGAGAAAACCGCTACTGCTGATACCTTCCGACCCACAGCTAAGTGCTAAATATTTGGCTGAAGTGACCTCACTACAACTATCCACCAGCATAGATCCATTTAAACCCGGATCTATAGAGCACTAAAAGGGATCCAATTTCTTGAAGATTTATTTTGTTTCTTGATCCCTCTCAGTGCTTGATCCAATATTTACACATCAAGAAATTTGATGCCTCCAAGTGCTTGATAGATCTGATTTGAGATAAATCTATGCTGGTTTTAATTTTTTTTTATCATTTTTGTAAAATTTAAAATATAGCCGACCTATATTGCCATGTTAGCATTATCCATGTTACATGACAACATCTCCCCCATAATGAGTTGTAGAGAACCTCGCTTCTCCCAGTGCAATTAGTTCGTTAAGGTAAACCACTGCTTGAAAACATATTTGGATCAGTCTTTCTAAAGTGTTCCACTTGCATGAGGCTAAATGTATGCCTGTACAACACCTCCTTCCTAAATATTTTGCTGGTCCATGACAACACCATGCAAATTACCTGCATGACAACTGATCTAGGCACTAATATTAAAGGAAATCCCACTGTTAAGCACTGAAAGTATGATGTCATGTCATCTCTACAGTCAACATACTATTTTATAAGGCAATTCACTATTTGAGAACACACCCAAACCAGATTTTTGAAGCACCCTCCCCTGAATAAAGGCTGAAACATATACCTGAGATGAGGGGTGAATTAAAACAATAAGAACACCATTAACAATATAATCAGAGCTTCAACCATGATGTCAGGCATTTCCTTTGCTTAATTTCTATGGACACCTGTAACTAGGGAACATCAAATAACTTAGACAAGACATGCAACCTGTAAAAAGGCATACTTAGATGGTATATAAATATTAAATGCCGCACCCACCAACCCAGGTCAGTCCAAACGTAATTTGTAATACACAGGTTGACCTATATGGCTAATTGTAACATTGAGGTGTCGAGTTAGGGTTTTTTCCATTGTTCCACCAAGTTTCTAGGGCGTGGGAGTATGAGAGAAAGGAAACACACATGGGAGACATGTGGAGACCACCCCCAAATTTTAGGAAAATTCATAGAGGATGGCGGACATGTGGAGACCACCCCAAAAATTTAGGAAAATTCATGAGGGACCGGGGAGGGGGAGTCCCTAACATAAGGGTCCCGAGTACAAAATTATTAAAAAAAAAATACGAGCATATTAACATAACAAATTAACAATGCCTCATACCATTGCCATTTAGATACTAAATACTAAATTCAATTCACTTCCAGAAAGAGGATTCGTTTAGGATTTGCTATATTAGCAAGGTTCTGACTGGGTGAGTCAGACAATGAATAATAAAATATAGATTAGGATCAGGAATTGAAGAAATATTTGCAATCGAGAATATGAAGAAAATGATCCTCGAAGGGTAAAATTCCATGATGCATTTTGGTGGGATCATTTATAAAAGGATAGTAGAAGAGGGGACAAAAACGTGATAACATTGTGGCCAAAAATGTTGAAACGTCATAGAGCACAATTTGTCCCCTTTAATTAGTAGCAAAAACTATTTAAACTTCTTCAGAATTTGGAATAACTAGACATATTTTTACAAGAGTATACTTGGGGATATAAGAACTATAAATAAGAACATACATGCAAGAAGATGAAGGGGATTTGTAGAAAGATATTCTGATGGAATAAATTTTCAACTCCGAGATGAATCGGCTCTGCTAAATTGAGGTGGTTGACTTACCAGCATGGTTCAATTATTCTAGGAAATATGTTAGCAGGTCATTCCTTAAGAACGAGTGTCATGTGGCAATTGTTGGCAAATTTCTCATTTTTATATGGGCTACCAATGCCCTAAAATTTTGAGATGGTTACAGGTTTCTAGTGATAAGCGAGAAGGTTGGTTCAATATAGTCCATGGATGGGAGCAAAACTTTTATGAGAAGAGAAGTTGGTTGGCCATCAATGCAGGAATTTTTCTTATCAGAAACTGTGAATGGTCCATGAATTTCATGGAGAGGTGGCCTATGATGGGGCCGCATATTCCTCTGTATGAATCCTTTGCTAACATTTTATTTGATGTGCTGCCTGATAGAGCAATCACTGATTCAGATGGTCAGTCTACTCTTGTTTATCTTATGATCAAAGAGAAGGACAAATGGGGAGGTAAGATTTATATAGAGAATGAGCCTTTTTTTCAAGGATTTTGGTTGGACATTGTTGGGAATTATGAGAATATCAGTAAGAGATACGAGGCCATTGAAGCCGAACATACAGAGCTAAGGTGCAAATATGTTGAAAAGACTGCGAGATTGTATGCAGGGAAGTGAGAGAGTTATTTGAAGAAGATTTGGGTTGGGATCTTAGGAAGGAGGCCATTTGTGACTCACTTCACTAGTTTCTATCCTTGCAGTGGGAACCATAACCCCATATACAATTATAAAGATTGCTTGAATGGCATGGTTAGATCTCTGGATTTTGCATATGATTAGGTGCTCAGGATTTATGGATTTCGAAGACATCAACTTCAATCTTTGGTTGTTCATCTGATTGATTTCAATTCATAGATTCATGGTTCGATTCAATTAGATGAACATGGATTTTCTATATATATATATATATATATATATATATATATAAAACTGTGGAATCGATTTATTTAGATTCAGTGACTATTTAGGCTACATAGATTCATAAAGACAATAGACACAGGCCCATTTTATTTGTTTTATTTAGGGTTCAGCTGCTATTTAGCCTACATAAATCAGACACGGGTCCATATTATAATGGAAAGAGGAGTGTCTAATTGCTCTGTAAAGCCGAATTCCTCATAAAATTATCAAAACCAAGCAATCAATCTTGAAAGAATTTGAAATGGATAAAAACCCTGCCCTCCTAATCCCATCAAATTTGAGTTTATAATTGAGGTATGGGACTTACCTTGTTATGCCAAGGTCAGCCCTGGAAACAAAGGGTTTCTCCATGGGTTTAAATTCGTCCGAATGCTTGAAATTCTCCAAGGGTTTGACCCAAACCTTCGCTTTGAACAACTTAGGATGATCACTATCCTTGGCCTCTATGGTCAGATGAAACATAGTTCCCACCATTACTTGCTCCATGTTGTATCTCCGTTCTGGAGACACGGATACAAATAGAGAGAAAAAATTGATTAACAAATGGAATTCCCATAAGGTATGGGACTTACCTTGTTTGACGCCAAGGTCAGCCCTGGAAACAAAGGGTTTCTCCACAGGTTTAAATTCCTCTGAATGCTTGAAATTCTCCCAGGGTTTGACCCAAACCTTCGCTTTGAACAACTTAGGATGATCACTATCTTTGGTCTCTATGGTCAGATGATACATAGTTCCCGCCATCACTTGCTCCACGTTGTATCTCCATTCTGGAGACCCGGATACAAATAAAGAGAAACAATTGATTAACAAATGGAATTCCCACAAATTGAAATCCCTCTAAATAAATAATAATAATAATAATAATAATAAAAGATTAGATCATATATTTGTTGTTTGCGGTGCTCATTAACGGAAAATCGCCCAAGATTGAGAGTCTCTATTGAGTTCTAAAAATATTTCACTTCGTGCAATCCACCAAGAGTTCCCACCTCCCCTTTACTGCTAGTGATACCTAGCATGCCAATCACAATCACACACAACACAGCTTCACCGAACAAGTCTACTTTCTTTATGCTCCTCCTCACTCCCTCGTATTTATTTGTTCAATATGTTGAAAAGCTGAAATGGGCATAGTTTCATAGGTGGCTGAACAAAAGACCTGCTAGATACCGAAAGAGGAGGAAATTAGGTGCATCAGATTGGAAATGAAGAACTTAAGCCAAAACATTAACAATGAAAAATGAATGGATGGGCTATCCATACTCTTTTTTACAAGTGTTTTTTCACTAGGCTACTTGGATAATCCATATTCCAAGTTAACATCATCTTTAGCTTACATTTGAACAATTTTTGAAGCAATTTTAAAGTTCTAAGTTTATACACAAATTTTAATTTAAAAAAAGGATGATCAAATTTAGCCTGAAAAGCCCATTTCTGAGGCAATTTCTAGGCTAAAATTTTATCATTCCTATATCAATTAAATTCAAAAACAATAAATTGAAAAAAAAATGGGATGGACATAGATTGAAACATATTTTGTGCCATTGAAGCCTTAAACACAGTCACCTCGAGTTGGAGTGAAATGTAATCTTATAAGGATGCCTATCATATGGTAATGAAAGGGGAAGATTGTTCTACATTGGCACCCACCACTTCAAGTTGGTGCCAAAACCAAAATTGTTAAACTACACTAATGTGGTGTCGTGAATGAAAGTTTTATTTTTTTTAACTTGTTTTGTTTTTTAAATTTTGTTTTATTATTATTGTTATTATAATAAATATATAAGTTAATTTTTTTCTTATATATATTATTAGTATATAGTAAAAAAAATAGTTAGTAACATTTTCTTTTTAAGTTTATAATACAAATAGTTTAATAATTAATATTATTTATATATAAAATATTTAAAAACAAATATATATAGGTATATTTGTATAGTTATTATCAAATATATAAACCATAGCTCACCGTTAGGACATTGTCATAGATAATTTGGTGTCAACAATGGAGTTGTGACACATGAGGAGGTTTACAAATTACTAAGTTCTAGGGGTCTTTGAATCCATCTACACTCCTAAAATTTAGTAAAATGTAGAAATTCATTGTTAAAATTGTAATTTTCCATTGCCGAAGATCCACAACTAAAAATGACCAATTGTTATGTGGTCATTTTTAGTCTAGATATCCCGTGACCAAATTTGGTCATTTATTTTGGCCTTTTTTAGTTTAGTTTTATCCCATGACCAAAAGTGGTCATTTATCTTGGTCTTTTTTAGTTAGCCCAATTAAATTTAACATTTTTGGTCATTTATCCCTTGAAAAAAATTGTGGTGACCAAAATTTTTGGTCTCCTGGTCACTAATCTCTCATTTTGCGCTAGTGATATAGGAAGCTGATTGGACCACTAGTGGAAAATGAGAGATTAGTGACCAAAAAAATGACCAAAATCCTCATATCAATGACCACTTTTGGTTTGGCAATTGCTGGTGGCTAATTTGCGGTCTTTTATTACATGACCAAAATTGGTCATTTATAGCTTGTCGGTTGGTCATTAATTTGGTCATATAATTGGTCATTAATTTGGTCATATATTTGAATCAATGACCAAATATATGACCACATTTCTGACCAAATTAATGACCACATGACAAGCTAGAATATGACCAAATTTGGTCACATAATAAAAGACCATAAATTAGCCACCAAAACTGATTTTTGGTCATTGATATGCGAATTTTGGTCATTTTTCTGGTCATTTATATCTCATTGTTTGGCTGCATATCTCTCAATTATTGGTCATTTTATTTGTGAATTTTGGTCATTAATCTCATTTACTGGTCACTAATTTAGTCATTTTTAGTCGCTTTATGTATGGTTATTATATTTTAGTAGTTTTAATGTTGTCCATTATTAATTAATATAAATTTTTAATTTGATATTACGTTTAAATTAAAAAAAGAATCATACATTTATTCTCATCTAATACACATGTGAATTATGCAATGTCACATTATAATTAATTTCAACACTTGTAAATAATATCTAATACACATGTAAATCATGCAATGTCACATTAATTAGTTAATAATTACAACATTGGTACATAATATAAAGTACAACCATATATATAAGTTTTAAACCACAAATTATATTATATGAAATGTCAAAAGTATTACAATAAATATGAGTTTTCTCAAAAACACATATTAATTTCCATATAACTTTACAGGAAAATCATCACTTTTCAAAATATTACAATGGCTAAACCATCATACTTGCACTTGGTTGCAAAACCATACTTAGATCCCTCATAAACACCTTCAAAACCATACTTAGATTCCATGTCAGCAGTTTCAAGACCACACTTAACATCTTGAAAGCCTCAACATCAGGGTCTTCATACTGAATGACAAATCCTCAGTAGCGGGCTCTTCATACTCAATGACCCACTTATAAGTTAAGCTCACTCATACAAAATCCAATAAAAAAAATATCACTTGTAAAATAGAAAAACAATGAACTGTAAATTAGAAAAACAATGAAGCAAATTTATTATCTTGTTCAATAGCTAACAACAATAACTAAGATCATGTGCAAAATAGGAAAATCTAATCTAACAAATTCAATTTAAGAATTGGTTAAAATTAAACTTGAATGGCTAAATTTGGAACTATTTAGTACCTAAGAAAATTAAAACTCATCTCTAAACTAGGAAATGGATTTCAATAGGAAATATAATCAACGAATCCACAAAACAATTATGCTCGACTGCACAGGTAGAAACCTATATACATAGTGCAATCTGTGAAGGAGTTCACCCCTATATGTCATGTGGTTAATGAATGACATGACAACTATGGAAACTGATGAATGATTTAAGAAATTCTCAAATCCAACGCCTTAGTGAAAAAATGGGTCCATACCTCCTATGCCTTAGTGAGTACGTGTTGGTGCAGACCTCCTATGCCTTAGTGAAAAAATGGGTGCATAACAAGAATATAGGTATGTATGTCTGAGCCCCCAATCTTTGCTATCTAATAATAAAAAATCCACAGATAGGCAAAGAGTTCAAATCTTGGGGGTCACACTGATCCTAGACTTCGTTGAGGATGTAGGCAGGGTGCTACTGTAAAATTCAAGTACATAATTTGAACTTAATTAAATCTCCATATATCTATCTTAACCCTGAATCATCATTGCTTAGCATGGAGTTAGATGGATCTATGATTTATTTTGACATAGAATTTTCTTATAATTTGATTTTTTTCAATTTAACTTTTAATGTTAAATAAGCTACATATCACCTTTAGCTCATGTTTCCTTACTATAGGAGAAGGGTGTCGACCAAACTGTAAGGAATGCGTCAATATTACTGAAAACAAATTAAATTACCTTTTCCTTTGTAATTAATTAATTTATATCAATTAATGACTTCAAGGTTCATCACATTTACTTATTTACTTAAAGTACCAAGAAAATTAATTTTGATCTAACATGAATCGATTAACAAATAGAATCCTGAATTGGGTTAATTCTTGACTACATATTTGTCAGATATGAAATGAAAGTAGCACTATACCCTTTGTTGCACAGGTTGGGTGTTGGTGCATGTATAATTGCATCAAGGGTTAAAGCTTTTAAACTATGAACAAAGTAGTGCAACACTGAGTATAATTAGAGTTTGGATAGAATCTATGAAACTATCACTAGACACAAAACCTAGTGCTAATAGCAAGTTAGTTTTCTTTCAGGAACTTGTCTAAACCATCTATAGCATGATCAATATGATAGTAAATGAGTTGACATGTCAGACAAATAATAAAACTTCAAGGCAATCTTGGGCTCTCATCTGAAGTTAGGACCTTTCTTACCAAATGAATAAAATAAAGAGCACACCCATAGAACTAAAAAAAACTAACCACAAAATAGGAAAATGAACAATGAAACGAGGATAATACAATGCAATATGATTTGTCGACAAGATTTGCAAACTTAACTATTCATTGAAAAAACAGAGTACCTGTGACTTTGCAACATCAACAGCTTTAGCACATCCCTTAAGTTCTTCCATTTCCCTACAATCATCTTTAGCTTTTTTAATATGATTTATAGCTGCAAACAAAATATGTCCCACAAGAAGGACAATTACAAATATGCTGAGAGATGTTCCGATGGCTGAAAATGGTAGCTTTGGGTTATCTGAGAATCTGTAATAGCCACAAATAATAGGTCTTGAGAAAATCTTAAGACTTAGCAATTCCACCTTATCAAAAGCAACAAGGAATTCATATTTTTCCTTGTCAAAAAGAAACAACTGATAGTACATTGAAATTAAACCAAGTAAATACCTTGTGTCAAATTCAATATTCAAAGAAGGATTCAAAAGCCAACCCCATAAAAATGATTTGAATGAACTCAAATTCAGGGACAATCTGACTTCCCCACAAACATATCATGCAAAAATTCACAAGAAATGCCATCTGATAAAATTCTTTACAAACCATTGACTATTAAAAATTCCTCCTAAACCCTAAGCCAGCCTCAAGTTCCTCTTTCAAGGCTGCATGTTTGAGATCCACATAATTGGTGAAATACCTGGTGAGAAGATTGTTCATTTTGTTGAACTGTTAATATAT
The DNA here is from genome assembly GCA_001517045.1 of Pseudotsuga menziesii. Taxonomy (NCBI): domain Eukaryota; kingdom Viridiplantae; phylum Streptophyta; class Pinopsida; order Pinales; family Pinaceae; genus Pseudotsuga; species Pseudotsuga menziesii. The sequence continues at coordinate 30,936 of LPNX010294179.1, forward strand.
CAATTATCATATTAGTCAAATATGTTTAGTGTTCTGAATAATGGTAAGAAGCAAAACCACAACAAACACTACATTAAAACACTGATGCAACCAAAAAAGAAATTCGTAATACACTAAAAATGAATTATGATTTACCTATGGCAATGATAAGAAAAGTGAGTATGATCAAGATTGTAACCCTTGATTGTTGTCAATTGCACCTTTGTACTTGTTTATTCTTTCTAACTGCAATTTCACAGAGTAATTCTTAATCAAATGGAGTTTCAGCGGTGTTTTATTTGTCTGAAAATATTGTGCAATATCCAGCCTATATGAAAACTGGTTTGGGCATTAAAAACTAAAAAAATTGACATTGAAACCGGGAGGGCTGAGAACTGAGAGAACATTCAAACCCATATGAAACTCTACAATATGCAGCAAAACATGGGAAATAGACATGGAAAATAGTTTCCAAGATGATATTTACAATGGCAATGATATTTCAGAAGTCAGTGTGAGCATGTAAAAACTGAGCAGTAAAAGGAAATCAAGTAATGTGTCAATATAATTCAAATTCATTATTTCCAAATGATGAAGAAAAAAGGATTATAGTGAAATTGTGTTCCAATCATCTGTTGGTTAAGATTAAGATAAATGAGGATCCGGGAATGTCTTGAGCAAAACATACTTGTGATAATAACCCAGACATTTGTGTGAAACACTTAAGTTGTGGTGACCACAAAGATGGCTTGCAGAACATTGGTAATGCTACAGTGATTTTTTAGACATTGAGCATTACAAAAAATTGAGTACAAATGTGAGGTCGGTGACCCCCAATAAAGAAGTGTTTCTTTCCAATAGGTTGAAGTCCAGTAACAACCATTCAAGGAAAACAATCAAGGATTGATGAATGTTGAATGCATGAGACTTCGAAGGAAGAGAATCGGTTCTAATTATGAGATGCAGAAGAATTTGTCAATGAGCTCCAGTGGAATTATGGTTTGAAAATCAGCATCAGTGACAAAGATGAAGACATCACCAATGGAAGATTATGATGCCCAACACTTAAGCAAGAACACTCAATCATATCTATCTTGTGGTCTATTGTCTTTCACTCACTTAATCATGTGAACCTTGAAAGTCTCATTATTATTATGTGATAAACTTTATGAAGTGGGTGGCGAGTTTATGAAGGGATTATGAAGTCGTCATTAGATAGTCCTAGTTAATAAGTAACTTGGATCATTAGATGAATGGTCATGATCCCCAACCATCTGCTACTTGGATCTCTGTGTATAAAGTAGCCCTCATATTGAATTGAGCTATCATTTCAAGTTGAGTCATTATCATTGTATACTGTGTGCCATACCTCCATCTCTCTTATCCATGTGTGCAGATTTACAGACACAGACTGCAACACTCGAGTTGGACTAAGAGCCTCAATAGGAATCCTTCGTTCGCTGTATGATATTTATGATATTTTTCTCTTATTTATAAAAGTTGTGCGCACACTATTTCTAGACTAATTTTTTAACAATCGTTCCAAACTTATATCTTTGAGTGGATCCACTCCCAAAACTGTTCACTTTTATCTCTACAAAATTCCCATTTGGTTTTATTAAGATAGTCACTTGGGTTCACCAAACTAGAATGCTTCTTTCTTTTGTAGCATCAACTACCAAGCTCGTATACAGATTACTGGCAACAAATATTTAATTGCTAGTCACCATTCCTGAAAAACATCAATTATATATGGAGGTAACTGAATAATGCCAGCTATGTTTTATCAATTTGTCTCTTATTTGCAAGTTGAATGTTTTCATTTAAATTTTACTTTCAATCAGATCTTGATTTCAAATATGCACAGATCATCTATAAATTTCCCTGTTTATGCAAATTTTATAGATTGAAACTACATGTTTGTGTCCACTGTTCTTGATTTATCTAATGGTTAAGCATGAAACTCAGTTACAACTCAAGTAAAACCATAGCAAACAACTAGCCACAATATATTTTGGATTATTTACAAACAGAACTACTATACCTTTTTGAAGGTGGCAAAATCTTCGAGCTTAACAGATGGTAAGTTCCGAAGGCATCACAAAGGTGAACCTGATGCCCACTTAAAACGGAGATGATTCTCTGTAGAGATGAAAATCGATAACAGTTGAACAAATGTAAAAAGCTTGGCAAAAACAAGATAAAGAACAACATATTTAATTATTTCATATAACTATACTTTTCGATATACATGAATAATCATAGAGTACTGTTCAGTCGTCCTCATTCCTCAAACATTTAATTGGAAAAGGAAAGATTTCAGTTATTTAACCTCAGCAGTACTGTTTGTCATATAATTACTAGGGTCAGCTGGCAATACGGCCCATCCAATTTGTAAGGTATCTCCTCCGTCGCTGACATTCAGAATGTTAACCTGTGTTTGCTTCATGTTTGCAAAAATATATATCCATAAATTGTCACTCTTGAAAACATGAAATGAATAATCTATGACTTCCTTCTAAATAGTAAAATTTTGAAACTGTCAAAAAGTATTAACGATTTTTTGACTGCTGAAAACAATCATTTAACAATATTTTCACTTCATTGGCAGGGTTTCTGTTTCACCTGATAAACAACAATTTCCAGCTCCCGTGCCATATCCTTTCTGAATTCAGTCACAAGGGACCTAAAAGCCTTAGGATTAACAGTCAGAGACATATATAGTTCTATTACTCCAATTTCCTGATACACTTATGAATGGTCAGAAACCGAGAATCAATCTCACCTCAATGATGACCATGAACAAATTCTTTGAAGTGCAAAATAGATACAACAGTCTACAGCTTTTCCAGAGCCACATATATGTTTTCATGAAAATGCCAAGGTTGGAATCTTTATGAAAGGACCATGTAGGAGATACCTTTGGCCTTCAGTTGTATCATAACCCCATACAGTCAACCTTAAAGCATATCACTTAGATTGCAATCACCTCATGAATCTACTCAAATATTGCCATCTTCTTGAAGCTTTTCTGACACATGTAAAATTATACGACCCTTTTATATTCCTCCCAACACCTCATCCCTCTCACCAAATCCAAAATCCATAATGCCCAGTGCCCTACACAACTGTCACTTCCAATGTTAAGAGAAATTCCAATGTTAGCACTCCTAATTTATCGGATTCAAACATGTTTCAGACCATAATTTTCTTCTTTAATATATTTAGATATTGTATGCAAATGATGGGCCAGAAAGTTTGAGGTCATGAAGAAGCAACTGCTTTGAAAATTTTAATTGATCATGGTGGCTTAGGGCCGCTTCCTTATACTACTCATCGAATTAAGAATTTTTCCCCTTTTTTGCTGCTTTTAAATTGAGCTGAATCAAACTTGACACAAAATGGGTGCTCTTTTATCATTTTCAAGAGTTGCTGATGATTCTTTTGGAAACCCGAAAGTATAATATTACTAAAAGGCTGCAATTTTCATCCCTTCAAAGAGTACTTACGAAGCCATATTTGTATCAAAATAGCTTCCCCCTACATACCCATTCAAACAAGGCAAGTGTAAGCAATCTAGGATGCGGGGGTTTCCTCAAATACCAACCTCTTTGCCTAGTTCATTCTATACATGGCCCTCCCAACTAAACCAAGGATTTATAAAATAGGCTTACAGGTGGAAATTGTAGCTATTGAAAAAATCCAAAAGTTGGTGATGATTTGCTTTAAAGATATACTTTTTTTACTATAAATTTTAATTCAGGTGAAAATAGTTAGTAATTTAGACCACTCTATAGGACAAAATATATCTATACACAAAATCGCAATGTGTAATGTCAAATTGTTGAAAGTGCCTTGCACCATGCTTTAATCAATAGGGGAAAGAGGAATTCTAAGTTGGCATTTATCAAATGGAACAGAATTCTCAACATATCTCTATCCAAAGTTCCAGAAAAGTATGGATTCTCAAATTTCTTTACCACGTTGAAATGACCCTTAGAGATATGGGTGATTGATTTTGGCATAACGTAGTTAAAAGCAGTTCTCGTGATTTTGTTACAAAAGTTGTGATATGTTTTCAACCCATTATGGGCTTCAATGAAGATAGAATTTATTTCAAAGATGAAATCTAAGAGTAGTATTTCTATACAAAATGGGATCCTATAGATCCATAAGTAGTTCCATCACCAATACACTAATGATCGAGCAACTTTGAATTCCAGTAGCAACCACTAGCAACAACTATATCAATTCCAAAACCATCTTCTAGGATCCAACAAGATTTAAATCTAATCCTATCTGGAATTAAAACATTTTGTATCCATATTTTTTAAAATGATTAAAAAAAAACCCTTTTACCAGTAACTACCAACACACTCTGTTCTCTTCTTTTACTACTATAGCCTTCAATGCTTCCTTACATCTCTGTTCTAATCCAAAAGATTACATCTCAACCCCATTAAATAGGACACTTAATCTAACTACATCAGTATGTATAGATAATTATTATTATCCTTAACATATTGTCCTTGTCTAAATTATACCTGTACGCTATAGCCTATCATTACACATAATTGATATTGTCTTTAAGAAATGCTATACTACCTTCGAGCTAAAAATATATAGCTAATATTGATGTGCTTATATTCGTGCACTTATCCTCATGCATCTTATGCAGCATCAACTAACCACAATCAAGTTGTGACAGGAAACTTTGTGGCAGTTTGCTCCCACAACAAGGATCATCATGGTAACTGCTATCTGAAGGAAATATTATGCCTTATGGGGAGTTTCCTTTGTGGTTGAATTTTTCCTTGTATTGTTTGTAGGGATGTAGCTCTAGTTTATTTCACAACTTCTTAAAGAACATCTAGTCACGGGATCTGAATTGTCAAAAAGATACCTAGGCTATCAAGTAAAGGATATTTCTTTGGAATTGGCTTTCAGCACACCTTGACTGTCATTCATATGTTTTGCACAAGTGTTTCATACAATAAATAATAAAATATTATAATGTTAATAAAATTCATACTCTTTAAGAAACTAGGTTGATTTTATATTTATTCTTTAAGTGGCATTTTAATGAATGACATTCAACATGGACTTGGCCATCTACATCAGCTGTTTGAGCCTCTTGACTTTCCCTTTGCTTTAAATTTAAGTTGTAGAGACATGCTTTAGTGCTTTTTCTCAAGGGTTTTATTTCGTTTGTCATATGGATCTGTTTTAACAAAGGGTGTCGAGGCAACCAAACTATGATTATCCTTAAATAGCCCTGAAGAATAAGGGTTTCCCTGTTTCTTTAGAAAGTTTAGTGTAGTCTTAGTTAAACAAAAGTTACAGTTGGTAATTTTTGCTTCCAATAGATAATAGACAATAGTCAATGGGTAAATCATAATAGATCCTTTCCAAAGGTTAATTTGGAGTATGCTCCAAGTCACGATGACCATGATACAGTGTTGTGAGGAATGGGGACCATGATATGTTGTAAGGAGGACCTACCAAGCTACTATAAGAGTGTGAGTTCCTAATAAGCATAGAGTTATATTTTCTTTCAAGCCCTTCAAAAATGGGTGTGTAGACATTGCCATGGACAAGGGCAAGGAGACACATTGCCTAAAGAGTTTGTGGCTAACACTATTTACTTTGATAACATGTTGACCACTGGAAAGGCTAGAAATTGAACCCAGAACCTACCTTTGGCTGGAGGTTTCTCCTACCATTGAGCTACATGCCTATTTATCATATACATCCTTAAACAATTATTCAGAAGCGTTAAAGACAAATTTAATACCTTTCTTTGACAAGGGGTATACCAAATACCTTGTTCTGTGAGAAATTCTACATTTTACAGACTGACAAATCTATCCAAATCCAACTTAAAGACCATATTGCTGACACCAATCATGACCACCTTAACAAATCTGCTATTGTTGAACATTCCCACAACTCCAAACACCTCATTTTTTTTTCCAAACCAAGATTCTCACTTCTACCTCTCATTACTCTTCGTGCCTCATCCGAAAAGCTCTTGAAATAGAAAAATACCCTAACAATTTCAATCGCGAGGATGGATATAAGCTCAGTCATTCTTGCAAACCCTTAATCCATAATCTTAATCATTAACCCCCTCCTCCCATTTTCACTTTTTCCTTCGTGTTTTATCCTCTATAGTTTCCCATATTCTTTCTCAATTGCCCCATCTCCTTAATAGGCTTCCTTAATAACCTTTTGGTTCTTTTTCCTCTTTTCCTCCCTATTTCTCACATATAATCCTAATTGCTTGAATTGGGCAGGGTATTTGAGAAAAAATTATTAGACATTGAAGGTCTGGTTACCTCATAGAAGGCACTACCTACTCTGCATACATGATTCAATAGCATTTTGAAGTCTAGGTAATGTTTTTGTCATGTATTTTGACCAGATTAATCAAGATCCTCCATGAAATTATAATAAACTCACACATAGTTGTAGTAATGCTGATATACTGTTGCAGAATACTTGGCTAACAGAACAGAGCATTGCTACAAAGCAAATATAGCATCATTCCTTTGAATTCTACCAGCTGGTAAAGTGTGCAGAAATTATCAAACAGGGCTATATAGCATCTCTCCTTGACGAGGAAAATTGGACATGTAGTTCAAGTGACACTCCAGCATTATTTCTAGGTAAGAAGGAATGAACTGTGGCTCAAGCAGTAGATCAAAGACAAGAAGGATGCATGCGTCTACTGTGGAAAGCACGAAAACCTTGCTTAGGATTGCAGAATACTTCTGATGAAGGAAACTGGGAGGCCTGTTTTAGGGCCCTTGTCACTTCAGTTAGTTTTTAAAAAATCACATGAACCAATAGTAATAGAGCAATCAAACTATAGAACAACTGTGGGAGCATACATATTCAATTTCAGGCCACAAAACTTATCTTATTTGCTGCAGATACCATTTTGAGCACCCTCTGAAAGACACTTGTATTTGTGTATCTGAGTGCCCAAAAATATAAAAATGTGCCAAAACCACCACAGTACAGAATCAGGCCCTTGGCAGCTGGATGCCATTACTAAGTAGAGCCTTGTAGTGAAAAGGCATCGTATTTTGAACATATGGGAAATAATTACACTTCTAAAAAAAACACAGCTTCTTCACAATGGAATATCGTATAGCTATTCCATGTCAATTACGCCATTAGCATCTAGACATTAAGAGATTGTATCTTCAACTCCTGCCTACAAAGCCTAGGCCGATTTCCTTATTATTTTAATAATATAGGATGACCAGAGATGGCCCAGCCTTGGTACATATTCAAATTCTAAACTGGACACTCAAGTCCCACAAAGGTCTATCTAATTTGTCATAGTATCAGGCTTCTTGGGGATTAAAGGACAAAGTGGTTTTCAACTATATATCTCTCCCGTAGTTCTCTGTGTGCTGGTGTTCTCTTGCGCTACATTGATAAGGATCTGTCACATATGCAGTGGGAAAATATTCTATCTGACAGGTGTCTATTGTGAAAACACATCAAATTGTCGGATGTATTTTATTCAAAGCAAAAGATCAAATGACAGAAAGAAATATGTGTCCTTAGTACTTACATCCAATTCATAATCACAGATCTCGATTGTTTTATCAAGGATATGACAGATGCCCATGAGCTCTGAGCATTGTGATGGGTTGACTCAATTGCAGATTAGGATCCAACCGATAATTTTTTGGAGCTTTGCCAAAATAGCAAATGAGATGACATCTCAGAATTCTAATACTTCAAAGGGAAGAGGGGACAAACAAACCTAGTCATGGTAGGATTGTATAGTGATTTCATGAGAACTATACTTACTAGCATCTGCCATCTAGACCATACACACATTCTGGCTTGATCTTATGACTATGTGCAAAATCATCCACTTGTTTCATGAATTTCAAAAATGAAAAAGATCAAGAGACAAAGAAAAATGAATACTTACAACCAATTTAGAATCTCATACCCACAACTGTTTTTTCCAAACATATGACAAATACCCCACAAGCTCTAAACATGATGATTGATTCACTCAATTGAACATTAGGATCCAGAAAATAAGTTTTTGATGTCTTACATATCTGAACATTATGATAGATTCACTCAATTGGAGATTTAGTGTCCATATAATAAGTTTGGATGCCTCACCAATAGGCCAAATGACAATACATCTCTGAAATTTGTAGGGTATGAATTAAATTATATAATCTCATCTTATCTTGCATTTATTAATTCAAAAAAAAAGAGGAGACAAGTTACAACAAACCTCGTCGTGGCTTTTGGGCCATGGAATGGGAGCAGTGTACTTAGGTGGAGTGGGAACAAGGCAATTTAACTGGTTCACCTTGTCCGGGCAAAGACGTTCAAACCTCTTCCCTCTCGCCATGGATTTGAGCTTGGAAATTGCAGCAACATTGTCTAGGCAGGGTATATATTCACTCATATTCTTAGGGCACAGTTTGAATCTCTCAACCTTAGTGTCCACCCCGATCTCAGTGCTCCCCTTCACATTCTCAGATCCATTGAATGATTGCTCAATAAAGCTAAAAGGAGTCGAGGTGATAGAAATCCATAAAAAACAATAAACTCTAGCATTCTAGTATACACAAGAAAAATCACAAATGTCAATAATTATAACTCACACAGCCAATGGGATGAGACATGCTTTAGTTAGGGGTCATTGGTGTCCTCAAGGGGTGGGCCCTTGGCCACCATTGGTCGGTTCTGAATCTATTATTGCAGGCCCCAACCTTTCAATCCCCTGCTTAAGCTCCTCTAGAGGGTTCTCTATTGCAGAAATGGAAAGGAGTTATCTTTCTGGTGCCAGAGCGGCAGAGGCCAACTATGGTGGTATTTTCTCCACTCTCAAACAACCCAGCCTGCTCTGTGGATGGCCGACCATTAGAAATGTACAGAAGGAATATCTAGCCGTTTGCTAGCAACATCAATGCAGATAAGGATGTTACGCTCTATGGCATTGAACTTGTTTAGAGATCCTATCCTTTTTGGTTGCAAGTAGAAATTAATACAAACTGTTAGTGGGTGAACTACAGCTGCTAAAATACAATATCACTAAGAAAATGTAGAACTATGCTACAACTCGAGTAGTAAAAAGCTATTTTGACTGAAAAACCTAGCATAACCTCACTCATTTGGCCACTTATAGGAATGGCATCAAGTCCAAGATTTCGAAGAATCAAAGCAAGGCACCTTGTAAATTCACATGTGTGGGTGAAAACCATCGTAGTACTTCCATACATCTCATTTAAAAGAAACACAAGATAACAATCCTATTTAATAAATACAAGGTCAAAAATAATAGATACTCATGACAAGAAACACCCAGATTTTCCTTCAATCAATGAACAAAAGTTTAAATAACTTTGTAATAGGTATATAATTTCAATTAAATTTTAAGCACGTGAAATGTGCAGCTTGAAATTGGGTCATAACCTATGAGTCAACTGAAGCATCAAACAGAAGGCACAATAGGGAAACAAGGAGAAATACTAGGGCAAAGTATACACAAAAATCATGCAAATTGGCTGCGAAAAACATTGCCTGAAAAAAAAAAAGGAGAATAGGTGAACCTTATGCTTTGCAAGAACAAAAATATATTGTTGTTTCCATGTATCCACAATCGAGTACTTTGAAGAAACCTCAACCTGAAGACATCCATCAAATAAAATATGAGTAAAACGCCTCATGGAATTTAGGTCGTTACATATTAGATGACAACACATACATCAAGCAAAATAATCGTAGTTGCAGTTTAATAGATAAAGTGGAACATATACCTTGACACAGCACGATAAAAAAATAATTGACATTAGGCGACCTTAATAGATGTGCATATCATCTCTGTCTTAAACAATGAGCTCAACTTCAAACATTGCATAGAGCATTTTAAAACTACCACACTAAAGCTCCTATCTTTTTCATGTATTTGAACAAAACATACTCGACTATTAATAACTCAAAACTATATTAATTACATTTCAAATAAAGGAAAAGGGTTCACCTTTGCAGGATTACTCAGACATGCTCTCTGAAGCTTAGCCACCTGTAACACTTAAACAAGGCACATGGTAAATAGATCTCTTACATAGTTAAACTTGATATACAGAAACAAAGAATGTATTTTTAATATATGAATAAAATTGTAATACTGTAAAGAATCACAACCACTTCTAAGCAATTGTAGTGCTTCTCTTGCTATGTATTCAATTTATGTTGAACAAACACCTCAACAAAAGATCTGCAAGACCGCAACTGTATTTCGTAATCTTTCATTTAAGAAGGAATCAATAAGAGACCACAAGAAAGGGACCTACAAAGAACACAACCATTGATGTTAGAGAAAATGAACAACTTGAATAAGCCTAGGCTGGCAAGTGGAGAGTTGCCGGACAATTTGAATGGAGTTCAGGAAGACAGTGGTGGAAGTAGTGTTAAACAGAAAAATTTGAAATATGGGGACCAATTTAGCAGTAGTGATGAAGCTGACAGTGAGGTCAATGAGTTCAACGTCATGAAAAGAATCAATTGAGGGGTTTGATATGAGGAGAAAAAAAGTGTGGGGCAAGGCGATGGAAGTCAGTATCTGAGTTAACAATTTTTCACAAATCAGCATACACAAAACTCACCCTTGAGCAGTCCTTAAACAATCAAGAACAAGAACAAATATTCAGTTAAATTTAAGGTGGTTGGGATCGAGTTTTTGAGATAGTTATAATCAATGAACTAAACAAGAAAATGAGGTGAATGTGTTCCTTAAGTGAACAGTAAATCAAAGTAAGTGCACTCTAGCTAGCCAAATCAGTGCAATACCATCAAACCAACAAACAACCAATAGATTCTGAAGATGCAGAGAGAGACAAGGCATATAGAATCAAACCACACATTAATCAAGACACTGGGTTACATCATAGTGGCAACATGTGACAGGCTTCCATAAGTCCAACAACATGCAGTGGTCGAAGCAATCTATGGGATCAAAGAAGGTGGAAGGACAATGAGTTATCTATTGCTACAACTGCTCTGAAGAATAATTGTCCAACCCCTTCTTTGTACTCTCCCACTGCATATGTAGAATCCAATTCCAATCTTAACAGCCTATTGAAAGAAGAAAAAACCGTAATAACACATAGAGTCTCTACATGCCTGTCAATTGTGTTTTTTTTCCTGTTTGGATGACTTTCTTATGACCGAAAACTACTTTTTACTAATTGCATTGATGACCTCTGCTATCCAAATCATCTCAGCATTGACCTGGGCATTATTTCTGGTGACTGACTTATTATTCCTAGCACTGCAGCAAACTATTCTTTAGAAATGCTTGCTTCGAAATCTAATATTTCCAATCTCTGAAAACTCTTCCATCCCCAAAAGTCTCCTGATCTATGCTATATTCGACAATGTTTCCTGAAATACAGTTAACACTGTTGTTGTTGTTCACTCATCAATTCAGTTGTTATTCACTCATCAATTCAGTGTTTATCACATTCCTCAGCAATGATAACCACCATATAGGTCACATATCTCTCTTGAGAGTGGTATTTGTGTGCAGATTTGACAAAGGGAAATTATACTCAAGATAAAACTTACTAAATATGACAAAGTCTAGAAAATTTGCCTTGAAGACAAAGCGCCCAAAGAATATTTATCATGCAAGTAAAATTTACATGAATCAAATTGGAGAAAGGTTTGACAAAATCGGCACATATGATGAATGAGGTCAACTTGGGTCCCTCGCCTAGCAGTTTTGGAAACAACAACTTTCTGTAAATCCCCTTTGCATGCAAGATTAGAATGTATTGGTCAAATCCGGCTTTTATGGCTTAATAGAATTAGCAAAATTGCTAATTACATCCCAAAAGGTCAAAGTAAATTTCTTGTTAGACAAAACTAGTAACATCAAATATTTTTAAGTTTTTGGCAGAATTATCAAACATTTTTCCAACTAGGAAGATCGCGTTGGGTCTTAGGCCGGTTTCACCGTGCCACCATAATTGTCCTGTAGGAGAGTGGTAAGTGTCCTTATATTTTTCTATCCTTCCAATTGAGTATAGAGGGGGATATTTGTCAATCGCAACTTTATCAGCCTTTAACAAAAGATCTCATCAAAAGAATATTAGTTGGTGAGACTTCAACCAATTCTATCTAGTACTTATATGATGCTCCCTCATCACTCCCATCGATACACCACGATAGTAAACTGAAATCTTAAGGATGTCATTGATTTTTTCCTACAGCTAGCTCACTGAAGATGAATTGTACCACACCCTTTCATTATTGTTTCACTGCTTATTGACAATGCTTCATGATCCACCTGTTATGAAGGACGATTTGAGGATTATTCCGTGAGAAAACTTCTACTGCTGATACCTTGCCGACCCATAGCTAAGTGCTAAAGATTTGGCTGAAGTGACCTCACTACAACTATCCACCAGCATAGATCCATTTAAACCCGGATCTATAAATCACTAAAATGGATCCAATTTCTTGAGGATTTATTTTGTTTCTTGATCCCTCTCAGTGCTTGATCCAAATTTACACATCAAGAAATTTGATGCCTCCAAGTGCTTGATAGATCTGATTTGAGATGAATCTATGCTGGTTTTAAATTTTGTTTTTATCATTTTTGTAAAATTTAAAATATAGCCAACCTATATTGCCATGTTAGCATTATCCATGTTACATGACAACATCTCCCCCATAATGAGTTGTAGAGCACCTCGCTTCTCCCAGTGCAATTAGTTCGTTAAGGTAAACCACTGCTTGAAAACATATTTGGATCAGTCTTTCTAAAGTGTTCCACTTCATGAGGCTAAATGTATGCCTATAAAACACCTCCTTCCTAAATATTTTGCTGGTCCATGACAACACCATGCAAATTACCTGCATGACAACCCATATAGGCACTAATATTAATGGAAATCCCACTATTAAGCACTGAAAGTATGCTATCATGTCATCTCTACAGTCAACATACTATTTTATAAGGCAATTCACTATTTGAGAACACACCCAAACCAGATTTTTGAAGCACCCTCCCATGAATAAAGGCTGAAACATATACCTGAGATGAGGGGTGAATTAAACCAATAAGAACACCATTAACAATATAATCAGAGCTTCAACCATGATGTTAGGCATTTCATTTGCTTAATTTCTGTGGACACATATAACTAGGGCACATCAAATAACTTATACCAGACATGCAACCTTAAAAAGGCATACTTAGATGGTATATAAATATTAAATGCCGCACCCACCAACCCAGGTCAGTCCAAACGTAATTTCTAATACACATGTTGACCTATATGGCTAATTGTAACAATGAGGTGTCAAGTTAGGGTTTTTTCCATTGTTCCCCCAAGTTTCTAGGATGTGGGAGCATGAGAGAAAGGAAACACACATGGGAGACATGTGGAGACCACCCCCAAATTTTAGGAAAATTCATAGAGGATGGTGGACATGTGGAGAACACCCCAAAAATTTAGGAAAATTCATGAGGGACTGGGGAGGGGGAGTCCCTAACATAAGGGTCCTGAGTACAAAATTATTAAAAAAAAAAATCCGAGCATATTAACATAACAAATTAACAATGCCTCATACCATTGCCATTTAGATACTAAATACTAAAATCACTTCACTTCCATAAAGAGGATTCGTTTAGGATTTGCTAGATTAGCAAGGTTCCGACAGGGTCAGTCAGACAATCAACAATTAAATATAGATTGGGATCAGGAATTGAAGAAATATTTCCAATCGAGAATATGAAGAAAATGATCCTCAAAGGGTAAAATTCCATGCTGCATTTTGGTGGGATCATTTATAAAAGAATAGTAGAAGAGGGGACAAAAAGGTGATAAAATTGTGGCCAAAAATGTTGAAACATCATAGAGCAAAATTTGTGCCATTTAATTAGCAACAAAAAGTATTTAAACTTCTTCAGAATTTGGAATAACTAGACATATTTGTACAAGAGTATACTTGGGGATATAAGAAACTATAAATAAGAACATACATGCAAGAAGATGAAGGGGATTTGCAGAAAGATATTCTGATGGAATAATTTTTCAACTCCGAGATGAATCAGCTCTGCTAAATTGAGATGGTTGACTTACCAGCATGGTTCAATTATTATAGGAAATATGTTAGCAGGTCATTCCTTAAGAACGAGTGTCATGTGGAAATTGTCGGCAAATTTGGCATTTTTATATGGGCTACCAATTCCCTAAAATTTCGAGATGGTTACAGGTTTCTAGTGATAAGCAAGCAGGTTGGTTCAATATAGTCCATGGATAGGAGCAAAACTTTTATGAGAAGAGAAGTTGGTTGGGCATCAATGCAGGCGTTTTTCTTATCAGAAACTTTGAATGGTCCATGAATTTCATGGAGAGGTGGTCTATGATGGGGCCTCATATTCCTCTATATGAATCCTTTGCTAACATTTTATTTGATGTGTTTCCTGATAGAGCAATCACTTATTCAGATGGTCAGTCTACTCTTGTTTATCTTATGATCAAAGAGAAGGACAAATGGGGAGGTAAGATTTATATAGAGAATGAGTCTTTTTTTCAAGGATTTTGGTTGGACATTGTTGGGAATTATGAGAATATCAGTAAGAGATATGAGGCCATTGAAGCCGAACGTACAGAGCTGAGGCGCAGATATGCTGAAAAGACTGCGAGATTGTATGCAGGGAAGCGAGAGAGTTATTTGAAGAAGATTTGGGTTGGGATTTTAGGGAGGAGGCCATTTGTGACTTACTTCACTGGTTTCCAGCCTTGCAGTGGGAACCATAACCCCATATACAAGGCTAAATATTGCTTGAATGGCATGGTCAGATCTCTAGATTTTGCATATGATCAGGTGCTCAGGATTTATGGATTTCAAAGACGTCAACTTTATTCTTTGGTTGTTCATCTGATTGATTTTAATTCATAGATTCATGGTTCGATTCAATTAGATGAACATGGATCTTCTATATATATATATATAAAAAATCGTGGCATCGATTTATTTAGATTCAGTGACTATTTAGGCTACATATATTCATAAAGACAGTAGACACAGGCCCATTTTATTCATTTTATTTAGGGTTCAGCTCCTATTTAGCCTACATAAATCAGACATGGGTCCATATTATAATAGAAAGAGGAGTGTCTAATTGCTCTGTAAAGCCGAATTCCTCATAAAATTATCAAAACCAAGCAATCAATCTTGAAAGAATCTGAAATGGATAAAAACCCTACCCTCCTAATCCCATCAAATTTGAGTTTATAATTGAGGTATGGGACTTACCTTGTTACACCAAGGTTAGCCCTGGAAACAAAGGGTTTCTCCATGGGTTTAAATTCCTCTGAATGCTTGAAATTCTCCAAGGGTTTGACCCAAACCTTTGCTTTGAACAACTTAGGATGATCACTATCCTTGGCCTCTATGGTCAGATGAAACATAGTTCCCGCCATCACTTGCTCCACGTTGTATCTCCGTTCTGGAGACACAGATACAAATAGAGAGAAAAAAATGATTAACAAATGGAATTCCCATAAGGTATGGGACTTACCTTGTTTGACGCCAAGGTCAGCCCTGGAAACAAAGGGTTTCTCCACGGGTTTAATTTCCTCCGAATGCTTGAAATTCTCCCAGGGTTTGACCCAAACCTTCTCTTTGAACAACTTAGGATGATCACTATCCTCGGCCTCTATGGTTAGATGATACATAGTTCCCACCATCACTTGCTCCACGTTGTATCTCCGTTCTGGAGACACGGATACAAATAGAGAGAAAAAATTGATTAACAAATGGAATTCCCACAAATTGAAATCCCTCTAAATAAATCATAATAATAATAATAAAAGATTAGATCATATATTTGTTGTTTGTTGTGCTCATTAACGGAAAATCGCCCAAGATTGAGAGTCTCTATTGAGTTCTAAAAATATTTCACTTCGTGCAATCCACCAAGAGTTCCCGCCTCCCCTTTACTGCTAGTGATACCCAGCACGCCAATCACAATCACACACAACACAGCTTCACTGAACAAGTCTACTTTCTTTATGCTCCTCCTCACTCCCTCATATTTATTTCTTCAATATGTTGAAAATCCGAAATGGGCATAGTTTCATAGGTGTTACGGAGAGAAATTCCTCTGACGGCACGTCTACGAACCGAAGAAACTGAATCCCCCACTTGGGCCTCCACCACCTCAATCCTCCATCACTTCGATAGCAAGCTTACTAGAAAAAGGAAAGGTTGGGAAGAACACAACAGTGCTCCAAGGGACAAAGGGATGCAGACTCAAGCATAAGTTCTGGCAACAATGGACTATAGTTTCGTTACTCTCAATTCTCTCTTATGCTTTCAATGTACCAAGGGGTTCCTTATATAGCTTTTCCAAGGGATATTGAAAGGTCGAATCCGTGCGATCTCAAGGCATATGGAAGGCCATAAGTCATATGAGTCGGATCCAAGTCAAGGAAAACTCCAAAAGGATTTGGATTATTTGGATTATGCACACATCCCGATGTACGCGACTATAGGGGGAATATCCGCTTATGTACGCGGTTATCGGGGAAAAAGCCGTGTATATCACTTTTCTTATGCTTTTAGGGAAGATCAAGGATACATCAAAAGACAAAAAGTGGTCCATAGGGGCTAATGAGTCTGCAGTGGGACAGGAGAAGGCCATACAATGTGTGATTCACCTAGTGTGGTGAAATCCGCTATAACAGATGCCCCCTAATGTATGAGATCAGAAGGGTTATGCGATGGCCGAAATACATTATATGTCCATCCCAGAAATGAAGTGATGAAGGTACCCAAATGGAAGACCAGCCACCCAATCAGCATAGTACCATAATACAACTATGTATATAATCTGCAAATACATATAGCAATCCCGAATACATAAGAGTACAATGGCCATGAATAGGCATGAAACATGATAACACATATGTGGTCATCGCCACGTACAATATACATAGATCAGAATCTCCA
>LPNX010294179.1:48073-111909 GCA_001517045.1 Pseudotsuga menziesii
CTGACTCTAGACTCCAATCCCATAATAAATGATCTGAAGTCAATGGGATGAAATCCGCTGGAAGGAGGGCATTAAGGCATCCCCCATCATCCAACACGAGGTACTCAGCAAAGCTGTCTAATGTGGAAGGACTCGATCATAAGGTGCACGAACCAGTAACAGTACCGGGACTGGCGGACATGCAAAGTCAAGAAAACTGAGGAATGGCCGACTCAGGTTTCAACTTCCTTCGAACAAGAGCATAACGGCGTATGGTGACTGAATAAAGGCAGCATAGACTCGATATACAAACTGGGACATCTCTATGATGCAGGAGGCATCAATAGAGGCTCCATAGGGACTAGAAGCATAACCAGTCGGTGGAGATAAACTCAGATAAACGAGTACAACTCCTAAAGTCAAACTATAACCCAACCAACGGATGTGATATACAGTGCTTTGTTCAAAGGAGACACGACTCGACCGCTGCCAAAGATAATATATTTTCTTGTCCGGCTTTTTGGTTTTTTTATTTTTTTAGACTTTTTCAGTTATTTGAAAAGCTTGAAAAAAGAATAAACTAGCTTTATAGTTACAAACTAGGAGGAGACGAATGTCATAAGGGAAAACAAACTAGTTCCATGCAGTAGAACATACCTATGCTCAATGCAAGGATACATGTGTAGGATATCGACAATTGGGGAAAATCCCCTCCCGGTAAAAAGGGAAATCAAGCTGCGAAGGATATAAAAATGGCTCTGCATGGCTAGACATGAGACAAGCTCTGGCTATATGGCTGAAACGCAATGTCAGGGGAGCCGGCATAAATCTCAATAAGACAGGCAAAGCTCATGATAATGTATCTACAACTTGATACAAGGGATTCCGAAGAGAACATGGCCAGCATAAGATCAAGAGGAGTATGAGGTTCTTGCGAAATTTCATGGTAATACTATACAACGGACTCCCACACCCTAAAAGGAGAAACATCAGCATGGGAACCAAATACAAATAAGGTGCTAACTAGGGTACCCATGTAAGGTGAGGCTCTACCATTCATATCATGCCACTTCTAAAGCAGCAAGGAGGTTCCGTGACATAATAGAGTGGGTTCGTACCTAAGGATACAGTGACATGGTCATAAGGTCATGCAAAATGCAAACGGTGGTGAACCTAACCTATATGCCAGTGTAGACATGATACCTGAGATGGGCACGAACGGGTCAATCCAAAGGCTGAACCGGCACTGTAAATGGTCTTCTACATCACAAATCATGTCAGAAACAGTCCAAAATGGTTAGAAACTGTCAAAACTATAGGAAAGGGGGTAAAAATTTTCAAATATTTGAAAATTTTTCTATAAATAGTAAAAAATAGAAATCATTTGAAACTTTTACCCATTGGAGCTCTGATTTTCAACTGCAAATTCCAGGAGATCTAGCCTGCGGAATTCACAACCGTTTCTTCCAGGTACTTACTCATGTTCTCAGCTTGCATTTCAATACAATTTTTACAAGTTTTCATGGTCAAATGAGGTTATTAAGGCCAAAATTACATGAGCACTGCAGCCCACGCGGGTATCGAAGCTTTTCTCGCGTATAGGGCTGGCCATACGCGGAAAAGGGGCTAGAAACCGCGTACATACGCGACTGTTTGCAAAACAGTCGCGTATGACACCGCGCAAGTGGATTTACAAAAATCTAATGAACAATTGGTCAATTTCTCATGCAGGAGGTTGCTAGAATGGCGAGAATGCGAGCATGGTGAAGTAGAGGAAGTAGTAAGGGCCAATGTAAGGGCTCAACAAGTATTACGTGCATGCGGACTCTATAAGTTTTGGTGCCTAGGTGGCTTGAGGGCCAAACCAGGGCTGCTACAGATGCTGGTAGACTATTGGGATCTAGACTCGGAGTCCTTCTGGATAGACGGTATGTCCCTCACCATTGAGGTGGAGGATATCTACTTCATCACAGGTCTATCTAGACGAGGGGAAGTGGTGAACCTTCATTCTTGAGGTGGGCCAGGTCATGGGATTACTATCGATGAGTACATAGCTGTGTACTACTACCCAGATACTGAGAAGGTGGGGAGTCAAGTTCCCACCAACGCTATACAGGTGCTGGGCCTAAAGGCCATACTACTGACGCTGGGTAGGATAGCAGGCTTAGCATCACTCCATCAGGCCTCTCGAGCACATATGTTCTATGCGGTGGAGTGTATGAGACCGACCATATACGACTGGAGTACTACACTACTGAGCAACATGAAACATCAACTCAGTGAGTGTAAGGCAGGTAGGATATGAAACTTTGGGTTCAGCAGCATACTGAACACGTTTTTCTTCGAGTGTGTTCCAGGATTGAGCCCTAGAGTGGATGTTCCTCTCCACGGGGTTCGAGAACCGGCCCAATGACGTTGGGCAGACACGATGCGCAGACTGGGGGGTGGTAGGGTGGCCAACCCCTATCCAGCTGACTTCTTCACATGGTGGCGACGACAGATTGTTGCCATAGATGACTAACCCTATGCAGGGATAGATTTCCAGGGGGATCCGGACATGCCATTGCCACCAAGATCAGCATTCAGAGACATAGGTAACGAATCTCAACCCTCATTCTTTTTTAAAAAATGTTTGAATTTTTTTTTTTTGTGTGTTTATGTGAAACCAAAAAGACATGTTTTTGGGTGACAATACATAGTGACATCTACCATTCATGTGCAGATGTGGGACCACGGTGACCAAAGGGCTTCCCACGTCATAGATGGAGGGGAAGAGGGGACGACATCACTGGTGTGGATGCGGAGCGAACGCTCCAAAACATTCATACCAACTTCGTGTGACTGACACATAGAGTTCCCATGGCGCAAGTCGAGGACTTGCCTGAGGCCATGCAGCAAGAGGTGGTGGGTGTACCACGTGCATGGGTGCGTTTATTTCGGCAGCTAGCTAGAGCCGTAATGACGTATCATGATCACAACCCTCCTCCACAGGACTAGACACCTAGGAGTGTATCTATTTTGTACTACCGTGTATATGATGGAAGCTTTGAAAGCTCCACTTTTGTGTTATGACACTATGTATTACCACATTTTTGATGTATATAAAAAAGTTTTATGGTGATCGATTTATTTATTTACATGTGTAAAAATGTGTTTATGATTAATTTATTATGAATGAGACAAATGCCAATCTAACACGTAGTTAGCATATGAGTCAGCAACTTGATTATAATTTCTTGGAATGTGTGTATATGTGATACTCTCAAATTTCCGTTCTAACAATCTTACCCGTAAGAATCTCCTCAATAACGTCAAATCTCTCACATGGTACAAACCATTGAGCTGTGACACTACTAACTCTGAATCAAGACGTACCTCAAGAGAGAGAACACCATGCGAGATGGCATCCCATAGAAGCTCAATAACAGCACTATATTCAGCAATATTGTTGGAAGATGGTCGTAGGCATACACCTCCTGAAGACAGTACTCGACCCATAGGAGTATAAATCACCCAAGCAGCTGAGGTTCAGTGTTGAGTGTGACGGCTTGCACCATCCATGAATCCTATGTAGGTGGAAGATTCCATTGACATCTGCCACAAGAAACAGAAACTAATCACAAACCCGATCACGATAAACAAGACCTAACTATGCAAAAAAGCTGTACAACAATATACAACAAACAGCCTTGGCTAAAGATCATGCATAGTATTTTTTAAGATAGAGCCCATTTCTAGGCTCCGCCAAGGCTGTCCCTTCATAATCCACTAACTCGTAGGCACCCTTCTCTAAGACACGCTTGACCACGTAAGGACCACGCCACATAGGATTGAACTTCCCTGCCCCCAAGGGTTCTTTCGATTGATCCCACAAAAGGACCAAGTCTCCCTCACTAAACACTCTTGGACGGACAGACTTATCGTATTGGGCCTTCACGCGACGCTTATTAACCTCTAGAGTCACCAAGGCATCTCTATACTGCTCATCGAGTTGCTCAAGGTGAACCAAACACTCCTCCAAAGGTGAAGTGTCTGGTAAGAGTTCCACGGCTAACTTCAACGAAGGAATCTCGCATTCAACTAGAAATATCGACTCCACTCCATGAACAAGCTGATATGGAGAAAAACTAGTGGCAGTCTTAACCGCAGTTCGATATGCCCACAAAGCAGGGTATAACATAATATGCCAATTCGTCTTGCTCTGTGTGATGGTTCGTTGGAGAATGGACTTAAGTGACTTATTCACTGCTTCAACCTGTCCATTCGCTTGAGGATAGTAAGAAGAGGAGTGCTCTTGCTTATACCCTAGCTTGGATGCCAACTCTTCCATCATACGGTTCTGAAAGTGCGAGCCATGGTCAGTGACAAGCTCTCTTGAAATCCCAAACCGAGTAATGATTTGGTTGAATACGAAGTGAGCGGCTGTCTCACCGTCGGATTTTACAGTAGGCATTTCCCCTTCCCATTTCGTGAAGTAATCAACAGCCACTATGCTATGATGGTGCCCCCTAGTCGAAGCTGAGTTGCAATCCATAAAATCGAGCCCCCACTTGGTGAAGGGACCGGCGGTGATAATAGGGTGTGATACCGAAAGAGGAGGAAATTAGGTGCATCAGATTGGCAATTAAGAATTTAAGCCAAAACATTAACAATGAAAAACGAATGGATGGGCTATCCATACTATTTTTTACAAGTGTTTTTTTCACCAGGCTACTTGCATAATCCATCTTCCAAGTTAACATCATCTTTAGCTTACATTTGAACAATTTTTGAAGTGATTTTAAAGTTCTAAGTTTATACACAAATTTTAATTTTAAAAAAGGATGATCAAATTTAACCTAAAAAGCCCATTTCTGAGGCAATTTCTAGGCTAAAATTTTATCATTCCAATATCAATTAAATTCAAAAACAATAAATTGAAAAAAAAATGGGATGGACATAGATTGAAACATATTTTGTGCCATTGAAGCCTTAAACATGGTCACCTCGAGTTGGAGTGAAATGTAATCTTATAAGGATGCCTATCATATGGTAATGAAAGGGGAAGATTGTTCTACATTGGCACCCACCACTTCAAGTTGGTGCCAAAACCAAAATTGTTAAACTACACTAATGTGGTGTCGTGAATGAAAGTTTTATTTTTTTAAACTTGTTTTATTTTTTAATTTTGTTTTATTATTATTATTATTATTATAATAAATATATAAGTTAATTTTTTTCTTATATATATTATTAGTATATAGTAAAAAAAATACTTACTAACATTTTCTTTTTAAGTTTATAATACAAATAGTTTAATAATTAATATTATTTATATATAAAATATTTAAAAACAAATGTATATAGGTATATTTGTATAGTTATTATCAAATATATAAGCCATAGCTCACCGTTAGGACATTGTCATAGATAATTTGGTGTCAACAATGGAGTTGTGACACATGAGGAGGTTTACAAATTACTAGGTTCTAGGGGTCTTTGAATCCATCTGCACTCCTAGAATTTAGTAAAATGTAGAAATTCATTGTCAAAATTGTAATTTTCCATTGCCGAAGATCCACAACTAAAAATGACCAAATAAATGACCAATTGTTATGTGGTCATTTTTAGTCTAGATATCCCGTGACCAAATTTGGTCATTTATCTTGGTCTTTTTTAGTTTAGTTTTATCCCCTGACCAAAAGTGGTCATTTATCTTGGTCTTTTTTAGTTAGCCCAATTAAATTTATCAATTTTGGTCATTTATCCCTTGAAAACAATTGTGGTGACCAAAATTTTTGGTCTCCTGGTCACTAATCTCTCATTTTGCACTAGTGGCCCTAAGAAAAAAGCTTGGCCCAAATTCCCTTTGCAGCTTGGATCACTGGTTATTCCAACTTCAACTTGGGCTGCAGTATTAGGTGAACAAATACAGCCTTTGAAGCTTGTTTTTGACACCAAGAGAAAACACGATCCTAAGGGATGCCTCAATGCCCACTTTAAGCAGTATCATATCAAAATTAATTATGTGCATGAGGAAATTCCTGACTATTCTATTTATCAGGGTGTTAGTACATTTTCTAAAGTGTTGGGGAGAGCCAAAATCAAGGATGAGGAAGCCCATATCTCGCAGCATCAAAACGAACTGAAAGAGAGGATTCAACGTCACAGGGTGTTGCAGATTGATGTCTTGGAGAAAGTAAGAAAGGACAGAGAACAAAAGGAAGTTGAAGCAATGAAGAATTCATCAGTGGCAATTTTTGTGGACGGAGACAAGGGAAAAGGTCTAATGGAAGACCTACCAAAGGTACCAGTGAGGGAGCAGGTCAAAGCCTTAATAATTACTTCAACACAATCGAAAGAGAAGCTGGCAATAATGACCTCTGTGCTGAATACTCAAGCAGTTTCAGCTCCTGTGACTATTACTCATATCTCGGTGATTGCTACAGTCAGTAAGTCAAGTGATACTGAAGAAATGCTTGAGAAAAAACCATTCAAAAGATTGAAGGTGAAATCTTCTTCCTCCACAAGTCCTATTATTGATTTGGTTGATTCGGATTTAGAAGAAGAGGTGATAGCCTATGCACCTGTCATTAAAGAGGTGGATCACTATTTGCAATCATTAACAGATGTGTTGGATGGTGATGGTAAGAAATATTCTATACCCATTTCTATAGTTTCACAATCTTCATATGTGTCTATGTGTTCGTATGCAATATTGCTCCTTTCATCCATCCATACTTTATCTACCTTTCCTGCAAGAGGACGCATATCATCTGCACTATCTGAATTGTATCATGATATGATATCTACAACTGAATATGTCACATCTGATATTGTGCAAATCCCCATTTCATTGCCTGTTATTTCAGAATTACCAATTTTCAAGATTCCCTTACACCTACCATCAGTTACTCTGTCAATATTGTCTCATGGTGAAAATCCTTTGGGGTCTTTTTCACCACTTTCATCTATTGATCTCCAGTTTCCATCTTTTGAATCTTCAACCCCACTCTCGTCTTCAATTGTTCAAATATATTCTGTTCAAAACATTTCAGAATCACCAACTGTGAAGATTCCCCTAGAGGTATTAGCAGTTACTCCATCAACATTATCGGGTACTGAAAAGTTGTTGGTGTCTTCGTCACCACTTTTAGCTCTTAATATCCACTTATCATCTTTGGAATCTTCAACCAGACTGCTTTCTTCTATTCCTAAAATATTCCCTGTTCAAAGAAATTTGCAAGCACCAATTTTCAATATTCCTGTAGATGTACCTTTAGTTACTTTGTCAACATCATCTAGTACTGAAGAGTATTTACTTTCTTTGTCACCACTTGCAGCTGTCAATCTGCATTTTCCATCTTTCGAATCTTCAATGCTACTCTTGTCTTCCATCTCTAAAATAAGCCATGTTCAAAGCATATGTCCTTTGAGTACTCACATTACCATGACCATGCCCTTTCCTATCATTACTCAAACATCCTCTTTAGTGTCCACAGTGATTAGCACATTTGGATCCATTGATCCAAGAGATGAATTTGATGAAGAGATTGTTGTCTCTCTTGGAGAATATTATTATAGTAAACCTGATAAATCAGTGATCAGAAAGGACTAAAACATGGGTAGGAATAAAACTGGGATCGAAGTATCTGTTTATGAGCAAATACTTTGGACTCAAAAGTCTAGTGACCCACAGGTAGATGCAATAGATACAGCTGTTGCTTTGGGTGCATTCATAGGTGCTAATATCCATGCTGTTAGCAATTTAAACAGGGAATTTGACAGGAGAAAAGAAGAGATAACCCAGTTGAAGGAATAACTTGAGAAGAGTAAAAGGGAACATGAAGCTCATGTTGCTGATCTTATGAAGACATCTAAGGATAAGTACAATGAACTATAGGTCAAAAGTGCCTTTCTTTAGGTTGAGCTGCAAAATGAGAAGATCTAAAATTTTGCCTTTAGACAAAGGATAGATTCACTTGAAAAGCAATGTGAAGATGAAACTGTAAGTGCAACTTCCTCTTTGTTCTCCAGGTTTTCACAAGAAGAATTTAATCAGTTAGCTATCAAGAGAAATGAGGACCATTATGAGCTAATAACTGAGTTGTTTCATAGTTTAGATGATATTTATGAAACGTATATTGCTTTTGGTCAGATGGCCATTGTACATGAAGATCACGTGGAAAAGAGGGAGAAAGATTCAAAGGATTTGGATGAGATCGTAGACTGGCAAAGATATAGGAAGGACAAACCAAAAAACATTATCATCCTCAACTCTTTCAGCTAAAGAAAGTTAGAGCAGTACTCCGTGCTTGGCTTGATCTTAATGAGATGGTCAATGAGACTATAAAAAAGGCACAAGTTATGTGTGCAAGAAGATGGTATGCTATTGATAGTATCATGGAGGCTTTGTCTTTTTCGACGGTAAATCTTATTGAAAAAGCATGTCCTCCAAATTTGATGATCGAGCAAGTTGAACGGCGGAGAGATGAAGCAAGTGAGAAAATCCAAGGGCTCAATCATATAATGATTGAGGATGTCAATCTCTTAATCACACAACCGTTGGCTATTGAGGGCAAGGTCCACATTTACATCCACATCTGGCATAATTTAGCTAAAAATGAAATGGAGAATTATAGATGTGATGTTCAACTTGGTTTTGAATCAGCTAACTATCCCAACATTAAGGAATTGCTAGGAATTTGGAGCAGATAGCAGGATTTCCTTGGATATTACTTTTATTTATATTTGTCAACCAAAATTTGATGGAAATCTACTTTTTGTAATAATTATTTAAAGGGTGGGTTTCACATGTAATAGCAGCTTTTTGGAAGGCAAAAATCTAGACAAGAGTTTGGAAATACCTCTGTTTAATTGAGGTTTTGTAATTTTGTACAAATCTGTTTAATACAGTAATGATATTTTTGCATGTCTCTTTTTGTTTATTTGATTAAGTTTCCTTAATGAGTAATGAGTTTTCTTGTTTCAGATGATTCAATATTACTGTTAGTATTTTGTGATCAAGTAGTACATTTATTCACATCCTTGCTAGTGACTCGTGTACTGATAAGATTTTAATAGAGCTTATTTTATTAAAATCTGTATCTATTTCTGCAAATGATTACACAGTAACTTCGATAATACATATGTTAATTTGTTAATTTATGCAAATCCATCCGAGTCTTTTATTCAATTTAATTTTTTTTCTATATGTTTTAAATGACATGTTTTCACGGGCTTTTGTCCCTTGCTTTCAACTGTGTATGGATGGAAGATGGAAGGTCATAATCATCGGTGACATAGACTGTCTTTAAAATATCATTACAATTATCAGGTAAAAATGTTGTAATAAAACCATTTCATTTTTTTTAATTATTCTAAATAATGTGATTGATTTATTTTTTAAATTTTATGAAATTCCCGCATGCTCATGTATAAACTCGTTATCATTTTTTCAAAGTCTAAATAATGATATTGATTTTTTAAGAGTTTATGAAATTTCTGCATATTTATATCTAATTTTTTTATTATTCAAGTTTAGTTTTTATTTAATTACTTTTAATTAATATATATATACCTCATCATGAAATAATATAAAGTATACCTAGGATAGTAGTTTTCTAAGTTCACAAGTAGCACAGATTCATGTTAATCAATCTCACCCAGCTTAGAATCTATTGAGAATTAAAAGATATATACAAAATGAACTGCAAGCCTCTTGATCTGGTGAACATCGATTTGGGTGCATTTTATTTCCTTTGGTTGCTCTTTTGATTTGATAAGAGACATGGGACATTAAATTTTCATGTTATACATGTTACTTGGATATTTTAAAGCAATTGACAGGGGTAAGTTAGTGCAATGATTTAAATAGAATGGCCTCTAGCATGACTATGTGAGGTCTTGTTGTAAGTACAACAGATCCCATGTCATTATGACACAGGAACCCAAATTTTGAATGCAGAATGATGAATTTTTGTTTGGATTGTTTTAATATCCCGCAACCCGCAAATCTGCAACTTGCAGACTACAGGAAACATTTCATTTGATATTTCATTTTTCAAACCTTTGATCGTAAGTCAAAAATATCATATTTATAATTTGCAAAAAATAATAGAGACCGTCAGATGAGGGTAAAAAGAAAAAGAACGGTCATTATCAGCTTTGCGGGATGTGAGATCAAAACAAAATTTGAAAGTTTATTAATTGTTCTGCAACCTGCATTCCACAACTTGCAGGTTGCAAGATGTGGGAACACAAAATAGCACAAATTTTATTCAGTTAGCTTTGCATCGTGCATTCTACATTTTGCGGGATGCGGGTTGCGGGAAAACAAAAACCAAACAAAAATAATAGGAAGTCTGCAACCCGCATTCTGTACATTGCAGGATCCGGGATGTGGAGCTAATTGAATAAAGTTTGTGCTATTTTGTGTTCCTGCATCCTGCAAGTTACAGAATGCGGGTCGCGGAACAATTAATAAACTTGCAAATTTTGTTTTGATATCACATCCCACAAAGCTGATCCTGACCATTTATTTTCTTTTTACCCTCATCTAATGGTCTCTATTATTTCTTGGAAATTATAAATATGATAGTTTTGATTTACAATTTTTCACTGTTTTTACTGCTGTAATTCGCTCTGTTGTGCAATTTTTACCTCCATATTTTACCTGGAGACTCCAACAGTGATTATTGTAGTTTCAGGTTGGTTACTAGGTTGTTGTCTTGCATTTTGAATTGATTACTATGCTTACTGTATAATTCAGTTTTTAACTTCTGGTGTAAATATTCAAAAAAATGACACATGGTGACATCCAAAACCCCCAGAATCACCAAGAGTAAAAACCTCTAGAAGGATATGATAACCAGAGACCCAAAATTCGGTGTTTTTTCTGATACTAGCATCCATGTCAGTGAAACTTATAATTTAGACTAGGCTAGGGTTTACTCAATTTTCGATAACAATGACCTCTCAGATTTCCAGAGTGACCAAACGGTTTATGAGAGAATTAGAGATTCTGGCTTGCATATGATCGCTACCAGACCACCTATCCTACCTTATAACGATGTTGTGTGATGGATTATTGACCATGCCAATGTGAAAGGCCATTCTTTCAATACCCGTACCGGGTCTCAGCTAGCCAATTTCCGCTCAGAAAACGTTTGTCAGGATTTATGCTCTTAAACCTTATACCTAGCTTCTAAATGCATATTTTGTTAACATTTCCAAATCCAAATTCAATTTCAACCAAATGCTTCAATCCTGGATGACTGAACCCTGTAAATTTTGCAAGAGCAAAGACCAATTATACCCTATCGAGTGGTTCAAAGAACCTTATTCCATGTTAGCCACGATGTTGTGTAGGCTTTATGGCCTTCCCAACTATTTGTTCTTCAAACAAGAATGGGCTCCGATCCCTCATCACATTACTACCATAGGTGAAGCTTTCCCTTGGGCCTCAATTTTGTCACTAGAAATTAAAAACGCTATTCAAGAGTTCTAGAAATTGATTTCTAAGAAAAAACCCAACTTTTATCTCACTGCGTTCATTGTGGACATTTTTTGTGCTTATTTTCGTTACCCTAATTTGGGATGGAATTGGGAATTGTCAGCCCCGCCTATACATATTTATCATTCCAAGCTTTGGGATGGAAACTATGTGGTTAGGTTTTATGATATATGTGAAAGTTTCCTTGGCCGAGTATATATTTTTATTTTCAACAAAGAAGCCCCTACTTTCTCACCAGAAGCAAAAGCTCTCATAGCCACAATGGGAGACTGGTATGTTGGTGAATATTTCACCTACATCAGATTTTATGGCAGTAACACAGCTCACATGTTGCCTAAATTCGTCCCAGACTATTTGGTCTTAGAAGAGATCTCATTTCAAACAGTTACAAAAGGAATCTACAAGAAATGTGTTGCACCAAAAAGAAACTTCTGGCCAAGTTTTCCTATTACACTTGGATCCTTGAGCGTTCCCTCTTCTACTTGGGCATTGGAGCTGAGTGACCATATCATGTCACTTAAACTTGGTTTTTCATGTAAAATATGGCATGATACTAAAGGCATTGTTGATTTACACCTAAAGCAAAATCATTTTAAAGTCAGTTATGTTCATGAGGAAACTCCTGCTGATTTTATTTATTAGGGAGTGGATACATTTTTTGAAGTTTTAGCAAGGGCGAAAAGCTAAGAAGAGCAAAGCCATATTCTGCACTAACAAAAAGAGATCAAGGACAAGATAAAACATTTCAGTTATATGGAATTGGACATCTTGGAAAAGTTGACAAAAGACAAAGAAGAAAAGGAAGCTTGAGCTGCAGCAAAAGAGGCTCTGGCATCTAAAACTGCATCTATAGAAACCAGCTTGGGCTTGGATAAAGGGAAAGGCCCCATGATAGAAATTCCCTAGACATCTATGGAACAACAGGTTAAACACTATTTGAAAACTTTAGAGGAAATAAAACAGACACTGAACAGGTTGAATTCAGCACTAGATACGTAAGAAGTTGCAACATCTTAGGTAGCTGAAAATGTCCAGGTAGCTATTGTGATTGGAAAGACTCAACCTGAAAAGACTCAAATTGAGGACAAAGCTGTTAAGAAGATAAAGATCTCTATTCCTGTTCATACTATTGAACTAACTCATTTAGAGGAAGAGGAGGGAATAAATTCTCCTGTGCCTATTACTGTTGAGATAGGTAATGATTTCCAAAATCTCACAAATGGTAGCAATGGTAATCTTTCATCCTCTCTTCCTCCTTCTAAACCTTTAAGTCACTCTGCTCTATGTTCTTCTGCAATACTTCTTTCATCTATAATAGCATTATCCTCATTATTTGATGGTTTGTATGTAACACCTTTCATGAATCAGCTTTATAAGGATGCTACATGTCTACCTGAATCTATGATACCTATTTCTATAGATATACCTATTCCTACATCTGACATATATACAGTTGTCAGGACTCCATTGCATATCCCTTCAATCAGTTCAGTGTCTTTTTCGGTAGCTAAGGAAACTTCAGCAGTCTCATCATCACCATCCAATATCTCTACTGTGCAAGTTTCATCAGTTGAGACTACAATTCCTAACATCCACTCAGCTCCTGAAGCTATTCCTACTCAGAATATGAACCTTTCTCCATGTACTTCCCCTGTAACTATGACTATCCCTTCTATCACCACAAATCGAACTACTTCTGTGATATCCACTAGCATTAGTATACCCCTCATTAATGAGGTAAGGGAAGAATTCAATGAAGATTTTGTGGTATCTCTAGGAGAATATCACTACAGCAAAACCGATAGATCAGTGGTGAGGAAAGGTAGGAAAAGGAACTGGGACCAGGGTGATATGGATATATCTGATGTAAGTCAGGTGGTGTGGACTCAGCGATCAAGGGATCCATAGGAATATGCCACTGATGCTGCATCTGTCTTAGGGGATTTTACAAGAGCCAACTATGATGCTATGAACAATTTGAACTGGGAGTTTGATAAGAAGAAAGAAGAAATTAGTAGGCTGAAAGAGGAACTAGTGCATCTTAAAAGGCAACATGAGAACATGTGTGATGAACTTCAAGAGATGAATGTTTCCCTCAGTGGAGAACTGCAAAGGGAAAGGATGGTTAATGTCACTCTGGCTCAGAAGGTTGAATTATTGGTAAAAGAGATTGAAGATGCAACTGCAAGTGTAGCTTCATCCTCATTTTTAAATTTTCAAAAGAAGAATTCAAATAACTTGCTATCAAAATCACAGGGAACACTATTGTTTGGTCTGTGATTTATTCAAAACTTTAGATAATATCTTTGAAACTCACATAGTGTTTGATAAAATGTCTGTTGTTCTAGAAGAATTGGTGGAGAAGATAAAAAAGGCTTCTAAGGCCTATGATGAAGTGGTTGATTGGAAAAGATATATGAAAGATAAGCCTGAGAATATTACTTTTCTTACTAAGTTTCAGTTAAAGAAAGTTAGAGATATTCTGAGAACCTAGGAAGACCTAGAAGAAACAGTAGGTGAATCTATTAAAAGAGCATAAGCTATTTGTTGTAGGAGATGGTATGCAGTTGATAATATCATGATTGACTTGTCTTTTCCTACCATGGTCCTTATTGGAAAATCTTGTCCACTTGGGTTGGTGATCAAGCAAGTTGAGCAACACAGGGATGAAGAAGAGGAGAAAATCAAGGGACTTGATTGCATTAGTATACATGATCTGGAGTGGTTGATCAAGCAACCATTCGTAATGGAAGGGAAGATTCATATCTTCATCTGATTATGGCATAAATTGGTAAAGAATGAGTGTGAATATCATAAGTGCAATGCTCAATTTGGCATTGAATCTGCCAACTACCCCGATATTGACGAGCTGCTACGAATTTGAAAGATTTGGAGAGATTTCTTAGGATATGAGCTTTGTTAGTCATTAGAGGAATTTGAGGTCTAAAATGGACCTCCTAAGGAAAATAAAAAAAAATAGTTAAAATAATAAAATAATAGTTATTAATTTTGGAGGAAGAATGAAAAAAACTATTTTTTTGTTCGTATTTTCGACATATCTCCCTGTGTTTTTACTCAAATTCTGAGCGGGAGAGCTCGTTGGATGCGGAATTCATCATCACGTTTTTTCAGGTATTTCTTATTTTTGGGGTAGCAGGTTCCGTCAAAAGTATGCAGTGCAGGTACTCGTTGGATGAGAAATTAAATTCCGCATCCAACGAGCTCTCCCGCTCAGAATTTGAGTAAAAACACAGGGAGATATGTCGAAAATACGAACAAAAAAAGGAGTTTTCTTTTATGACAAATATGTCAATTCAACCATTATGGTTGACTCGTTTTATTGAAATTCTATTGGTTCATGAATTTCAACTCACAAAATTTATTGTTTGCACGTTTTCTTATAAGGCCCATTTTAGACCCCGAATTTCATCTAATGTTTCATCCCCTTTGAGGGGAAATTCCTTTAATTGTAATTATTACTTAAGTCATGATCTCTAATGTATGAGGCCTCTAGAAATTTTGGAGAGGGGAGACTGATGCAAGGGATCAAAAAATACTTCTGTCAAAATAGGGTTTTTCTGGAAATTTCGTAGTAGACATTTTTAGTCGACGTTTCGATTCCAAATTAGGAACCATCATCAAGACAAGTAGTCATTTGATCATAAAATTACAAAATGAAAAATACTTCTGTCTTTGTAAAGGTTTTGTGTAATTTATTGCATGAATTTATGAAAAAAAAACAGTGTTACAGTTCCATATCTCTTGTACTTATCTATTAAATTTCTTTGATAGATGTTGGTCTCTCCGTTCCAAATGATCAGATAATACTCTGATTCATTTGTAATTAATTAATTTGTTTGTTTAAATTTTATTTATCTCTATTACTTCTAAATGCATTGATAAAGTCTCATGAAATGTATATTATGAACTGTCTTTATCTATTTCTGTGAACTATTTTTATGAACTGTCTTTATCTATTTCATAGATTAACTAAGATTCAGTAATTAATTTATTTACAAACTAGAAATAAATAAATAATAATAAATGTAATGAAGTATATATGTATATTTTTGAATTCACTATAAAGTCAAAAAAACAGTACATATTTTACATAAACAAGTGACCAAATAAAAACAGTACATCTATTCAGCAGACAATGAGGAGATTCAAGCAGAAAGTGGTTTTAAAGACTTTGAATAAAGTAAGATTTCCTCTTGTTTTCTACATTCAACATATCGATTTCCTTGCATTCGAGAGTATCTAGAAAAAGAGAAAGGTGGAGAAATGCGTAGGCCTGAAATAGATGTAACTCTTGATATTGCAGTGAATGTAAGTTCTTGTCTGTCAATGTTTCCAATATCTGTTGTTACATTTTTTAGGGTCATACCTTGGGCTTTATGAATTGTTAAACCCCATGCCATTCGAAGTGGTATTTGTCTATGGGATCCTCTTGTTATTGGAGATATTGGAACATAAGTAGGATTAGAAGAATCCCATAACGGTCCTTTGTAATGCACAAATTCGACAACAACAAACGATGAAAAAGTAGGAGGTATCTCATTTGACTTGTAGAAAATATGAATGACTTTCCCAAGTGAGCCATTAACAAGTCCTGCTTGAACCCATAAATTAGCAGTTAACATGACTTGTTGACCAATAGAAAGAAGGACCTTTAATGGCAGTTGTTCATCATCAATGGATTGACGGGCATTTTGGTTCCGTTGTTCTGCAAAGCAATGTGCAATTGGCATATTAAGCTGTTTCAGCATGTGTTTTTTGTGCAGTGCAACAGAGCTATTTGTGGGATACAAATGGATAGATTGTTCAAATGAACAATTTTCAACAAATTAAAGGCAAGAGCTTGTTCTTGTCATTAGGAGTGTCCAATCTTCAACAATTGGTGTTTCATTTTGAAGGTTTAGCAAGAGTTACCGAAAGGTAGTTTGAGAAGCACTATTTCTAGCTTGTCGAAAAATTGTTTCAAGCGTGATAAAAGTATTAAATGTACACCAAAGAGCAGTTCCAACAGATGAGCCTGCATACATGGGGATGTATTTTACAGGAGGTAATTGTCCAAAGTCACCAAGAAGAATTATGACATAAGCGTGCATCAATTTGATTCAACATTTTTGGACCAATAAAGCTCATTTCATCTATTATGAGAATATACTAAATATGGCGAAGTTCTTCTTGAAGTTTTGAAAGGGATTGGCCTTCAAGAGGGTGCATTTCACCAATGGGTATTCGAAGAGAAAAATGTATTGTAGATGCATGTATGTTAAAAGTAGCAACACTAGTTGGATCAAGGAGAAGAAGTGGGCAAGAATTTTCTTCAGATGCAATTTGAAGTGCAAATTTGAGGCAAGATATGAGGTAAGATTTTCTGGTTCCTGTAGTACCTTGAATAACCAGTTTTAGTGGTTGAGCAAATGTACTGTTACTGAAATGGGACATGACAAGATCAAAGGCTATGCGTTGTGTGGGAGACAAGGAATGAGGAGAATTGGAGAAGTACAAGATATCTTCATGCAGTTGAATGGACAAGTGATTCACCTCAATGAATGATGTTGCTGTCTCATGCAATTTGGTGCATATATTGTTATGTGACCAATTGTGATTTTTGTCAAATTCATGATGGAAAAGCATTTCAAGGTCATTAACTTCGTTTTTATTGCCTGGTCTCATTTGAGATAGAAGTTCCCATTCATCCATGGTATGGGACAATGGAAACATAATAGCATCATAGTTTGAACCATTGGATAGAGGTGTAGAGGGTTCTTCTTCTGTACGTTCAATATGCCACACAACATATGTGCCTTTAATCTGATTCCAATGAGAAATAGTTTCAAAAGTTGTGGTTCCAATATCATTAGGGATAGTTCAAAAAGGTCTGTATAGAAGAAGTTCACTCCAACAAAACGATTCAAAAGTTGAAGAATTAGAGGGAGGAATGGAAGTGAAATGTGGATAGACTTTGACAATTTTGTCACACAAGTTTTGTTTAGATGGATTTTTTTCCTATTAGGAGTGAAATACCAACAATGAGTAGCTTCAAGCAAAGTTATATGTTCAAGAGCAATGGGTCTTTGAATGTAAGCAAAAATGAAGGGGGGCGTTGCAGGGGTGTTATTAGTGTCATTAGAAACATGGAGGAACACAGTTTGCCTCACGTTTAGTGAAAAGAAGTGACGGCTACAAAGAACAAGAGGAAGTTTTTGCAGCATGTGACACGTCTCTTGTGCACTAATGTCTCTTTTTGCAACTGTTTGTGCAAGAAACTCTTTGATTGGCTAAAGAATGGGGCTTTCACTTGGTGCAGCATGTGCAAGTCGAGACAGAATGGCATGATAGGTTTCTGATTTTGGCTCTACTTTTGATGCATACTTTGAAATGTATTTGAGGACAACATGTTTACAAAGAATAGGTTGGAAATCAACATTAGCCCTCCATATTGAAAGCATGGTAGGATTGTGAATATTTAGAAGAGGATCATTTCTTGTAGGATAGTAGGTTTTCTATCCATTTTGATCAATGAATAACGAAGAAGTAGCTTTTAGCTCATATGGGAAACCATAACGACATTGAAGAGATGTTCCTTTCTTGCGAAGGCAAGTTGACTCTGAACATTTGGTGTGCCTTTGAACAAAATTGACAAGTTCTTCATAGTCAACCAAGTAGTTTGATGCAAATATCAATGGTGATGCAAGACTACATGGATCATTTGTAGTAGAATGGTGAGACTCGGATGTGGACAACTGGGAATTACGAGGATTCCAAGTTGTCACAGGTGTGTCAAAAAAATTTTTTGCAGCTTCAACTGCAACATAGTCTTCCCAATCTAATGTGTCCATATTTGGTGCATTTGCCAACCAAATAAAACCATGAATGTGAGTGGATCCTCTATGTTGCCATTCATATCTAGATGGGAGGAAAAAGCATATATTAGAAATAAATTGTATAAAGATAAAAATATAGAGAGAGAAATAGAAAGGAATAGATGGTTTAATACCTGCACCAATAATCAGTTATATGAAAACCTTTTTGAAGCACCTCTTCAAGAAATGTTTTGAATCTATTGTGCATGTATTGTGATGTAATATATGGGTTTGATATGATAATGTGAACCTTCGATTGATAAACTTGACCTGAATCATTAGGAGCTTTACCAAGCATTACAGCATGCAAATCTAGCTGTCAGCTGCTCTAAGGGTGAAGAAGAATGTTGGTGTACCTTGTCGATTGATCATATTTGTTAGTTCAGCTCTACTTTCGTTCCAATATGATTGTGTTCCACATAATGAAGACCCAAATCTTGCGACTTGCTCACCAATTTTATCATTTGGCATGTCTTGCAATTGGTTTAAAAGCTCATGTACTGTCGGAGGTAGTGTATCTTCCAGATTTTTTTTGACAAAAATAGAGGCAGTACTATTACTTCGATGACGCATAATTAGATTGTATATGTAGTATCGGAAGCGAGGAAGTTGAGCAAATCTGTTGTCGTGATAACGAATAAGGTGGAGTGCATATTTGTGCATATCAACTTGATGAATGCGTGGTTGTAATTTAACATTATTGTACCTATGGGAAACAAAGTTGGAAAAGCCATGGAAACAAGGCCTTCTGTGTTGTACTCATTGATAGGGGACATTTCTATAGGGGGCAATCTATGGAAGGTGGTAGTGGGATATTTGGTATGTGTAAAAATTGTCTAATTTCTTCAACTTTAGTTCTAGCATTGGTTTGTGTTGAAATAAATGACGAGGATTGCAATTCATAGGGTTCAAATGAATTTGGTGGTTGATCTGTATAGGATAAGATTTGCAGATGAGATGAAGTAGCATTGCTATTAAGATGCGGAATCAAAGGTGAAATGTCTACTGAAATAAGTGGAAAAGAATCTAATGCAACTAGGTTGATTTGTACATCCTTGTAGTATGGGTCGTTTTCCATTTTGAATTGAAAGGCAGCAAGAACATTTGTTCAACTCACGAACAATTCATATGGTTTGTTTGTAGAATTGCATTTCCTAACAACGAGCATGTCAAGTTCTGATACTAAATGCGGTAGGTATGTCGCAGTGTTGAAAATATTTTGGGGGAAGCAAATAGTATGACTAGAGTATTTATATTGACCACCACGAGCATGAGTGACTTGCAATATGGGATTAGCATGACTAATGAGCATCTCTTCAACTTGTGTAAGTACTGCAAGGACAGGTGGTTGCTTCCTCGGATCCATATTGTTATCCAATGAAAAGCGATGCCCTTTTCGTTCTAGAATACAACGTGAACAAGTGTATGCTTCATGGAATTTTTTTGTTACAATACTAGGGTAACATTCTTTGCAAATTGAGCAGACATGCATATCAGCTAGTTGGTCCATTTTTTTACGAAATCGTTGATGTGCATCATTGAGCTTATTGTTCAATGGACTTGGTACAGGGGATGGAAGTGAAGTTGAGTCGACAGGTTCGAGCAGCCCTGTAAAGATGATGTTGTTTCTTGTTGTTTTTATCTCTGTCTTGTGCATATAAAACTCTTCTTCGTGCATTGGCTTGTTCCTTGTCATGAGTTGGCATAATTCCTACAAGATAATTGTAATCTTGTTAAACACCTGGAATATTTGATTGTTGGTAGAAACACATTTTGTACATGTATTAACTGGAAACTATGTGGATATAAAGCAGAAGAAGAAAAAAAACATGAATTCATTACATAGAGGGAAGTAAGAATGTAGCTTAAAATAATATAGCTGGAGTAAATTTTGTTTTTCAAGTTGTAATTTGATAATTGTAAGAAAACAAAATTTTAGAAGAACAAAGTGTAGTGTGAGAAAGTATATATGAAAAAATAAGTTACTGTAATTATTGTTATGTACAGAGTAATCAAAATTTGTGCCCAGAAACAAGATAACGAAATTGTGCATTTTATAAAAAACATGATAGCAAAATAGTATTGTATTTAAAAACTACCATATAGGTTTTTTCACCAATTTGCATAAGAAATGGTGGGTGATAGCCTGTACATTGGAAGTATGAAACTGCAAGAAAGTGGTACTACAAGAGAGTAAAAAAAATACCCTGCTATGTTGAACAATGAAACAACGAGTTAAAATTGAGAATTGAAAGAATTCATTATAAACAATGAAGAATGGTTAAGTACCAAATTGAAAAAACGTATATATTTATGTGTCCATCTGAAATTGTCATTTATGTGTTTTCAACCATGACAATTACAACTTTTAGACATGCAAATCAGTAGAAGGTCTCTGTTTTAATTGACAGAGTAAGAAGTAATTTTTGTTGCAGATCCTCTACACTATTTCATCAAGCGATGTTGTTTCAGTTGAGAGAAGACACAGATCTTTTGCAGAAATTCCCATGAGTTGGTTTGCAGCATCATCAAATGCTATCACACCATGAATGGATCCGGTAACCGTATTCCAAGTCAACCTTTAGTATATATTAGTAGTCACATTCAAGAAACTCTCCATCACATTTAGCACAATGCCAGATGTCTCCAACTTTCTGAGCAATCTTTTTCATGCATTGTATTTTGTCAACAAAAAGAGGGCATGCAAGGAAATAAAAGTCATCCATGTTAACATTTGTGATGGTTGCTTCAAGAGAGTACCAAACAACTTTTTCAGATGATTGAAGAGTTTGCAGGTCCTTGATGGTAGTGACTTTATGAGAACCAGAGTGAGAGGCATTGAACTTTCGGCTTAGCGATGGTGATGTTGAACGAAATCCATTTTCATGAAACTAGTTTTGGAGAATTGAAGTTTGTTCAATATCTGGGTTTATAAAAATAGTAGTGTTGGAAATAGTTCCAACAGTTTTTCCATTAAGTTTTGTAACGCGGCCACCTTTGATTGCTACAGCTAGAGGCATAGGTAAACCATGGAGGCTGGCAAGTTTAACTCCTTCAATTTGGAAATGGTCACCCCAAAGTGTTATGTCAATACTATTTCCCGACATGTCATAGAGTCCAATAGTGCATCTAACAGTCTCAACGCCATCTCGTTTTCGTATTATGGATGATGGAGAAACTGAAATTACAAGGGCAACAAGGTCCACCATGGAATTGACAGGTATAGTTTGTATCTCATGAATAGTTTTAAAGTTAAAGCAAAAAAAAAAAAAGGTATTAAGGGGTATTCATTTAAGCATGGTTGGATGGTTGAGGAGGAACCTAGGAAAATCTCATTATGGCTTTTCAAAGGGTTGAAAATTGGATTTGGTGCTTTCACTGTGCCATTTGATACTATGTACACTATTCCTATATGTATTTGTTCATACAAAGAGAGTGCCAATTCATTAAATGCAGATATATGTATTTCATCGTGTGAAGCATTAACAATGTCAAATCCAAGTATTTTTCCAGACCCTCATTGGTTTCCATATTTGTGTAGCTTTGTCTTGGCAATAACTCGACCTTGAATGTTCCATACTTTGCTAGAATAGGTCAGTGATGTGAATGGAATAGTTGATGCAGTCGAGGCATGGTTATCATC
This sequence comes from Pseudotsuga menziesii, assembly GCA_001517045.1. Lineage (NCBI taxonomy): Eukaryota > Viridiplantae > Streptophyta > Pinopsida > Pinales > Pinaceae > Pseudotsuga > Pseudotsuga menziesii. Next base: position 70,065 of record LPNX010294179.1, read on the forward strand.
TACTGAGCTAGGATTCACTAGAATAGAGGAACAACTCTGCGAGGGAGAAGGTACAGGTAAGTGGTAAGGTGCAGGATCTCCAATAATCACTACATCCACTATGACAACCTCGAGTGCAAGCAATGCGATAGTCCTATGAGAAGAAGTATGTTAGATTTGAATAAGATAAAAAAAAAACTGGATGCATGAATACTAGGTTGAAAATCATTAAGTGGACAAAGACAAAATAGAAATTAGACATACGTTACACTATGTAAAATTTTCGATGTACACTTGGTAAGTTTGATTATAGATCCTTCTTTGAGTTGTCCAGTTTCTACAAGACTACTATATATAGTTGGAAGTAATATCTCATGCTTGTGAATCCCGTCTGAGATAGAAATTTGGAACCGAGTAGATGATGAGTTCAGTGAGTTCACTTGGTTTAATGAGGAGACTTGTACTAGTGGGCAAATGTTGATAGCACCATGTAGCAAGAATGATATAGAATCTTCAGTTAGCATACTCTCCATAGTGTGACTCAATTTTTTTACTATGAAATGAAAAACGAAAAGAAACAATCACTCTAGAGATTGATTCTATGGTAGTTCAAAATTTGCAATAAACATTAATAGATTAATTTGTGTCGTATTTCAATATTTCACTATAAATATTGTAATTCTTAAATAATTTTGAAACTAATAGGAGCACTATCAGCAGTAATTTTTTTTTCAAACTTTGTGAGAAAATATATACTTTCACTATATTGTAATTCTTAATTGTATTCATTTAGTCTACTTAATACAGTATATAGATTAATATATAATCCACTATCCCGCACCCCACAAGTGCGGGCTGCGGGATTACTAAATAATATTTCATTCACCACCCTCATCCTGCAGCTCACATCCCGCATTTTTCTAGGCGGCAACGCACAATCCCGCAAAATGCGGGTTGTGGGGCACATAATTACTTAAAAATATTTCATTCACCACCCTCATCCCGCATCCCGCATCCCGCAATTTCCCAAGCGGCAACAGCCAATCCCACAAAATGCAGGTTGCGGGTTGCGGAAACATAGAAAAAAAATCATAAATCAAAGGCGTTTGCCATTTGGAGCTTCAGAGTTGCCTTATTTAGTTGAACTAAAACAAAGCAGGGATTATGTCATTTTATTTCAATGAAAGCAACAATAACAGCAAAACAAAGAAAGGGTGTTGAAACATCTCGTAATTAGACTAAATGAATATTCAAAAAATTTCAGCAGACTAAAGGAATACTTGCAAATTTAAAGAAACTGCAAACTGCAAAAGAAAATACATTAATAACTAATAATGAGACAAAGCAGCAATAACAACAAAACAAAGCAGGGGGGTAGACTAAAGGAATACCTACAAATTTAAAGAAATTGCAAACTGTGAAGTGTAAATGAAGCGCACCAAAATAAATGTGGTTACCTGAAGGTATGTTTATATGCGCAAAGCAAAGGCAGTGCAACAACAAACGTGACAAATGTAGTATTGTAACATGGTTTTCAAAATCGCCATACGCTGAGCAAAGATGAAGATATTGACCCATGTTGGAATCATATGACAAGTTTTCTTGCATTAATTGAGCAACAATGCATTGATGAAACATTAATGCTAGTGGATAAAGGGACATGGGCAAACTGTATTGATTTCAATGAATTGTCAGCGTAAAGACAGAAAACTCGTCTAGAATATTGTCTGCTAAATCCAAAAAAAATGGTAAAGCGAAACTCCGCAATATCGTCGAGAATGAGTTTCCTGATTCGAGATAAATGAACCGCGGACAAGGACTGTAAAATCCTGTAAAAAAGATTGCTTGGACTGGTGGTTTAGGACAATAGATGGAAGAGTACAGAATACACGCAAACCATCTGTCAGGAAAACACAATAAACAGCAACTGCAAAGAACAACCCGCAACTGGCAACCAATCCATCAATCCATTCACTTGCAGCAACGGTCGTAACACAGAGGACATCAATGGTCTATGGGGCATAAGTTCTCCTATCGAGATGGTAGAATTGGGAACCCAAATAAAATGCATTAGCTAAATACCAACTTCAAAAAACGACCTGCAACTGCCAATCAATCCATCAATCCATTCATGTGCAGGTACGACTGTAACACAGAGGACACTAGCAGTCTACGGGATAGAAGTTCGCGAATCGAGATTGCAGAATCAGGACCCAACTAAAACGGAGAGGAAAAAAATTCTCATTGATCAGCACAACACTTGTCCACGATCAATTGGCTAATCTGACATGACACATGTCGAACTGTGAATGGGCAGAGAGACGAGGAATCTTTCAGACTGCGTCTCCATAGAGAAAACGCCTTCGACGTAATTATTCAAAGACTTTCTATAAATGGATGTGTTTAGTATTTAACCATTTTCAACATTTAAGATACAAAGTCCTCGCTACCAACACTCCAATGTGAATGGTGGATTGACTCCTGACTTTAATCTTGACTTCAATCTTGAGATACACGTTTTTCGAGAGTGGTAAGTGCGATATTTAAAATGTTAGAGGGAGGGTTATACGATATTATATTTCTGGAAATTAGCCGAAGGGAAGATTTCTACCGAGTTTCTCCATTTCTGAAGACTTCAAGTCATATACTTTATTATTTGTTTTTTTAGCTTGTCACTATATGTTCCCACGGCGACGGAAAAAATCAAGAATTTAATCTAGGAAAGTAGAGTTAGGTATTTCATTAGGAGACAATCATCAGGTCTTGACAGATCAAGAAATCAGATAGAAGTCTTGTCTTGACAAAGGAGAAATCGTAGATATATGTTTAGAAATATCTTTATAGAAATCACGTCTTGACAATCGAGAAATCAAATAACAGTCTTGACAAATGGAGAAATCGTAAATATGTCCACAAATATCTCTGCAGAAATCAGGTCTTGACCAATCAGAAATGTGGTAGAAGTTTTGGAAAATGAGAAATTGTAGATATGTCCAGACATATATGTAGAAAATGAGAAATGTAGATATAGAAGTCTTGGCAAATGAGAAATCGTAGATATGTCCAGATATATCTTTGTAGAAGTCGTAGATATATCCAGAAATATATTTGTAGAAGTCGTTGAAGTCTTGACAAATATAGGAACCTTTCGCTGGAGAATGTGCGTAGGAAACTTCTTTCCAATTATCAACGCCCTCACCCCATCCACATGGCATCATATTCTACCTACGATTAATTCAGTTGGTCAGCCGTGCAACAATTTTGATGGGTTTTTATTAAAAATTTGCCGAAAAAGCCGGCCATTTTAATGGTCTTTAATCTTAATCGAGATTTTTATAAAACCTTTTTTGGAATTCTTGAAAAAAATCATCAAGGTATTATCAAGTACCTATCAATCTATCACAGTTTTTCATAGACTTTTATGGAATCATAAAGGAGATAATGATTTCCAATATTATTTTGGGTTTGATCAAGGTGGGTTACCAAGTATTCAACTAATCCACCTTATTTCTTCATTAATGGTCATGTAACTAAAAAAAATTATGATTCTTATATTTTATAAGACTATTTGATAGATGGTCATGTAACTATAAAAAAAATTATGATTCCAATATTATTTTGGGTTTGATCAAGGTGGGTTACCAAGTATTGAACTAATCCACCTTATTTCTTCATAGATGGTCATGTAACTTAAAAAAGATTATGATTCTTATCTTTTATAACACTATTTGATAGACGGTCATGTAACTGATTCACATGATCTTTTGTAACAATAATCTCATTTAAGATGAGGTTTCCAAGTACTTAGTTTTTTCATAGAACCAAAAAAAAAATCACTCCACAAGTAATACGATAGAATGCCCATCCTATCCAATTGGATATAGATTGTTGTATTTTATTATTGAGCCGAGAGGTTCTCTACAACCCAGTGTGGAGGAGATCTTGTAACGTTACGTAACGTTATGTAACGTTACGTAATATTATTTTTATTAATAAAAAAATAGATTTTTTAATTATAAAACAAAATAAATGTCGACTAGAAAAGCAACCTAATATGGGGGAGATGTTGTAATCTTCCTACCTAACAAAACAATAAAAAAAGTAAAAAATAACAAAACAATAAAAAAGTAAAAATTTAATTATCCCAAAGAAAAATGTGGATCATAAAAAAACACAATATGGGGGAAATGTTGTAATGTTCCTACCTAACAAAATAATAAAAAGATAAAAATTGAATTATTTGCAAAAAAATGTTGGCCTTTTAAACAACCCATGGTTTTATTGTATATGGTTTAGGAGGACTGGGCACATGGTTTTAAAACCATGTGCAAGGCCTCCTAAAAAAACCCATGGTTTAGGAGGGCCTTGCAAATGGTTTTAAGACCATGTGCAAGGTCTCCTAAACAACCCGTGGTTTTAGGAGGGCCTTGCATATGGTTTTAAAACCATTTATGGGGAGATGTTGTAATGTTCGTTCCTAAAAAAATAAAAAATAATATTAAATATTATATGTTGGCCATAAATAATATTAAATATTAATAATAAATATATTATATGTTGACCTTAAATAAAAAGATGTGTCTTTTGGTTTGAATCAAATCAATGGTATATATAGGACACATCAAAGTTGATAGCTCATTGAGTGTAACACCTAAGAAGAGGTTTGCACCTAGAGATATTTGATCCTTCTCATCACTTGATAGAGCCTAGGATTTGGATCTACGCTGGTTTTATTTCCATGTTGCCATCATTAGTTCATTATTAGAAAAATTGCCCTCCCTTTAAAATTAATAATATAGTGTCCGAGTGGAAATATTATTTTAGAAAATTATTGAGGAGTATATAGATTTCTTGTTTTTGAATTTTGTTGGCATATTGTTTTACAAAAATCATTTAGCAATGTGTGGATTTTTTATTTTTCTATCGAGTTGATTGTGAAAGTAATGGACATGATAAAGTTAAATTTATTTTTAATAAGTCAAAGCATTTTTATTTTGAAAGTTAGGTTTAACCTTAAGCATGAGATAAAAACATTTTCATTAGCTTAGACATATTGCTCAAAATTATGATAGGCAGCGGTAAAACCATGAAAGTTGGAGTTGAGACTTTTGATTTCATGGTTCCACCCCTATCTCTCATGATTCTACGCAATCCATGTAAGTCAATACTAGCATTTCTATTGGTTTAGACAATATTGTGTGCAAGATAAGACATTTATTGCACCTAGACTATCAGTATTTGATGAATGGTTGTGTGCCATCCATCCTATAAGATAGTTTTACATTCACCATTGTGACCAAACCCCAAATTGAGGAAGAAAACATTCCATGACCTATATATGAAATATTTATTCACATTATGGAAATCTATGCCCAAATTTTGGAATTTACAAGTTTGCAAATAAAAATAACCTATACATAATTTCATGTACACACTTTGAGTAATGATAGAACTTTAAATATTGGAGCAAAATTAGGTTTCTCGACAAGTTCTAGAGTTTCCTATTGCTTAATCACAATCATTGAAAGGGAAGCCATAGATTTCTTGGAAAAGAGTAATCTCTCCACCCTATGGCTTGATTGAAAGAAGCAGTAATAGGGAGTTCCAACTTGAATACTAATGAGGTTCATCAGACACAAGGGAGATCTCAAATCCAAACCAAGGACACAAGTCGAAAGGAAAAAACAAAGGTAAATCTTAAAAGTGGCTCCATATCAAAGGATGTAGCCAATTTGTGTTGTGATGACACCTCTAGTGGAATTGAAGATTATAGTATATCATTAATGATAATGCACCGATAAGCAAGTTTACAAGCATTTGGCCCTCAAAAAATGTCGTTCCAGTGTTGGTAAATTCAATATGGAAGTTGAAAGGAGTGAACTTAAAGTTAGGTTCAAAGGGATTCTTCACCATGATCTTCAACAATTGTGAATACAAGGAGAGGATCTTAGGAAATTGACCCTATTTATTCAACTTAGCTTTTCTCAATCTAAGAAAATATATATAATATTTATCATAGATAAGGAGGAATTCACCCAAGACACTATCCACATACATCTGCACTCACTTTGGAAGGATTAAGAAACACTCTCAATGTCTTTTTTAAAACATCATAAGTAACAAATTAAGATATGCACCCCACATAATTGAGTTTGTGTATACAGGAATATATCATGTGCTGTACTTTCAAAATTTATAAGGACAAGCTTCCAATATGTGCAATGGATGCAAACCCTAACACTATTAACATATTCCGTTCAAATTCCATAAATATAATAACATGGACACCTTTTTCTAGGACTACCTTATCATTGTAGTAACAAACAAAGATAAAGTAGTGGAGGACATAGACAAAGAGGGATGCAAGAATATTTAGAATAAAATTAAGAATATCCGAAAAACATGTCCCCTAGACAATGAAAAATTCAAAACCAAATGAAAACAACTTCAACATTTGCTCAAATGAAAATGCGGAGATACTTAGTATTGAGGCACATCTAGCATCACAATATCCAAGAAAAACATCTAAAGGAGGGTGTAACCATGGCCTCACAACCTGTTTGCAACAATGGGGTAGATCAAACAAACCCCGTTGACCTTGGAACACATATAAACCCTAAGAGGCAAAATAAATAAGTTCAAACAAGGATGTTATTAGAATCCTTAATTACATTAAAAAATACACACACTACCACACCAAATTATTAGCTCAAGTATTTCACTTCATTGGCTCCATTATATGGCCACATAAAACCTCTAACAACCTAGAATCCATTCATAACCAAATATTCTCCAATGAAATACATGTTAAAGAGAAAATAAAGATTTAACCTAAATAACATATATACAACAAGAATTTGTTGGTGGCATTGTTACGGAGAGAAATTCCTATGGATTGGGGTACCACAACAGATAGCTTGACTCCAGAAATCAATCCTTTCCGATATGCAAGAGAAATCAAATATATAACACTAAAGGATCAAGATTCGTACCTTATTCTGGACGGTTGAAGTAGATCCCCATTGAGCTTTTCAACTCTAACTTGTATTGATAAATTACTTCCTCAACAATCAGTAAACAAGACACACATGCTATATATATTAGTGTTAGATCTACTCTAGCATATATAATCAATAATGTATAAGCATTTGAAATCTTCCATTGATAAAATATTCATTCAAATACACATTATTGGATAGGAAAATATATTTCTATTAATATAAAAATAGAGATTACAAGAGTGACAACCTCTATCAACACGTCTGCGAATTAGAGAAACTAAATCCCCCACTTGGGCCTCCACCACTTCAATCCTCCATCTCTTGATAGCAAGCTCACAAGCAAAAGGCAATCTTGGGAAGAACACAAATGTGCTCCAAGGGACAAAGGGATGCAAACTCAAGTATAAGTTCCACCAACAATGGACTATAGTTTCTTTGCTCTCAATTCTCATATGCTTCAATGTATCCAAAGGGTTTCGTATATGGCTCTTCAATGGGGCAATGAAGGGTTGAATCCGAGAAATCTCAAGGCATATGGAAGGCTAGGAGACAACTAATTTGGATCCACATCAAGGAAAACTCCAAATGAATTTGGCCTTTTGCACACATCCTGATGTACGCAGTTTTAGGGGTCAAACTTGCGTATATACGCGAGAAAGGGTTTAAAAGTCACGTATAACAATTTAAGCATGTTCTTAGGGATGATATAGGAAACATCAAAGGTATAAAAAAGGTCCATGGGGTCTAAAGAGTCTACAGAGGGACAAGGGAAGGCCATACAAGTGTGATTTACCAGGTGTGGTAAAATCAACTATAACAGATGCCCCCTAATGTGTGAGGTTAGAGGGGTCATATGATGGTTGAAATACATTATAATTCCATCCCAGAAGTGGAGTGATGAAGAACCCAAATGGAAGACCAACCACCAAATCAGTAGAGTACAATGATACAACTCTACATATAACTTCAAGTACATATAGCAGTCCCAGATACATAAGAGTACAATGGCCATGATACAAAATATGACATAAGTGGTCATCACCATGTAAAATATACATAGATCAAAATATCCATGATGAAGATATACAAAGGATCATGATTTCCATAATGGATGAAAATGTCTGACATATATTGGAATCAAGTCACAAGAGCTGAAAATCTCATGAACACTAGCATGATCAAGGAGGTAGCGTATAAAAGATGCCACCAATATGTAAGGTCTTCTACACAAATTGCTACTAATACATGTCCTACTATGTGAATAGAGGTGTCGAGGTCGAACATAGTAGTCCATCATCTGATTATTGGTCATTGATGTATAATGTTAACAGATGCGAGATTACCCATCGATAATGATAATGGGAATCAAGGTACTAGAGTGAAAACTAACAAGTGTGAATAAATGTGTTGAGGTCAAACACTTGAGAGAATCCATCGATTAGGGGACATTGATTTATTCCCAAAAAACTGTCGATGGCGAGAGAACCTACCACTGATGACTGTAAGTCTCAAGGCACTAAAAAATGACTCTAGATTCCAATCCCAGAATAAATGATCTGAAGTCGATGGGATGAAATCCGCTGGAAGGAGGGCATTAATACATCCCCCATCATCCAGCATGAGGTACTCAGCAAAGCTGTATAATGTGGAAGGACTCGATCATAAGGTGCACAAACGAGTAACTGTACCGGGAATGGCCGACATGCAAAGTCAAGATAACTGAGGAATGGCCGACTCAAGCTTCAACTTCCTTCGGACAAGAGCATAATGGTGAATGGTGACTAAATGTAGGAAGCAAAGACTCGATATACAAAACTGGGACATCTCTGCGACACAGGAGGCATCGACAGAGGATCCATAGGGACTGGAAGCTTAACCAGTCGGTGGAGATAAACTTAGATAAACGAGTACAGCTCCTAAAGTCAAATGATAAACCCAACCAATGGATATGATATACAGTGCTCTGTTCGAAGGCAACACGACTCGACAGCTGCCAAAGATAATATCTTTCCTTTTCTGGCTTTTTGGTTTTTTAATTTTTTTGGACTTTTTCAAATATTTAAAAATCTTGAAAAAGAATAAAATTGCTTTATAGTTACAGACTAGGAGGAGATGAGTGTCATATGGGAAAACAAACTAGTTCCAAGCAGTGAAACATACATATGCTCAATGCAAGGATACATGTGTAGGATAGCGACACTTGCAGGAAAGTCCCCTCCCAGTAAAATAGGGAACCAAGCTGCAAAAGATATAAAAGATGGCTCTGCATGGCTAGACATGAGACAAGCTCAGGCTATATGGCTGAAACTCAAAGTCAAGGAAGCTGGTATAAGGCTCAATAAGGTAGGCAAAGCTCATGATAATGCAATTACAACTTGATATAAGGGAGTCCTAAGGGAAATAGGCTAGCAAAATATCAAGAGGAGTATGAGGCTCTTACGAAATGTCATGGCAATACTATACAATGGACTCCCACACCCTAAAGGACAAACTGTTGGCATGGGAACCAAATACAAATAAGGCGCTAACTAGGGCACCCATGTAAGGTCAAGCTCTACCATTCACATCATGCCACTTCTAAAACAATAAGAAGGTTCTATGGCATAATAGAATGGGTTCATACCTAAGGTTATAATTAAACGGTCATAAGATTGTGCAAAATGAGAATGGGGGTGAAACCTAACCTATATGCCAGTTTAAACATCATACATGAAATGGACACAAACGGGTCAAACTAATGGTCAAAACGGCACTCAAAACGGTCTCCTACATCATATATTAGTAAAAAACGGTCTGTTGTTAGGTTAAAAGTGAGCAACATTAACATAATAATGAGGGAGAAAATAAACATTGCAAGCAACAATTTAAGATGACACACAATATACCCTGGAAACCCCATGTGGAGAAAACCAGCACCAATGAAGATCTTCATTACATGGCCAAAACTTGCCATCCGGGCCAAGTGAGCTAGTCACTGCTCACCTCCAGGCCCTTTACAATGGAGCCTCCTTAAGCCTTATAAAGGCTTAATGACATGCAATACCATGGGCTACAACAAACCATGTTCCCAAACCATGTGCAAGACCTAAACCACCTTTGACTCAATCCCGAGTCAAGGTTAACCCTAAAAATCCTCCCTTTAAACTTGACTTGGAGTAATCACCAACCCCCCTCAAAGTTTTACCGAGGAATCTTACATACACCCCCATATCACCTAGGTCTATCTCCTGAATTTACCGGTGAGGTACCAGGGGTATGATTGCCTTACCAGGTCTTACAACCATATGCCCATTTACATGCAAAATGCTCCATTACATTTTTTTTTTCATGTGCCTTCATGATGACTACACTCTACACCATCCATTGATTCATCCTCTCACTTTATTGCTCGTCTACTTGTCATGCTCCTTTTGTACCTGCATCCAAACTTTTTCATTGATGTCCATATAAAGAAAAATCCATATACCGGATTACATGGGTCATCGGCCGCTATAATCGCCAGTTCTCTAGGAATTCTCTTCACATACATGGCTCATCAATCTTGGTCCCAAAACCGAGATTAAACCATCTCACATTTCTCCTGCAATCGAAGACTCAACCTCTCCGATCCACATCAATCTAGGCTACGAGTTCACCTATTTACCTGTCCATGCCTCCTCTGGAATTCCACCATCCAAATCACTTGAAGGCCCTCTGTTTATTAAATAAACAACAGTGTTTACAGCATCATCCCAAAACTGTAAGGGCAACCCTGCATGCAATCTCATACACCTTGCATGCTCCATGATCGTTCTGTTCATCCTTTCTGACACACCATTTTCTTGGGGTGTTCTAGGGACTGTCTTCTCTCTGTGAATCCCATTGTGTGAACAGTAACTGTCAAACTCCTTGCTGCAGTACTTGCCTTCATTATCAGATCTGAGACATTTCAACCTTTTTCCTATCTCATTCTTAGCCAAAGATTTCCACTTCTTAAAAGTATCAAACACATCATATTTCTGTCTAATGCAATAAACCCAAGTTTTTCTAGTTGCATCATCAATAAAAGTAACATAATAACGAGAGCCACCAAGAGATTGTACCTAAGCTGGTCCCCATACATCTATATGGACAAGCTCTAACTTTTCACTCTTCTTTTTTTTCCCAACCCTGAGAAATCTAACTCTCTTTTGCTTTCCATAAACATAGTTCTCACAAAATTCCAAACTTACCTGCTTCAGATCTGGAAGCAGTTTCCTTGAGTGGAGAATCTGCATCCCCTTCTCACTCATGTGGCCAAGCCTATGATGCCACAACGCTGCACCTGTTTCTGTGAAAGCTACAGAAATAAAATAATCAGTGTTATGAGGACATAAATATAATGTACCCGTTCCTATCTCCTTTTGCAATTACCATTGATCCTTTAGTGACCTTCCACCATGTTTCTCCAAACGTAGACAAACAGCCGCCATCTCCCAATTTCCCTGTTGAGATCAAATTTATTTTCATAATAGGAATGTGCCTTACATCCTTTAGCAACCAGTCATTTCCATTATTTAGTTTGATCCGTACCTTACCCTTTCCAACAATTTTACATGGTTCATCATCCCCCAATAACACATGCCCAAAATCACCTTGAACATAATCATAAAAGAATTTCCTATGGGGTGTAGCATGACATGAAGCCACTGAATCTACTACCCAGTAATCACTAGTATTATCTAATGCAAGAATCAAATCATCTTGCAACACATCACCTGCTACATTAGCTTCCTGGGTAGTCTCTTGCTGCCTCTCACCTTTCTTCTTTGGTGCTCTGCAGTCTTTCTTTAGATGTCCTTTCTTACCACAGTTCTAGCATTCTATTTTTCCGAATTTGGACTTGGATCTTCCCTTTTTAGACTTGCCACGATTTCCTGGGCTCCTTCCTCTCTCTTTTTGTCTCCCTCTGCTCTCCATGGTCAACGCATTGCTTGATGTTTCACCTATGCTTTTCCTTCGCATTTCCTCACTAAGAATAACACTAACAACATCATCAAACTTAAGAGTGCTTGAACTAGGGACAGAGTTACTTACAGCCATGACCAAGCTATTCCAGCTTTCTGCCAATGAGCACAAGATTAGAAAAGCCCTAACCTCATCATCAAGGTTCACTTTTATAGAACTTAACTGACTGGTAAGTGTATTAAACTCATTTAAATGGTCAGCAACTGATCCACCTTCCGACATCTTCATATTAAATAAACGCTTCATTAAAAATACCTTGTTAGAAGCCGAGGGTTTTTCGTAGAGCTTACTCAATGCGCTCATCACACCCTCTGTTGTTTTTTCTTTCGAAATATTGAAGGCCACCGATGAAGCCAGGCACAACCGTATTGTTCCTAGTGCCTTTCTCTCAAGAACCTCCCATTCTTCATCCTTCATAGCCGCTGGCTGTTTTGCTTTTCCGCCCAACGACAGGTACAGATCTTTTTGGTACAGATAGTCCTCCATTTGCATCTTCCATAACTAATAGTTTTGGCCGTTAAATTTATCGACCCTAAAATTTCCTTCTTCTGCCATTACTCCCTCTCGAACCAGGAACCCTTATTTCCTGCGAGTTTACCAAGCAAATAGACCTTTTGGCTCTGATACCAGTTGTTAGGTTAGAAGCAAGCAACTTTAACATAATAATGAGGGAGAAAATAAACATTGCAAGCAACAATTTAAGATGACACACAATAGACCCTGGAAACCCCATGCAGGGAAAACCAACACCAATGAAGATCTTCATTACATGTCCAAAACTCACCATCCGGGCCAAGTGAGATAGTCACCGCTCACCTCCAGGCCCTTTACAATGGAGCCTCCTCAAGCCTTATAAAGGATTAATCACATGCAATACCATGGGACAATACCATGGGATACAACAAACCATGTTCCCAAACCATGTGCAATACCTAAACCACCTTTGACTCAATCCCGAGTCAAGGTTAATCCTAACAAAAAATGGTCCAAAAAGATTAGAAATGGTCCAAACTATAGAAAAGGGGGTAAAAATTTTCAAAAATTTGAAAAATTTCTATAAATAGTAAAAAGTTCAAAACATTATATAACATTTGAAATTTTTACCCGATTGAGCGCAGAACTTCAACAGCAAATTCCGGGAGATCCAGCCGATGGAATCCATTACTGTTTTTTCTAGGTATTTACCCATGCCCTGCTCTTTCATTTTCATGCAAATGTTTTTGAATTCCATTGTCTAATTTGGATTCTAGGCCATCCTAGAGTGCGTGCCATGGCCCACGCGGAAATCGAGGTTTTTCCATGTATAGGGCTAGATATACATGGAAAAAGCCCTCAAATTTGCGTACATACGCGGCTGTTTAGTAAACAGTCACATATGAGGCCGCGTTCAAGGTTTTTTAAGTGTTCTTATGACTAAAACTTGAATTCTATGTGCAATATGGTTCTAGAATGGAGAGAACATGAGCACGGGGATGTAGAAGAAGTAGTACGGGAAGATCTAATGGCTCAATAAGCTCTTCGTGTGTGCGGGCTCTACAAGTTTTGGTGTCTTGGTGGCTTAAGGGCCAAACCAAGATTGCTGCAGATGCTAATAGACTACTAGGATCAATACTAAGAGTCTTTCCAGATAGACGGGATGTCCCTCACCATAGAAGTGGAGGACATATATTTTATTACTAGACTGTCCCGACGGGGGGAAGTGGTGAACCTACGCTCTCGCGGGCCCGGAGGTGGCCTGACCATAGATTAGTACATAGCAGTGTACTGCTTTTTGGATAGGGAGAAGGTCGGGAGTCAGATCCCAACTAACGCCATACAAGTGCTAGGCCTAAAGGCCATTCTACTGACACTCAGCAAGATAGCGGGGCTAGCCTCACTCCACCAAGCCTCATGGCCTTTGATGTTCTATGCAATGGAGTGCACGAGGGCCACAGTTTATGACTAGAGTACAACATTGTTGAGCAACATGAAACAACATCTCAAGGACTGCAAGATGGGCAGGGTGCGAAACTTTGGTTTCAGCAGTATACTGAGCACGTTCTTCTTTGAGCATGTTTTGGGATTGAGCCCTAGAGTTGATGTTTCTCTACATAGGGTTCGAGATTCGGCCCAACGGCATTGGGTAGATGCGATGCACAGACTGGGTGGAGGTAGGGTGTCTAACCCCTATCCAGCTGATTTCTTTCCATGGTGGCGGTGACAGATAGTTGCCATCGATGATTACCCCTACAAGGGGATATATTTTCGAGGAGACCTTGACATGCCACTACCACCAGGATCGGCATATGGTGACATTGGTGAGGAATCCCAACCCTATTTTAAAAGTTTTTGAGTTATTTAATTTTTTGTGTTTTTTGATTATATGGAATCAAAAGACATGTTTTTGGGTGACAATACATAGTGACATCCTATCATATGCATGCAGATGTAGGACCACGACGGCCTGAAGGCTTCCCTCATCATAGACAGAGGGGACGAGGAGATGACATAACGGGTGTGGATGCAGAGTGGATGCTCCAAAGCGTTCATACCAAATTCGTGAGATTGACACACAGGGTACCCATGGCGCAAGTGAAGGAATTGCGTGAGGCTATGCAGCGCCAGGCGGTGGGTGTACCACGAGCATGGGTGCGGCTATTTCGATGACTAGTTAGAGCTGTGGTGACATTCCACGATCACAACCCCCCTCCTCCTCCATAGTCTTAGATACCTGGGAGTGATACGTTTTGTACTACCGTGTATTTATAGTTTGGTGGCTTGGAAGCCCCATTTTTGTATTATGACACTTATGTATTACCACATTTTGTATGTTTATGAATTTTTTTTATGATAATCGATTTATTTATTTACATGTGTAAAAATGTATGTTTGTGATGAGCTTACTGTCTGTGAAACAAATGCCAATCTAACACATAGTTAGAATATGAGTCAACAACTTGATTATTAATTCTTTGAACATGTATATATGTTATATTGTCAAATTGTCATTCTAACAATCTCACACATAAGAATCTTCTTAATAATGTCGGATCCCTAACATGGTATAAGCCATTAAGTTGTGACATTACTAACTACGAATCAAGATGTACCTCAAGAGAAAGAATACCATGTGAAATGGAATCCCGTAGAAGCTTGATAACGGCACTATACTCAGCAACATTGTTTGAAGAGGGCCGTAAACATACACCTCCTAAAGACAATACCTGACCCATAGGAGTATAAATCACCCAAGCAACAGAGGCTGAGTGTTGAGTGTGATGGCTCGCACCATCCATGAATCCTATGAAGGTGGAAGATTCCATTGACATCTGCCAAAAGAAACGAAAACTAATCAAAAACCCAATCACCATAAGAAAAGACCTACCTATGCAAAACTGTACAATAATTTACAATAGTCAGCCTTGGCTGAAAATCATGCATAGTACTTTTTAAGATAGAGCCCATTTCTAGGGTCTTCCAAGGCTATTCCCTCATAATCTACTAGCTCATAGGCACCCTTCTCTAACGCACGGCGTAAGGACCACACCACATGTGGTTAAACTTTCCTGCCCCCAAGGGTTCTTTTAGTTGGTCCGACAAAAGGACCAAATATCCCTCACTAAACCTCCTTGGATGAATAGACTTATTGTACTGGACCTTAACACGACACTTATTCACTTCTAGAGCCACCAAGGCATCTCGGCACTGCTCATCAAGTTTCTTTAGGTGGACCAAACGCTCCTCCAATGGGGAAGTGTCTGGTAAGAGCTCTATGGCTAGCTTCAAAGAAGGAATCTTGCACTCAACCAACAATACTGACTCTACTCTATGTACAAGCTAATATTGAGAAAAACCCATGGCAGTAATAACAACAGTTCTATAAGCCCACAAAGCAGGATATAACATGATGTGCTAATTGGCCTTGCTTTGTGGGATGGTTCATTGGAGAATAGATTTGAGTGATTTGTTCACTGCTTCAACTTGTCCATTCGCTTGAGGGTAGTAAGAGGAGGAATGTTCCTGCTTATACCCTAACTTCGAGGCCAACTCTTCCATCATATGATTATGAAAGTGCTTGCCATGGTCAGTGACAAGCTCCTTCAAAATACCGAATTGAGTAATAATATGGTTGAATATGAAGTGTGCGGTTGTCTCACCATCAAATTTAACTGTAGGCATAGCCTCAACCCATTTCATGAAGTAGTCAATAGCCACTATGATATGATGATGCCCCCCAGCTGAAGCTAGGTTGTAATCCATGAAATCAAGCCCCCACTTAGTGAAGGGACCGGTGGTGATGATGGGATGTAACGGGGCAGGTTACGAGCACATATTACATGCAAACACCTGGCAAGGGTGGCACTTCTTGACTGCATTAACACAATATTTAAAGATTGATGGCCAGAAATAACCTGCTCTCAAGAATTTTTGGGTTGTAGAAAGCCCAGATAAATGACCACCACATGCCCCTCCATGAAAACCATTCAACACAAGCCAACCTCCTCATGAGTTAAACAACGACGTAAAATGGAATCTACCCCACAGCAGTACAATGTGTTATCCACTATGAGGTAATTCTTGGATATGTGATGTAACCGTCATCATTCATCCCATGAGAGGTGAGTAGGGACCTTCAATGTTTGTAAATATATGATAATATCCCCATACCATGGATCCAAAGTTGAGATTAAGAAGATGTGCTCATCGACAAACGTATCTTCACAAACCTTCTCATCCTCTTCGCTTGGGAAATCTAATATAAGCTCCGCAAAAATTAACGATTTCTTTTATTTTTCCGAAACAAACTCGAGATCAAAATCTTGCAAGATGACAATCCATTTATTATACTTTCCCCCAATCATCCTTCTAGTGAGGACGAATTGAAACGGATTGACATGGGCTACAACCAAGGTCTGGCGAAGGAGAATATAGTGTCTCAATCGTCGAACCGCATGTACGGTAGCTAAGGAAAGCTTCTCAACATGCGAATAATGGATCTCTACATTAATAAGGTTTTGGCTCAGATAGTGTATGACATGCTCTTGGAGCTCCTCATCCTCTTGAACCAAAACCGTACCAATCGTCTCCATGGACGCGGCCACATAAAGTAGAAAGTCACGGCTATAGTCTGGGGGACTAATCACCGAGGCCAATGCTAAGGCTTGCTTAAGCACATCAAAGGACTCCTGGGCTCGCTCATCCCAACAAAAGGTGGTGTCCTTCTTCAAAATACGCATAAATCCTCTAGTCAAATTGGCAAAGTTGTTAATGAATATCTATAAGAAGTTTTCCATGCCTTGCAAACATTAAATATGTCTAATATTTTTTGGGGGAGACAATTGAAGTATTGCCTCAACCTTCAAAGAGTCGACTCTTATACCCTCCTTGGAGACAATGAACCCTAATAAGCGACTAGACTTCATGCAAAAGATGCACTTGTGAGGATTTAATCTAACCAAATAATGGCGACACCTTTCAAACACTAATCTCAAATGGTAGGAATGACAGATTCTCATATGAGAATGAGTAGTAAGGTCATCCAAAAATACTTCAATAATCAATTTGAGATCATGGAAGATCAAGGTCATAGCCCACTGAAAAGTGGATCCGACGTTCTTTAGGCCAAAAGGCATCTTCCGATATGCAAAGGTTCCCCAAGGACAAATAAAGGAAGTCTTATGTTGGTCCTCAGGTTTAATCTGTATCTGATTGTATCCGGAAAATCCATCCATAAAGGAAAATACCTCTCTACCCGCACACTCATCCAAAATTTGATCAATAAATGGTGTGGGGAAATTATCCTTAGCACATGCATGATTCAAGTCATGGAAATCAGTGCATATGCAGATATTTCCCTGCTTCTTATCCACTGGTACGGGGTTTGAAACCCACACCATCAAGGGAATGGGATAGATAAAACCAGATTTCAACAGTTTTTCTATCTCTACCTTAATCCTGGGTGCTTTCATAGGATTCACTGCATGTAAGAGTTTTCAAACAGGCTTAGCATTGGGATAAGTTTTAATCTCATGTTCAACAATGCAAGGGTCAATACCTGGAATTTCATCATAATACCAAGAAAAGATATCAAAAAATTCTTTAAACAGCTCGATGTACTCTTGAATCTCATCATGGGAACATTCTGCCCCAATATAGACATTCTCAATCTTTCTAGGATCGTGAGAGATATTGATAGGAATGATAGGAGATATATTTTCCATATTCCCATCAGCCATCATACCAAGATAGCTTAACAGAACCATGGGACTACCAATTCTCTCACTAAGAACCTCCCTAAAGTCCTCACGCTCTAAACGGTCAAGCTTGGGAAGGAAATAAGATCTATGATGCAAGTCTTCCCAAGGTGGCTCAACCCTTGACATGGCCTCAATAATCACTTTGTATGAAGGAAAAACACTATCAAGGCAGTCATGTGCATGATAAGATTGAACTGCCCATGCAGGTAGCACATATGGATCCTCCTCCTTTGTCCATGAAGAGGAAGGACTAGGGTCTGTAACACACTCAAGATTAGCTTGATAAGCTAACATAGTCACAGGCAACGGCACGCCCATCACGATGGGCTCATTCGAAGGACTTAGTGTATGAAGAATCCAACGATCTTCCATATGGTTCATGCGAAAAGACACCGATCTCACAGATGATGAAGCCTCATCGAAACTAGACCCTATCATAAGGACATGTGTAGGACAACTAAAGCTTCCCATGAGGAATGGATACATGCCAACACCCACACTCCCAGTTGTCGGCTGAGAGTGTTCTACAATCAGGATCGAAGCTCCCGAAGATGCGGTAATAGATGTCTTTTTGAATGACGTTTGATTAATCGTAACTATCTTCCCATTAAATGGAAAGCATACAACTCGAAATAGAGAAGAAGCTATGGCTTGCATACTATACATCCAATTCCTACCCAGCAAGAGATTGTAGTCAAGGGGTGCATCAACCACCTCGACCTCTATCGCAACGGTCTTCCCTCCCAAATAGACCTTAAGAGAAGGAATAATCCTGTGCGGCCTAAATTATCTCCCATCAAAAGCAGTCAACATGGTAGAAAATTTAGACAACTCGGGAGAACCTAAACCCTTCTAACACGATAAACACATCACATAAGCAACAACGCCTTCGTTAATCACAGTGCACTTGACGGTCATGTTAAGACATTGTATGTGAATCAAGAGAGACACATAATAAGGTAAGCAAGGCTGCAGTCCCACGGTTTCAAATTTGATCACAGAGGAAGAATTATCATCATTCACACCAAGGGAAGAAAGCAAAGCTTTCTTTGCGAAGGAAAACTATGAAGTACTTCTAGTGCAGACATCACACAAGGAGTGTGGCCCAAATTCTTGACAACAGAATAGTTCTGGGCGGCTCAGGCATTAGGATTGTGCCCCAAACACTTAAGGACTCCCTTACGAATGCAAGGTGCAGCTTCAGGTTTATCCACAGGTTTTTCAATATGCAAAGGGGTCCCTGGTGGATCAGGTTCCTTTCCCGGGTCAGGTTGTGATGAACCATAGTCCTTCGCATGAGTCACAACCTTCATAGCACGCACCATGTTGATACAACCATGACCGTTACCCTTCGGTTGATATTGATCACCACTAGACTGATCATGGGTCCTCGAGTTCATGTTTTGATTATGAGGTAAAGGGTTGGTCAGCACAGCTGGGCCCTATGCTATGACTCTCGAGGCTTCTTCGATACGGAGGCACAAATGAGTGAGGTGATCTTCTTTACACAACTTGCAAGGAAATTTAACCTTACATTTAGGTTGCTTGTTCCCCCCAAAATTTCAGGCATTCTTGCCATTAGGATTGACATTTTCATTCCTAGACCCACCCTTACGATTGTTCTTACCCTTCTTTCTATTCCTTCCGAGTTGCTGGTTACCCTTCTGGTCTGACAATTTCACCGAAAGCACACTCGCCGTTTGGGTGGGTTGAGACGAAGCCATGGCTTGTCTCAAAGCAGATTGGTTGATAAATAATTGACTGACCTATTGCAAAACTGAATTCGCAGGCTTGGCACTCGTACAACCAACAATGCTATCGGTATGTGGTCCAGGTTTAACCTTAGGTTCGAAACTGGAATGCGGAGCATTAGGAATGATATCATATAACAAACCGGATTGAGCATAAATCAAGTCCAATTCATGTGCCCTAAAAATGGCTTGTTCCTCGTTCTGAACTCCAAATGTAGAAACATCCTTCGCTATATAAGGCAGTAACAATTTAAGGAACCACTCAAGGAGAAACTCCGGTGGTATGAAGGCTTTAATCAGTCCCTTCCATCTACGCCATTCTTGGATATGGTCTGAGATATGTGTGGTTTTATCCTGCCGAAATGTCGACAAGAGTTTTGTACCAACATTGTAACGTACCAGTAGCTGGAAGTGGTTGAGAAAAGTCATAGCTAGGTCATCAAACAAAGCGAACAAAGCGAATGCCCCCCTAGGGAACTTTATATACCATTTCGTGGAAGGCCATGTAAGGGTGCATTGAAACATCCTTAAATGAATAGAATCTTCATGTAAGGAATTTGAATAGCACCATAGGTGAAATGTAGTAACATGTTCACTCGGATCTTCTCTTGGTTTGCCCTCGAATTTGGGAATGTCTGATGGAAGCTTATTAGGGATAGCCGGCCAAGCTGGGTCATGAGATATAGGATCATTTGTTATTATAGACAAGTTAAGAAGATTTAGCATTGCGAGGAAAGGGAGCCTAGGTTGAGCAGGTCGATGCCACGCTCTATAATAGTTTTGGTTCACATAGGGCTGATTACTGTAACCACCATGGCCTTGGCCATAGTGCCCTCTTCTCGTTTGACCTATGTAGGGTGGCATGGAAGCACCATAATGTGGTGTACCTTGACTATGTGGAGCTACAAAGCCATAATTCAAAGAGTAAGCGGATTGTTGATACCCGTACCCATAAGGTGAATAACCATGTCCATACTGTGTCCCATAATAAGGTCCATAAGACATCTCGTGAGATGTCCCATGAGACACTCCGTAAGTAGGAATATATGCTCCGGAAGTAGTAACATGACCTCCAAAAGTAGGAATATGACCTCCCAAAACAATAGGAGGTGCTTGACTCTGAGACACAACTGTGCGAGCAGCAGTAGTATGAACATGACTCGTAGCGACGTTTCGGCCCGAAGGACCACGTGAATGAGGTGGAGGAATAACATTCAAATAAAAAGGAATAGAGGATGAAGGGACATGTGAAATTATGTACGTGGTGTTCCCTATAGTCACTCGTCTTGGATTTGGTATCCCAATAGGATTACTAACACTAGGTCTAGGAGGAATATGTGATGTAGCTTCCACCGCTGGGATGGAAGGTGCAATGTGACTCATGATCCCAAACCTCTCTGCATGGTAATGAATAGGAGTTCCCTCAGGAATAGTGTTAAGCTCAAACTCCGACTTGACATGAAATGCTAGATCATGTGCGGGGATACCAGACATACCATACCTACCATAACTAGTGCTTGCAGGTTCATGATGAGTCTTGTTGCCCAACGTCTAATACCGGTGACCCATGAATGAGGGATCATATCCAGATTGAGTAGGTCTATCATGTGAAGGATCAAACCCAGAATGCGCAAGCATATCAAGTGAAGGATCAAATGTAGGATTAAACTCTTCATCCTCCATGTCGCGAAGTGGAGAAGGGAATTCAGGAGTTTCATCTCCATGATCTCCCATCATGTGTGAATCAATGTGCAAAGTAGTCCACTTGGACAGTCTATTTCTCTCTCCCAAAGGAGGAGGATATGTAGATGGAAAATGTCCTACTAAACAACGAGAATGGTGAGGAGCCGCACCTGAATCCACAATGACTCAAAAAATGTAAAAGACTCTCTAATTACACAAACCCGAGGAAAGCTAATGTGCACAAAGCATACACCAATAAAATATAAAGCCAAACATAAGAAATCGAGGGTAGGATAAGTGAGCTCCCAAATGAGGCAGGTATGTCTCACCTAGGAGAGGCTTGAGACTCCCATACACAACAAGAATAGGTTTGTAACCAATTATTGTGGCCCTCAGCTTCAACGAGTAAAGCGACTATCCTGTATGACCCCAACATGGCCGAGACACCCGCAGAATAACCCCTGCAAAGTACCCCCTCAATATCCTAGGTAAGGTAACTAAGGTCACCTCAATATAATCAATGCTCAGGTGGACAGTCGTAGGCGGGATTGACCGTATGGGCAAGGTAGCAAAGCTTGAAACTCTTGAAAGAGCCCCCAAATATGAATACAATCCTGGAAATATCTTCGGTGCTATTTAGTTATGACTAGGGGTCATCCCAATCAATAACCACTCACATTGACTCGTGCTTAACTCCCTTTTGAGAGGAGGATCCTGAGAAACACTAATTATACCAAGGAATTTCACATTCTCACCTGGACAGACACATACATGTTGTTGTTTAGTGGTCTTGGATAATTTACTCACAATGAACTATTCCAAGACCCTAAAACCTAATCTTGTTGGTGTACCCTATCAAAGAAAATAGTGTAATCCATTTTAATTAAGCGTTGATTTTATTTGGATTTATTACTCAAAAGAGGTAGATGGTCGTGCAACCAATGGTGTTATGACGCAACATGAAGCAAAATGCACACCTAACAATCAATGCAAATGAACTGTGTCCAATGAAAAACAGGGTATGCTACTATGCGAAATGCAAAATTTTCTTCAAATGATAAATGCAATCATTCCTATATGAAATCCTGACTAATACTTCAAAGCAAACCTAGTGCAAGTACCATGCAAAATGCAAAATGCAATGCATAATGATGCAAATAAGCAAATATTTTTGGATTTTTGAATAAAAATGAGATAATAAAGCAAAAGAATGACTCTACCACGCCTAGACTTTGCAAGAACAATCAAACAACACTCACGCAAAGTACTAAGGTAAAATAGATCTAATGCACTAATCCTAAAACAAAAAATTGAAAATGTAATGACAAAAACATTCTTAAAAAAAATTACCCTAAAAAAGGTGTCCCTGGTAAAAAACTAAGGTGTATACAGACTCTATCAGTATCAAAGGAGACTCATCCATCATCAAAATTTACGCAGCAACAAACAATCTTCCTCTAGAAGGGAAAACTAAGGGCATACGTGACTGTTCGCAGTAAACCCGCGTATGTACGCGGATATAGCAGTCAAAACCGCGTATATACATGACTGTGAGTTAAACACTCGCGTACAGGAAGAAGAGTGCATAAAAATAAAGGCAAACAGACAATCTAAGACAAACTTCACACCAATCAGACACTACCAAGAAAACATGCGCCTAGACCCGACACAGAAACAGAGAAATAAGAACAATTCAAAATCATTGAATGCCAATAGAAACCCCCAAAGGAAAACTACTAGGAACTCCCCAGGGGAGTCGCCAATTCTGTTACGGAGAGAAATTCCTATGGCTTGGGGTACCACAACAGACAGCTTGACTCCAGAAATCAATCCTTTCCAATATGCAAGAGAAATCAAATATCTAACACTAAAGGATCAAAATTCATACCTTATTCCGGATGGTTGAAGTAGATCCCCGTTGAGATTTTCAACTCGAGCATGTATTGATAAATTACTTCCTCAACAATTAGTAAACAAGACAAGCATGCTATATATATTGGTGTTATATCTACTCTAGCATATATAATCAATAATGTATAAGAATTTGAAATCTTCCATGGATAAAATACTCATTCAAATACACATTATTGGAGAGGAAAAGATATTTCTATTAATATAAAGACAGAGATTACAAGAATGACAACCTCTGTCGGCACGTCTGCGAATCGGAGAAACTGAATCCCCCACTTGGGCCTCCACCACTTTAATCCTCCATCTCTTGATAGCAAGCTCACAATCAAAAGGCAAGCTTGGGAAGAACACAAATGTGCTCCAAGGGACAAAGGGATGCAGACTCAAGTATAAGTTCCAGCAACAATGGACTATAGTTTATTTGCTCTCAATTCTAATATGCTTCAATGTATCCAAAGGGTTCCTTATATAGCTCTTCAATGGGGAAATGAAGGGTCGAATCCGAGCGATCTCAAGGCATATGGAAGGCCAGGAGACAAGTGAGTCGGATCCACATCAAGAAAAACTCCAAAAGAATTTGGCCTTTTGCACACATCCCAATGTATGTGGTTTTAGGGGTCAAACCCGCGTATATACGCAAGAAAGGGTTTAAAACTTGTGTATAGCAATTTAAGCATGTTTTTAGGGATGATCTAGGAAACATCAAAGGTATAAAAAAGGTCCATGGGGTCTAAAGAGTCTGTAGAGGGACAGGGGAAGGCCATACAAGTGTGATTCAGTAGGTGTGGTAAAATCAGCTATAAGAGTCATTATTATGCATAGTGACTAAGGAATCCAAGACCCCAAATACAATCCTATTTTTATATCTAAATGTGAAAAACTTATCATTACCAAGTGGTTTCCTCATTATGTCAACAATTTTCTACAGTGTAGGACAATAGTAAATCTAAAATGGCTTCCTTATCGACAAATTGTATGTAATAGTGATGAACTTCAATATGCTTAGTTTTGGCATGATAGAATAGGTTCTTCATCATCTTGAGAACACTATGATTGTCACAACAAGAAAGAAAACAAAAAATAAATATTAAATAGGGATCTCATTCCATTGATATTTATGAATAACCAAAACACCCTTGCAAATTAACAATCACTACTAATCATTCATATCCCAAAACTAGCCCAACCTCAAAGAGACTACAACTTTATATATATATATAGAGTTGCACCGTGAGGAAAAAAGGTTCCTATATGTTGTTGGTTTATTGCTTTTGATCGGATCTTGAGATATGATAATTTTGGACATAAACCTACCTTCATAGGTATTTGGAAAATTGCTCCTCTTGAGGGGGGCCTGAAAAGCCTCATCGCTTCTTCCTGGATTAACTCGAGAAGAGATTGCGAGTATGAGAGAGGCGGCTGGTGAAACCCATTTCATGAAAGACTAAAAGAGGAATTTGGTTAAGGGGTCCATTTACATATTCCCCAGTAAGGATCGAGAAGGACGCCTCTTCAGGCCAAGACAGCCAAAATAAAAACACATTACGGCACCATCGACATCAGTCAAGGCGACAATATTTTGATTTTCAAAAGCTTCATCCCTCAGAAGTAATCTCATTGGAGTTACTTTGTCAGCATACATCCTGACGCAATATCCTCATATGCCTCTATTCAAATGGCCTCTGCAAGCACTGATCCTACTCTTCCATCTCGGGGGTATGACCAATTCTCATCACTTGGAGAAGAATGGGAACAGAGGTTGTGACTTGATGTAGTGGTAGCACCAAATGGAAAATAAACAACGTGTTGGCGGATTCTTCATAACACTTGCCTATAAGCATTTGATAAGTGTTTAGATAATCTATGAGGTGAAATCAAGCCTCTTTTTTTGCATTTGTATCCCTACTCTTTTGACACTAATATCTCTGTTGATGACCAACATGGAGTGAAATTTACGTTTTGGAGGTCGTTTGAAAAATTACATTTCAGAAGGACAAATTTCAATATAAAAGAAGTTCCTAGTGTAATTGGAGAGTTGAGCAATTTGGAAGTTTTGGATATGGGAAGCTCTTTGTTGGACACGTTTCCGCTTCACTATACGACTTAAAAGAACTTGAAGGAATGGGAGCTCATACTATGTGATCAATTGAAATTTTTTCTTCCTTCGATGGCTGACTTAAGGAACCTCAATAAATTAAAGATTGAGAACTACAAAGAATTGAACTATTTTCCAGCTAATTTGAAATGTTTGTCGGCTTCTATTGGAAAATTGGCTTAGATTACTGAGTTGTTTGGTGTGTTCTATCTGCTGATAGTAAAGATCGAAATGGGGATTATAATTATTACTCCAGTGTTTAATAATATCAAGCTTTATGAGCTTCCGCGGATAGACAAAGATTGGAGTATATGCAAAGCCTCATATATGCATGAAGCGAAAGGGAACATGATCTAGTGACACTTTGAAAACTGCATAATAGCTCTCTTTGACGTTTCAGATCTCAAGCCATGTTAGCTGATGGGTTAACTCTATAACTCTATTTTAACTTTGATTGTATTCATTTACAAAATATAATGTTTGTTTGATTTATTGCTAACACATATTTGATTCGATTAACTATATATATAATAGGTCTATTGGCGTATTTTTTAGGAACATTTTATGAATGGTTTTTAGTGAATTTTAGATACCTAATTTTCGTATAGCAAATAACTATTTAAACTAATTTGTAAAGGTAATATAAATTAACCAGATTTATTAAATGGTTGTGAATAAATTTACCTTAAGAGTGTAAGCTAATGATGGGAACATGAACATCTCGGTTGTAATCAATGAACCAAAAGTGGATTTGTCACATGCTTTAGGTAGCCTTTAGGTAGTTTTATGTCAGTGGTTATAGTGGAGACACCCTTCAGTCAATTGAGCTACGTATAGTACATTTTCCGTTGATATGCGAACTGTCATTTATAAAGGAGGTGATTGGAGAAAGAGAAATATTGAGTAATTTGGACTCTTCCATGGACAACTGCATATTTCCCTGGTTCCAAGGATTCACTGTTATTCAAATAGAGATATCAGCGGTATCATTTGCTGCGACCTTTGATATATTTGCATGGAATATTGTAATAATGTGGTGGAGGTTGGAACATTACTAAATATATTCATGCATTTATCATTTACATAATTTTATAGTTTGAGGAAAATAGATAGGATTTATGGTCTTATGAAACTTTAAAAGTGAACATTGGTGGTTACATAGAACTGGAGAATTTGCATCCTATTGAAACATTGGTATCTTTGAGAGAGATGAATGCAAATTTCGGTATAAATTGAAGAGAATACGAGCAATGAGGCAGGTGAAAAATATTCAATTTCTAAATCTTAGTTGGTGTTCCAAGCTAGAAAAGGTGGAAGGCATCCAACATGATATGTCATTAAATGTACTTTCTACAAATTATTGTGTGAAGCTTAAAAGAACATGGGGACTTGGTCTGCTAGAAATGGTAGGATGATTTAATGTTAGTTGTCAAGGGATACAAATGTGGAATTTGCAGATGATTTATTTCTCCACTAATACTAGCATAAACAGTCAAAAGGAAGGTGGCAGATGAACTCGCATAGGCACAAGGAGCCACTTAGTTTTGTTGAGATGGTTGGTTATTAAAAAAAGGATAAAATATATAATTTTATATCCATTATGCATACCCAAGATGCATTTAAGCATAAAAATATAAACAACCATGAAATGAATCCCAAGTATACACTTTTTACACTTGATTTAATCCTCTCGATCCATTCATGAAAGTCCAAAATCTCAGATAATATCCAAAATCTTATCAATGTAATTATGAATAATGAAAACCATACTAGCATATTGAATTTATACATATCTACCAGATAATTTGATAAGTAAACAATTGTTGGTCCAGGAAAGAGCACAAGGAAGAACATAAAGTGCAAGCATGACAAAGGAAACATAGGTGCATGACATAGGAAAAGAAGGAAAAGGACGGAAAGGAAGCGTAGAGTAGAGAAATCTGCAACGAGGAATGGTGCGAAGGAGGAAAAACGCACCCAGATTTGGTGGAAGGAGAGATAGGTAGAGGAGTAAAGGCTGAAAGGCGACAGGTCAAGAAGGACTACATGTGCTCGAGTCGACGAAAGACTAAGGACAGTTTTGCGGCTAGTTATGTCCTGAGTTAAATGTATGAAGGGAATTTTGGCAGTCAGTATGGCCTCTCATCAATGTAATAGAAGATATTTTGTAGCTACTTATGACTGTAATAATTGATCTATACTCAGTCGACCCTGTGCAGTCTTGTAAACACTATAAATAAAAGGAACTCATTATGTATAAGGGTTAGCTTCAAGAAATAGTTTCAAGTTAGCTTCATTATGAGTCAGTAAAAGTAGAAGTATTGTAAGGAAAGAAGAGAGGAGTATTATAATAGAAGGTTGTTGAGCCACGGATTTGCAGCTGAGTGTGTGGACCATTTTGTAAGAGTCATCCTATAGCTGAATGCGTAGGTAGTAGAGTAGAAGATTCGATCTAGGCTGTGTGCGGATTAGTAGGAGTTAGAATAAAAGCATAAAACAGAGAGCATGAGAGCAATAAGAGTCTAATACAAATAGGCATATCTCAAAATAGTTTGTAAGTCGTAGACTGCAAGGTGCCATATATTTCTGATGCCAGATGAAGAGCACCTTGGTGGTTTTTACCCAGATGGGTTTCCACGTTATTTCCTGTGTTGATGAATGATTGAATGTTGATTGAATGTTTGATTATCTTGCATTATTTATTGTTATTGGTTGAATGGATGTCGCAATATTGGTAAAAATAGTAAATGAATGAATGACTAAAGCATTGTTGAGCACTTGGTATTAATTCATGTTAAAATATTGCTAAGGTTATACTACATTCGCACCACTATCATTTACATTTAAGGAATCAGTTGTGTCACATAGTTGCACTTGTTGTTAAGTTGAAAAGGACAAGGTTGTGTCGCACGCCGACTATGTCGCACTGTTGTAGCACCGTCGATTAGTAAAAGACTCCATCCTTTCAACTCTGCCGAGTACCTTAGCCGAGCACCAAGGGAATGTAACCCCTTGCTGACTACGAAAACATGGTTCTAGAAATTACACATTCATATATCTTGGGTGAGACTACACCTGCCTCGTAGGTGTTGCTAGCTAAGCTTGCTTTGTTGGGCTGATGGCTTTGGGTGTTTTGTTGATGTTGTGTTGTTGTTGAACCTAGGTCACGAGAGTGAGGAAAGTAGGCCAACAAATAGTTGTGTTGCTGGGACCATAATCATTTGATTCGAGGGAGATGGTGTGACATCCGACAAAGAAGGAAATAGAGGATTGGATGGAGTCTAAGATGTTGGCATTTGTGCAAGAAGAGAGCGTGAGGTCACGGTTGAGCGTAGAAAACTGGCTGGACTGGTACATTTACTATGATGTTCACTAGATCTTCTTTGCATAGTTTCCTATTGTTTTGCACAAGTGGTTTTAAATATTGGTGACTCAATAAACAAATTTCCAAAGAAGAGAAATGATCGAGTGGAGTGCTCAGCTGATTTGCGAGATAACCAGTGTAAGTAACCCTATCTCTAGAGCTGTTGATTTTTGGGTCGATAGTATTTTGCAATGGTACATCACTGATTTTGCAATAGAAAATATAACCTCATATAATGAGGCTGAAAGAAATTTTTTCGAAGGACCGCGAAGAAGGTACTTACTATCTATAAGTACATGGATAAAGATGCTCGTCTATGACAAGGGTATCTTGTAGTTGAGTAGCTGATTCACATATCCAGAGGAGGGGATATGTCGCAAATGACCTATGAAGACAATGGGAAATGGTGAGCTGAAATGTTCCCAAGAAGTATAGAACCTAAACTAGAAGCTGGATTCCTAAGTAGTGGAAGGAGATTTAGGTCAGGGAAGAGAAGAAATATAGTAGGAGGAAGATGGACTCCTATTTTGTTTGAAGAAAGTGGGTACAAAGTTGAGTTTTGGCTAGAAAAAGGGTCTTGCAATGAGGAAGAATACTATAGCCTGATTTCTAAAGGAGCAGGAGAATCTGCAGAGACACCAAGATCAAGACGCAACTACATCACACCAGGAGTATTGCCAAAGGTAAGGTCTAGAATCTCATCTCCTAAAAGAACTGTTAATATGGATAGTGCTAGTATTGTGACTAGCACGTTAGAGGGTACACATCCATAAAATTATTTATTAGATAACCTCAATGCCAGCATAATAGCTGGGAAAGATATTAGATTACCCATATTCAATGGGAATGGACCAAAAGATCCAGAGAAACATTGGTTTGTTTGCGAAGCTGTTTGGATGGTTCGCCTAGTTCATAATGCGGACATAAAGAAAGTGCAAATGATTACGACTCTGAGGGGTCATGTGTTGGACTGGTTCATAAATTTTTGTGTGGTACCAGTAGGAACCCCACAAAAGACCCTTGATGAGATCCAACTCACTATGATTTGTGAGTTCAAAAAACCCAAATTTGAGTTGTAGTGCTTCACTGAGATCAAGGAGATAAGCAGTTATCGACGGAATCCATATGGGATTTCAATCAGTGGTTTAAAACTTTGATGGCCAAAGTTAACTTCCTGATGTCATATCTGTAGTATAAGGACTGGTTTATTGTTGCGCTATTACCACACATCCGATCTCCTTTGATGCAACAAAATATTTTGTCGCAGACCGAAGCACTAGAACTAGCAATGAAGCTGGAATCCTCGTCGATCGAATATGGTGGCACATGAATGATGCAGATTCAGTCGTAGTTGGCTAATCTGTAAGTACAGCTTTAGGACATCAAGAAGGGTAAAGAAGCATGTCAGGACTTGTGGTGCACAAGATGTCGAACAGATGGAGACACCAAGGATAATTGTCTATCGTACATGAACTACATCTCGTCGGGTGCACCAAATCCATTGAGTACCCACGAGCTACCCTGTTGTCGAATATTCCAGACTAGAGGGCATTGCAACGAAGAGTGTTTATACTTATAGAAGATTGTAATTACCCCAGCCAACCTTTTCTGTTAATTTTGAAAATCAGTAGGACATGACGAGAGGGATTGTAGAGAATATTAGCTACTAAAGGAAAAGACAGTAGACACCTACTTTATTAAGAACGATGGGCAGGTTCAATATGAATAGGTGCAAGTGCACTAATAGCCTATGCCTTTCCCACAAAACTAGTATCAGAATCAATATCATCCTCACTATGCACCACAGAACCAATATGCGTCGTAAAATTAGTACCCACTGGAACAACCACACCCTCAAGGAAGGTGGGTGGGAAACTTCATAAGAAGAGGAGGAGGAGGATTTGGCAGAGGAACAGGTCAGGTTACATGCTATAATTGTGGAAAACTGGGCCATTATGCGAGATATTTCCAAGAACCTGCAAAGACATGTTCATACTACAAAGCGCAAGACCATAATGTGGAGAAATGTCCTCAGTTGATTGCGAAGTGGCAAGCTCGGATCGTCGTGGGTCCTAACCCTGCACATAATCCAAATCCAAACCCAAATGTTTAGATGATTGCTTCTGAGATGAGAGAGCCGAGTATTGTTGTCGTAACATGAGGAGGTGCCGCGACTAGAGATGATCAATATATATCGTAATAAAAATTGCAACCGCAGTCACAAGTGTGACCTACGGTGCAAAATAACGTATCATTCAACATTCAAAACCAGAAGAAAGTATTTTTGGGCGTACACCCAGAGTTTGTGGATCCAGAATAACCATTGACCTCAACTAAAGTCAGGGAGATTCCTAAATGCTTTTGAAAGCTATTCTAGAAGCAGATTCCGAAAAATGTTAGTAATGGTTAAGCTTAAGTCATTTCTATCAAGGTGTTTAGCATTAATTCAAGATAAAGATGCCATTGCATAACTATAAGCACTGATAGAAGAAACCCCAGTAGAGTCACGACCTGGAAGGAAGGTTAACCATGTCAAGAAGAAATTCAAAATGAGGCGTGAGTTAAAAATGACTGTGCATATAGGAGACTATGACATGGATCACATCATTCTAGATCTAGGGTCAGACGTCAATATTCTGACATGACAGACTTGGGAGAGCATGGGAAAGCCACTCTTGTACTGGCCCCCTATCCAATTGTGACTTGCAAATTAGGAGAAGGTCTTACCAATTGGTAGGTTGATTCAAGTCCCTGTCGACATTGAGGGGTTGCGCACATTCACAAAATTTGAAGTCATCAACATTGTCGATGACACAAAACCATATCCCATGCTTTTGGGGATATATTGGGCCATAAATAATCACACCCTTATAAATTTCAAGAAAAGAATCCTATCATTCGAGGATGATGAGATGAGGGTAGTGTCTCCCATTGATCCACTGGAGGGATAGAAGTATGTCGAACCAGTCAATAGTGAAGGACAAGGTGATTATCTATATCATATCTACAATGTTATCACATTAATAGATGATTATGTAAACTCGATAGTGGATGGAAACTTGAGCTGGAGGAGTGCTAGTTCCTGTACATCAGATACGGTAGAGTCCTTAGAAAATTGGAAAAACAAACTGCATGACTGTGGCGATGCACCAGAGTTACCCAAACTGTGCGACGGGTGGAGAATCATTTGAGGGAGTTACCCACATATGAGGGCTTACCTAATCTTGTGACCTTCCTAAGTGAGTTTGAAGGACTTGTAACATAACCGCTGCACTTGTCTGCATTAGACTATGTGTTGAAGGCTATGCCCGCTAAATGGTGGGGTACACATAAGCAATCCATATCAGAATGGCCACAATGTAGAAGATTGTTGGAAGTTAGATTTGGCAATGAAGTCACAGTCGTGAGTCAAAGGTACACATGGCTATCAAACCCTGTTGAGCACATTAATCAGTGTCGCATAGCATTTGTAGAATACCCGCGACAGGAATGGGTCCATCATTTCATTCATACATTGGAAATGACACCCAAAAGCTGGTATACATCCATGGAGTTGCGACAAGGAACTAGGGATTGGGACGAGGTGGTCACACATTTCACGCACACCTTCACATTTTCTAATGACCAGCTGATAGTTGATGTCATGCTTCAAGAAATTAAGGAAAAGATATTCACTGAAATCCCTGTCACAGTAACAAGTTCCCATTAGTGCAGTGCGACTATCCAGCAATGGATGGCTTGTTATAATATGGCTAGAGAACCAGATGATGATCCATAACATAAACATACTAGAATCAAAGGGTACATGCAAAGTCGAAGGAAGTGGAATTTCGAGCAACTAGTTCCTCAAGAAAGGAAACATTGGCTCCCCGGAGAAACCGAAGTTCACCAATATAGGAGATTAATGGGATGATGAGATGGTATCAAAGATCACAGACTTGCTACATGAGTTTCAGGACCTATTCCCTTCCAATTTATTAGAGATGAAGGGAATAGTAGGAGATCTAAGGGAAATGAAAATGCCCTTGAACCAAATGCTAAACCAGTTAAGTAGCGACCTTATAGGTTAAATCCAAGGTATACAAAGAAGGTAAAAGCAGAATTGGATCACATGTTCGATGTAGGAATCATTGAACCTGTTAAGGAATCACAATGGATCAGCCCTATAGTGATCCAAGATAAGAAAACAACCGCTAAAGTTAGGATCTGTGTCGACCTAAGGAAGTTGAATGATGCATGCCTAGACGATCCATTCCCAACACCATTCGCAAATGAAGTGATGGAAAACATCGGAGGAAAAGAGATGTATACGTTTACCAATGGATTCTCTGGATATCACCAAGTTAGAATCATGAAGGAGGATCCACACAAAACGAACTTCATCACATAATGGGGATGCTACCTATATACGGTAATGCCTGTTGCACTCAAGAATGCACTTGCTATTTTTTCTAGAATACTAGTTTATGCTTTTAAAGATTTCATTAATAATTGTTTTGAGGTCTACTTCGATGATTGGACTGTGTTTGGTCTAGTAAGAGACCATATTGAGAGTATGCGCATGATGTTAGGCCATTTTCGCCAGTATCAGATCGTGCTTAATTCAAAGAAATGTATCTTTTGTACACCATTTAGTGTCATGTTGGGACATATTGTATGTCACGATGAAATTTTGGTCGACCCAGCGAAATTTGCGATTATCCTTGACTTGACACCACCTACATCGGTCATGCAACTCAGATCAGTTTTAGGACATGCAAGGTATTACAGAAATTTTATCAGAGAGTATGCAGAGATAACTACAGCCATGGATAAATTGTTAAAGAAAGATACGAAGTTGTAGTGGATGGAAGCTTGTCAGGAAATCTTAGACAAATTAAAGAACAAGATGACCACCACACCAATACTAGTATTTCCCAACTAGAAGAAGCATTTATGTGTCCATGTTGACGCGTCATTTGTCACGCTCGGCATAGTCTTGATGCAGTTGGGTGAGGGTGCGCTTGACCACCCTATTTCTTTTGCTAGCAAAAAACTGTTAACGGTAGAGAAAAACTAGACTATGACAGAGAGAGAAGTCCTCGCCATGGTCTATGCGATGCAGAAGTTTTGACACTACTTGTTGGTTGGAAATTTTAAAATACACACTGATCATTTGGCATTGAAATACATGGTCAACCAGCCAGTGTTGGGGGGGAATATCTGTCGATGGCTTCTCTTGTTTCAAAAATTTGACTTTGAAGTCATTGTTAAACCTAGTCAACTGAATGTGGGAACTTATCACCTTTCGAGAATAGAAAGTGGTGAAGAACCAACCATCCCGGAGGATAACTTTCTCGACGTGTAACTGTTTGCGGTCATCATGATTGATGATCAGAATGAGGAGTTTAATGCTATCATCCACTTCCTGAGCACAGGCTATGCGCCTGAAGGGTTCACCACTGTATAGAAGAAACTTTTGGTCATCAAAGCCACTGATTATACATTGATTGCATCACACCTATATAAGATGGGCCTTGATGAAATGTTGTGACGTTGCTTCTTTGACTATGAATGACATTGGGTAATGAGTGAAGCACATGCCAGTGTCATAGGAGGACACTATACTGGAATGGAAAATGTGTGCAAGATACTGCAAGTTGTATTATGGTGGTCAACTATCCGCATGGATACTAAGATCTTCTATTGATGTTGTGATATCTGCTAGAGGACAGGAAAACCCTCAAGATGTAACAAGATGTCGCTTGTGCCACAGATAACCCTTCAATCTTCTGATAAGTGGGTCATTGATTTTGTCGAACCGATCATTCCACTAGGAAAAAGGACTGGCATGCGCTACATTATCACTGCGTCAGACTACCTGACCATATGGTCTGAAGCTACTCCTGTTAAAGATTTTACCACTCCGACTACGATGAATTTTTTATTTGAAAATGTGGTGACTAGATTTGGGTGCCCTGAAAATTCTCCTAAGTGACCAAGATACACATTTTTTTAACAAAATGATTGCTGAGCTTACTACAGAGCTCCAAATCCATCTTAGAAAGACAACACCCTATCATCCTCAGGTGAATGGAATGGTTGAAGCCTTCAACAAGATTATAGACAATGCATTAACCAAAGTATGCAATGTGCACCGAGATGATTGGGATCAGAAAGTTTCAGCGGTGCTATGGGTGTACCGCACAACTTGCAAGCGACTGACAGGGAACACTCCATTTAGACTGGTGTATGGAAAAGAAGTTGTTGTGCAGATGGAATATATTGTGTCGAGCCTAAGAATCATTGCGCTGATAGAAATGACTAACGAATATTCCATCGAGAAAAGATTGTTGTAGCTCGTTCCGATGGAAGAAGAACACTTCATTATAGGGTTCCATCAAAACATCAAGAAGCAAAGGAAGAAATCATGGCATGATCGCCATATCAGAACTAAGCAGTTCAAAGTCAGAGGACTTGTTTTGCTGTATGGCATTAAATTTTTGAAGCATCCAAGGAACCTGAAGATGCATTAGCTAGAACCATATGTGGTCGCACATATCACTGACACAGGAACAGTGAAATTGCACAAGCTAGATGGAACCTTAGTTGTAGGAATGGTAAATGGAATTCACTTGAAACCTTACTATGATGACCGTGACATGCCTAGGTAAGAAAGATAGTTGAACAAAAAGAGGAAAGGAGACTGTTATGTAGCACGTCTATGACAGAAGTATGTAAATTGCAGTAAGAGAGGGAATGACAACTAGCTGTCATTAAAGCATAGATTACCTGAAAAGATTTAGGCAGTTATGACAATCAGGTGTCATTAATTCGACAAGTCCTAGGAGAATGACAACGTTCATTTTGGTCCCATCAGTTGTCCTCGCCATAACTACCATAATTGACCTGACAGGTACAAATCAGAACTCAAGTATGAGAATTAATGTTGGAATGTGTCAAACAGGAAGCTCATTTGATCAACAAGACATCGATTTTCCATCGAATGATCACATGCAGTATGGGCGCATCCCTATAAATATGATCCTTCATCAACAAGAATCCTTTTACATGCACATAGAGAAGAAGAGAGAACCAGAGATTGTGAGTGAGAGAGCCGAATCTACTGGTCATTTCCATTTACAGCACCGGTGAATAGTTGGACGTGACCATCGCCTCACCGTGCCCTATCATAGAAGAGATTATGTTGCTGGTAGTACATCAGCAAGAGGAAGAACCAGAAATGATGGTGCGAAAAAACCCGTAGACAGTTCCTTTAGCCTCAGGTTTGGCTCCTACAATGGCCCCAGCTCAAAATCCACTAGTGAGTATCCCAGCTACAGCTCCACGACCATTTGTGTCGGAGAGGGAAATCCTGGATTCGTCAAGGCCTCAGTTCAGGTCAGAGAAGCATAAGGGCACTAAGGATATACCTACTGAGGAAATACCTATAGAGGAAGCACCAGAATTTCCACTGCGCAGAGACGGGAATGCCACCATAGAAGAGCAGAACTTGTTATCGCCCTATGTTCGGCCAAGGAGAGCAGATGCAACTGAAGTAAATCTTTCGATGAAAGCAAACTCATCCTTGGTCATACCTCATATCCTTGTAGGAGCTCCACTACTAATGAATATAATTCCAAAGCTACTCAAACTACAGTTCGAAGATACTGATACGCACAAGTAGGATGACTTGGAAATAAAGAAGTACATGGTCATGATGCCGGTTGTGCCGCCTGAGCCGCAGTTGGTAGGTACGATGTAATGGGCTCATGGTATAGAAAGCATGAGCCTATTGAACTTACTCATAGAGCTGAATTTCGGCTAGAGTACGTAGGTCAGCATATATGTCAAGTAGCTCCTGGTTTGTTTCTGTTTGTGCCATAAATTGTTCCTAAGGCTAGGGGAACAAGCCAACACAATCTCAAGAGTAAAACTCAATAAATAGAACAAAGTTTAGGGTTTTTTTGTATGATTTGAATGGTTGTAAGCTTCAAGAACATCCAGGGAATACATCCAAAAGACAATTAACAACTAAATTATAAACATAAAACTGATAAAGATGTCTAAGATATCACAAAGATCCAACAAAAGGCTATACTGAAGTTCATGCATAAAGGACAAGCACTACCAGGAAACACACATTAACCAGCAATGAATTTGTCATTTAAGGAGCTAAACAAGATCAATAATAAAGCCAACACAGATCAAATGAAGGGGAAAGAGTCATATATTCATAATTTCATCAGTGAATGCATATAAGAGTTACAGTACCTATCTCTTGAACAAGTCTGAAAGTATAAGCAGCTAGCAGACCTCCTGGTGCTCCCAAAAATCAGAACCTTTCTTCAGTCCCTCTGTCCCTCTTTTATCATTACCAAGAATTATTTCCATCTCCCCTTCATTAGGTCGAAATTGAAACTACCCAGCAGTTACATTAACTAACTAACTCAACTAATTGACTAAAAATAGCAAATCGGATTCCTGGCAAATATGGCGAATTTCTGGAAAATAGGTGTCAAAGAAGCTTCCATATCTCTTAATTGGTGACACCGGTGTAACAAATGAGAGAGGTTTTTGAAAATGGGTCCGTGATGGACAAAAGCCTCTCTTGTGTTGTAAAAATTCATCTCCAATCGATCATACTATGCCCCGCAAAATGAACACTGAAACAGGAAAATATTGAATATTTAAACTTCCTGAAAAATAGGCTGCAAAGATTTAATTGAATATTTCAAACCTTGATAGCTGTTGCAAAATTGAGAGAGGTTTTTGTATATGGGTATCTTAGGAACAAAAACCTCCTTTGTGTTTCAAAAATTCCTCTCCATTAGCTCGTGGAAGGCATTTGACTTCAATCACTCAAAACAGGAAAAATAGAGCAGAATTCTGTTTCTCTTCTTTGTCTGAGTTAAATGGCTGGCCTGTTGTAGTAGTTTGTTCATCATGTTTGAAACCTTCCTGATAAGTTCCATGACTTTGTCATATTCTTTCATGAAGAACTGAACAACATCTTTCCTCGAATAGCCTTTTGAAAATGATGGATAGCAGTCTCAAAATCTTTTTCTTATAAGCTGCATTTCCAAGCTCTATTTCTTTTTGTGCATGTTGTCCTCCAAATCTGGGAGGAAATCTGCTGTTTCCTTTTGGTCAATGACCTTATCTATGTTGTCAATTGTCTTGCTAACAGAATCTATACATTCTCCCTTGTGAATTATCAAATTTAACTCTTCATTTCCAACAGGAGTCTTGAAGGTCCCTTTGGGACAAGTGAGATTATCTTCATTTCCCATTACATTGCTATCTGCACCTTGATCTACATTTTCAATTGTCTTGCTGATAGAATCTGCACACTATTTATCAAAAGCACCTCTGCTACAATTCTCTACAGTCTTGTCAGTAAATCTTGCACAATTCCCCATAGAAAAGAAATGCTTGGAATTATTCAAAGATGTCTGATCAGCATCAACATTGCAATCAAGAGAATGTTGGTTATCTCGAGGAGACACCAAAGAGCCTATGATAACCTTTTCAGGATCTTCAAGGTTCCCAAATGCTACTGCCTCACAATGACTCACACTTGCAGCTATATGCAGTTTCATGTCTTCTCCAGATAAGGATTTGAACTTCTTTTCCACTGGTGGAAAGCTACCAGTATTATCAGCAAATCCTGTTTTTAAATTTGCTCCATTCCCCTGCTCCAATCTCTGCATATAAATCTCATGACAGGTGATCCTTTGCAAATATTCACCAATATTTCCTGCTACCTGTTTCTCATATGTATTTGAAACTTGGCCAGAATATATATCAAACTGTGAGCTTCGTTCTGGTGAAAGTTTCAGCTCATTGGTCTTCTTCAGTTGCAGTACAGATGCGGCATTTTCAGTTTCTTCAGATGTTTTATCTTCTGGTTCATCAACTCTGTCAACAAGAACCTTCAGCTTTTTCCGTGCACTTGGGTCACAATCCACACGTTTCCTCACTGAATGAAGTGTCATGTTCAATACACTTTGCAGCCTTATCATATTTCTTGGAAGCCCTAAAATACTTTCCAACCTTGAATAATGCATTCCCTCTTCATATTTATCTCAGCCACCAACAATGAGGTCGGTCTCGAGCATGTTCTTATTATTATATGATAATAGTCTTATCTAGTTAGCAGCAACTTTCACAGTGGCAGGTTGCCCAAGTTGTATTATGTGTTGATGAATAAAATAGCGAACATAACTAGACACCACTTGGGAATCTGCAGCTGAGCCTGAGCGATAGAGATAAACATTGTTAGTGAGTTGAGTAATCTTATCCGAAGCTGGATTTGCCACATACATTCCAGTGCTTTTCATTGCTGGAGGAGGAGGCTGGCTGCAGGGTATTCTAGCACATTTAATGTCATCAGCAAATCTACAATAAGGTTCTTGATGATTACTTTAAAGTCAGAAATGTCCCTGGATTTGGGAGCTGTCAACAACTTGAAGAATTATTCCACAAAAATGTCAACAACATTCCATCGTAGCTTCAAAACATTTAGACGGATTAGAATCACCATCAATAATATTACATTTAGCACTAACTATCAAAGTTGCCTCAGTGGTTTCTTGAAAAGTCACACTACATTGAACCAACTGAAGTACTAAGGCAGTTATCATCTGAATTGGCTTTTGTTCCTCATCAGGCAAATGATAAGGTCTCAAATTGCGTTTTGATGGTGGTAATTTGAAGTATTTTGCAAAGCCTGGCAAACCCACATTGTCTCTATCAAAGAAGGTAAAAAGAGCATGATAAATATATGAAACGTTGTACTCCACATGGATTTGTTCATTCAATGCTCTTTCACAACTATCTGTGAACTTCTGCCTGTCCAAAGACTTGGAGAATGACTAAGAGACTTGCACAAGTTCATTCTGTACTTCAGCACAGTGCTTTCCCAGGAGTGGTGAAACGAGCAAAAATAAAAGTGCATTAACTGTGCTCAGGAACACACACAGAAACATATCCAGCTCCATAATATTTAATTTAGAACATCTTCCTCGAAAATCTTTCCTTATTTCGTTCACAATCATCATTTTCCATAAATTTGCGTCCAGTTGCCAGAACAGTTGCCAGAATCTCCCTTACATGAGACTGACACCTGTTTACATGAAAAAAACTTGGCAAAACCCATATCAAACATGACCAATGATTTATTTAACATTTCCCCAGCGAAATCCCCAAAAAATCGGACTGAAAAATGACCATTCTGGCAAAAAACGATTTTCCTGTAGCACGGCAGTGTAATTTTTTGGCTCCAGCGCTACAAGAATAATTTTAACACTGTTTTGGTGCTTTTTAGTCATTAATTCTATTTTGAATGAGGTTTTTTATGGCAAACTATACTCATGATATGATTTGTGAATCCATTATTCAATATATTGACTTTTAGAACCCTTCAAAAGCTTAAAAGAACAAAACTAAATAAAAATCTGAAGGTAAAAATTGAAAATTTCACTAAAAATCTAAAAATTTCCACAGTAAGTAAAAGATTAAACTCAAGCAAATATGCAAGCTGAAATAAAAATGACAATCAAACATAAAATTTGAAGAAACAAGTTCCTGACTTAACATCTGACTCCAGCTGCGGGATGAAATCCTCCCTGCGAGGCTTCAAGAACCTGTAGACCAGTGCCTTCTGTCACCAAAACTGCCTGCTTGTAAACTTCCATTGGGCTATGGAGTCATCAAGCCTTCAGTACTGATCTCAATGCAAACCTGTATCCCATTTGTAGCTTACATGCAGCCTGCTCTGCTTATTCATGAACTGAACAAAACTGAAAAAGATCTAACTGCTCATAGGAAGAGCTTATTCCTCTGTCTACTCCTACATCTAACCATTAGGAGTAGAATGATCAAGTAAAAGCATGCTTCCAATGAAGCCATGTCAGAAACTGATTTACAGGCACCCTGCTGAATCTTGACTCGAAAAGTAATGAAGGCCATCTCATACAGAAAAAATTGAGTAAATGATAAAGACAATTTCCTTCTGACAGAAATATCTTAATATCTATGCTGCTGAAAGAATCTAAAAAGTCAGCAACAGGGTCTTCAAAATCATAAAAGAATACCTCCTTGATCTGTTGTTCCAATTAACTGTGTTGCAGCTGCTCTTCTTTTCCTTCACAATCTTCAATACCGAATATAAACTGCTTGATCTCTGCTAAAGGAAAATACAAATTGAATTTCTGATCTGAAACTTTCTGCTCCTCTTCAGATTTGATGCTATTTCCCTGTGTCTGCACATCTGAAAACTGAACGCTGCCCTCATTATCTTCTGTATATGTGAAACTATTACTTGCTGATCTATCAATATGCAAGTCTTGAAAATGTGGACCGCCCATAACATATGCTGCATCAACACATTCTTGATCATGAACCTTGTTCTCTAGCTGAAAATCAAAAAGTCCCTGCAAATCTGAAAACGATAGGCTGTCCTCCTCATCTTCTACAGATCTGAAACTATCTTCTACTAATATGCCAGTATGCTCAATGTGTTCAAAGTTTTCAGAAGAAGTAATCTGATCATCATCTTTAAAGATTTCGAAAGAAACAATCTGATCATCATGACAGTCATCTTTAATAAATGAATTTGATACAATGTTAATAGCATCCTCATGGCTATCGTGATGTGAATCAACAATTTTTTGATCATAATGTAGAATATTCTCTTCAGTAGCATACTCATAAAAAATAGGTGAACAAAAAACTTTTGTATCTGGTAAAGAAAGATAGGTAATCTTCAAATCCTTCTCACGAATCACAGGAGAAAAAATGTCATAAGAAACCTCTTCAAAAATTTGGGAACAATCCTCTTTTGTAATTGATTGTTC
>LPNX010294179.1:115903-164753 GCA_001517045.1 Pseudotsuga menziesii
TTTGAGTGATGTTTTTATGGCAAACTATACTCATGATATGATTTGTGAATCCATTATTCAATATATTGACTTTTAGAACCCTTCAAAAGCTTAAAAGAACAAAACTAAATAAAAATCTGAAGGTAAAAATTGAAAATTTCACTAAAAATCTAAAAATTTCCACAGTAAGTAAAAGAGTAAACTCAAGCAAATATGCAAGCTGAAATAAAACTGACAATCAAACATAAAATTTGAAGAAACAAGTTCCTGACTTAACAGTTTCCATGGAGGTTATCTATGGCTTGATAAGCCATACGTTGTTGGTGTCGATCTCATTTCCTTGATAATGGGTCTGCCGCATCAAGGGCATGACCCTGCGCCATATCTATTCCCAAATAGAGATACGATGAAGATGAAGCAAAAATATGACCTCCAATGCGCCAATATAGGATTCCTCATTTCCTCTATAACTACCAAAACAGTGAAGTTCACCGCAAAGATTCTATCTTGCAAGCTGTTGCGCAAGATGCAACCCACTGAGTGCATCGTCGGGATGGTGGAACTTGTAGAGTAGTGCGTAGAAGGTGTGGTGTTCAACTGGTCGCAATAATTGTTAAATGAGCTGCTCGAGGATGCCAAGTAAGTGCCGAAGGAAATGAAGACAAAATTCTACTACTCCTGGCTCTTGATTTTAATTTCTTTTGTGGTTTGGTCAAACATCCCACCGGATTACCAGCCATAGGATGTACCAGTATTTTTCCATGGTGCAAAGTATCAGAACCTCTGGGAAGACAAGGAAGACAAGATATAGAAAAGGACAATAGCATGGAGTTCTTTCTACATGGTGAGGCACTCAAAGAAATAATCAAGCAACAACATAGACTATAGGTTGCAACAATCCAAAAATACTCATCTTTCATAAGCTTCCAAGAGGGTGTCCACAACGTTATTCTTGAGCTGCTCCAAGACCCTGAGAAGCAATCGAACCCAGCGGGTTTTATGATTAATGACATGGATGTGGATGTAGTCATCCAATATTGGCTTGAGGAATGGCACGTCCTGGTCTACGTGCAAATGGACCAAGGAGGAAACTAGGGAAATGGCCAAGGGAATGGTCAAGACAATGACCAAGGAGAGGAAGAAGGCAATGATTGGGGTGACGGGAAAGGAAACCAGTCAGAGGAGGATGACTATGACGATAATGACAATGAGAACAACATTGATGAGAATGATGTATAAGACACACCTACTGATGAGGATGTGTTGAACCAACGAAAAGAAAAGGAAC
Source organism: Pseudotsuga menziesii (assembly GCA_001517045.1). NCBI lineage: Eukaryota > Viridiplantae > Streptophyta > Pinopsida > Pinales > Pinaceae > Pseudotsuga > Pseudotsuga menziesii. The sequence goes on from LPNX010294179.1 coordinate 117,171, forward strand.
AGGAGTGCACACACGTGTGCAAGAAACAAAAAGATGATAAAATGATTAATATAGTTAGCTTAGACAAAGAGGACATTGGCTTGCTTGCAGATGCTGTCACAGAAGTAGCAAAGACCGACCTTGAGGGTCTCAGTAGACAGTAGATGCAAGTGGCCAACAAACTCACTGATCATGTTAATAGGCTCACTAAGGCTATAAATGAAGTAAAGACCACAGTCGAAGCTGAGACATACGACGTTGATCCTGGTGATACATTAGTCGCGCCACTACTATTACAACCCCTCAAGCTTGAATTCAAAGTGCAAGCACTGGATTCAGGAACGACGAAGTATATTGTCGCTACACTTCTCGAAGCTAGCATTGGCCGAAGTATATGTTTTTCAGCATGCGGCCATGACAGAACTCCGCATCAAACAAAATGCTCTAGCATACCAGGTCACAAAGAAGACAAGGAAGGAGAAAGAGTGCAAGCTCCTCCTAAGGGAAAAGGAACAAGAGATTGAGGCCTAGGAACAAAGAAGGCTTGTAATACATGAATCCATAAAAAGCGTAGTCACAGAGTTCCCCATAGAAGAAGTCCGGAAAGACAAATATGCAGTCGCAAAAGTTGGTCGGCTATCAAGGATTGTGGTGGATCTCAGAAGGTAGGTAAAAGAGCTTCAAGCACAACAAAAACCAAGAACACCTCCTGAGGTGTTAGAATAGCACAGGGAAACAACATCTCACACTATTGACTGAATTAAGGAGGGATAAAATATCTGCACAAAAGCAATCGGCATCGTCTCTGAGATGTGGGGAGTGGTTCTGGAAGATGAGATAGTGGAAAAGTTTGCAGAAGATGCACAGCAGGCTGACTTAAAAATTACGGTGGTTAAGGAAGAAATGAAAATGCTACCCCTCAAAGAAACTATTGCCAAGGTAACCAAGTTAAAGCAATTGCATCAACAAGTCCAAACTCTCCATCACCAGGAGTGGAAAATAAATGAAGAAGTTACGGTGAAGCAGACAGAAGCCAAATGGGTTACAGGGCTCCTTCAGCTTGTATAGCAGAAGCTCCAGTAGATAACTCAGGTGTTGGAAGAAGTACCATTGGAACATATCAGTTCTGACCATGTGGAACAACTGAAAAAGAAAGAAGACAAAGTTAGGGAAGAAGTGGGCAAGGTGTAGGGAATTTTGAAGGAATTTAAGGACAAGTTTGGTCCCGTGCCGCAACCTGCACCAGAGACTTAAATTTTTTCCAAAAGACTTAGTTTTTTCTTCATGGATCGTCACGAGCCACATGTGAGTGTTGGGGGTCTGTTGGGCTAGGAAAGAGCACAAGGAAGAACCCAAAGCACAAGCACGACAAAGGAAAAGGACAGCAAGGAAGTGCAAACCAGAGAAAGTTGCGACAAGGAATGGTGCAACAGAGTAAAAATGCACCCATATTCGATGGAAGGAGAGACATGTAGAAGAGTAAAGAATGAAAAGCAATAGGTCAAGAAGGACTGTAGGTGCTCGAGTCGGTAGAAGACTAAAGGGTAGTTTTGCGGCTAGTTATGGCCTGATTTAAATGTATAAAGGATAGTTTGGTGGCCAGTATGGTCTATCATCAATGTAATAGAATATATTTTGTAGCTACTTATGACTGTAATAACTGAGTTGTACTCAGTCGCCCTTGTGCAGTCTTGTAAAAACTATAAATAAGAGGAACCCATTCCGTATAAGGGTTAGATTCAAGAAATAGTTTCAAGTTAGCTTTTAGTTAGCTACATTAAGAGTCAGTAAAAGTCGAAGTCTTGTAAGGAAAGAAGAGAGGATTATGATAGTAGAAGGTTGTTGAGCTGCCGATCTGCAGCTGAGTGCGTAGACCATTTTGTAAGAGTCATCCTACAGCTGAGTGCGCAGGTAGTAGAGTCGATCCAAGCTCTGTGCAGATCAATAGGAGTTAGAATAAAAGCATAAAACAGAGAGCATGAGAGGAAGAAGAGTATGAGCCAAGTAGACATATCTCAAAACAGTCTGTAAGTCGCAAATTGCAAGGTGCCATATATTTCTCATGCCAGATGAAGAGCACCTTGGTGGTTTTTATTCAGATGGGTTTCCACATTATTTCCTATGTTGATGAATGATTGAATGTTGAGTGTTGAATGTTTAATGGTTAATGTTGAATGTTTGATTATCTTGCATTGTTTATGGTTATTGCTTGAATGAATGTCGCAATATTGCTAAACATGGTAAATGAAGGAATGAATAAATCATTTTTGAGAACTTGGTAATAATTCAAGTTAAAATAATGTTGAGGTTATACTACAGTCGCACCACTATCATTTACATTTAAGGAATCAGCTTCATTGCATAGTTGCACAAGTTGTTAAGTTCACAAGGACAAGGTTGTGTCGCACTGTTGCACCACTATCGAGTAGTAAAAGACTCCTTCAAACTGACTCTGTCAAGCACCTTGGCTACGTGCCAAGGGACTGTAACCCCTCTCCTACTACGGGAACATGGTTCTAGATGTTACACATTAATATATCTTAGGTGAGACTGTTCCTGCCTCGCAATTGTTGTCGGCTAAGCTTGCTCCATCAGGCTAATGTCTTTGGGTGTTTTGTTGGTGTTGTGTTGTTCTTGAACCTAGGTCATGAGAGTGAGGAAAGTAGACCAACAAATACACCGTGCTTAAATGTTAAAACATATTAATTTTACATTTTTAATCCACTTATTTATGTGGATTAAATTTGACTTTCTTTCCCATATAAGCCTACCTTTTATAAATAATAAGTAAAAAATATATAGATAAATAAAGTGGTTTGTGAAGAAGATAAAACATCGTAAGTACGTGGGATTAAAGTAAAACTTCCACTCCAATATGATAGAGAAGCATAGTAGGGTTCAACCCCAATATCATAGGTAAGCATAGTAAAGAACTTTTGATGCTTAAATATAATTTAAAGCTTTTCTAATTTATGATAAATAAAATTATAGATAAGTTTTTTTTTTCCTTCAGTGGAAAAGCTTTACACATGTTATGATAAGAAAGTAGGATTATATTCTAAGTATGGATTATTTTAATGTAGTAAAAACATAAAAAAATTCATTTAACTCAACCATATACAAATTGATTTTTTTTATTTAACTCAATGGATTACGTTACTAAATAAAAATTATTTTTCATTTAACTTGACCATTAATATTTTTAAATGAAATAAAAAGGCTTAACATAATATATTTAAAAACAAGTACTAGCATGTTACTGGGGATTAGAGATTAGCACGTTACTTTGAGATTAGAGATTAGCACGTTATGAAGAGTGGGTGTGATCGCCAGTGAAATCGCATGTGGGAGGATCAGTGATCTGGAAGGTTGTGGTTAATTCTTTCCCAGTGATTGAGAAAAATTTGTCTTGGAACATTGGTAATGGGAGGAGGCTCAAGATCAGGGAAGACCCCTAGACTGGGTGTGTGCAATGCCACCTCCTTCTTGAACGTATGTTGGAAGCCTTGAGGGAGAGGGATATCTTTTATCTATCTCAACTGGATAATTCGATACAGGAAAGGGGCTGGGTTCAATCTTGGTGATAGGTAAATACTTTAGGTCTCTTGGAACCAAATCAAGCTGCGTTGTCACTTCTTTATCAGGAAATCAACATGGGAAAAATTATTCTTAGGGATAGGGAAGACGAACTAGTGTGGGAAGGTGATCCATGTGGATTATATTCTCCAAAATCTGGTTATATTAGTCTTACTACACAAGTGATCAACAGGGCTCTGATATGGTGGTGGAAAAATCTATGGAAAGTCAAGAGCCCTCCAAAAAATCGACTCTTTATGTGGAACACCTTGGAAAACAAGGTCCCTAGGTGGGAAAATATGCAGAAAAGGAACAAACATGGGTCGAGGTGGTGTGTATTGTGTAATTCTAATGAAGAATCGGTCACTCATCTCTTTTTAATATTCCTATACAGTAGAGAATTATGGGCAGAATGCACTTGAACTACATGAACTATTTGTACCTAGGAGGGACTTTCAGTGGTACATGCATGGGAATTCTGGAATGGAGCAGCACATCTTAAATCCATGCTTGCTTTACCCCTGTTAGTCATTTTGGGTATGGCTGGGAAGGAACAATTACATATTCTCGAATAAAACTTGTAAGCTAGATATCACAACAGCTCTCTCTTATGACATCTTAGCTGCCTTCCTGCAACACATTAGAGTATCAAAATAGCTGCATGCGTAGAGCATTTTGTAAGAGTTATTCTACAGCTGAGTGTGTAGATAGTAGAGTAGAGGAGTCGATCCAGGTTGTGTGTAGATCAATAGGAGTATATAGAAGAATAAAACAAAGAGCATGATAGCAAGAAGAGTCTGAGCTAAATAGACATATCTCAAAACAGTATGTATGTTACAGACTGCAAGGTGCCATATATTTCTCATGCCAGATGAAGAGCACCTTGGTAGGTTTTACCCAGATGGGTTTCCATGTTATTTACTATGTTGATGGATGTTGAATGTTGAGTGTTGAAAGTGCATAAAGGGGTATTGAATGATGACACAATGGTTGTAGTGAAGCTTCTCAATTTGGAAAATGTAGGTGCTCAGAAGAGTTTTTACAAGGAGTGCAACATTTGGAGTAGGGTTAGGCATTGAAATTTGATTAGAATCATAACTTCTTATTCAGACCTTCAAATCAAAGCTTTGATATTTCCATTAATGCCGAACGGAATCTTGAAATAGTGGTTGTATTCAAATGGCGAAGAAGAAAGTGGTTTGAGTTCGATTCAAAGGTTGAATATAGCCATTGATGTTACTCATGGCATGATGTATCTTCATCATCATTGCTTCATGCAACTGATCCATTGCGATATGAAACCCAATAATGTACTTATGGGTAAAGATATGACATCATATTTAATTGACTTTGGCATTGCTACAATATTTTTTGCAAATTCCAAGGATTCAATTCTCGCTTCGACACATGCACTCAAGGGATCTACAGGTTGTTAGAATAATCAAACCATAGTTAGCTACCTTAGACATTAATTAATCCATTTTTGTGTTATTTGCCTAGTTTCCATATTCCATCTTCTGCAAGTTGTCATCTACACATCCATAGTGGTCAAACTTGCTAATTTTGAGTCATGGAGCGCTTGGGAAACCTCCTAGAATCAAATCTGATTTATTCCTGGCCTCCCTAGCGCATGTCTGCTTTTTCTACTTTATTGCCTACCTTTTCAGTGCTTTAAGGCAATTGGGAAAGTTTGACTAGGTGAAGTTAACTTGGTTTTTGTCGTCCACATCCTCCACTCTTTTCTCCTATGAAAATCATGTATGAGTTGTCCTTCCATCCACTATTAGCTTGCCTAATTGATTTTTCCAATTCGTGACCTCCTAGACAGTTTTGGAAACTGCTTTATGCACCTATGGGGGATTTGCTTAGATTTAGTAAGCCTGCTTTTGACTAGATTCGAATGTCATCTTCATGCATTCAAATCCCTCATGTAATTATTTATTTTGGAATCCTAGGACTTCACAGGGTTGGCTATTGTACACTTATTTAATACAGATTAGTGTTCAGCTCCATATTCAGTCTCTTTTGTGAGTAATTTTGCATGTGTAATTGGCAATTGATGTGAGTGTAATTGTTCTAACACTAGGTTCAATTTCCACATGGTATTAGAGCCTTTGTATATCGATTTCTCTCCTTCCAATTTGTTTTGCAGGTTCAACATCATTGATTGGGAGCATTCTGTAAATTTGAGCATATAGATCTGTAGACAAATACACAACTCACAAAGAAGATCTCACAATTTACTCAGTAATTGAAGAATGAAACAGTGCAAAAGGCTTGCAGCTGTGAATGCTTTCATTAATCAAAAATTAATCCAGATGATAATTACAATGAAGTAAAATGGCTTTAATAGCCACAAGCAATTCGAATCCACATGAGGAAGTTCGAATTGATTAGACTCTACTTGACTGTAGGTAACCAAGACCTTGTATAAATCACTATCAGAGGACCTAGTAGTTAACTATCCTTGTCTAAGCCATAACCGGAGTTCATCGGAGCTCTAAAACACAACTCAAGTGTTACATTTAGTGTTGACTAATGGTTAACTGACTGTGGTAGGTGAGAAATGTGCCCCACATGTGTGAAGTCAAGTAAACCTGGCGCTAACTGAATGTAGAGGACTATAACTGAATGTCACTGACTCCTAACTTAGCTTGAATAGTCATTAACTGAAGTGAACTAACCTTGGTTGGTTTCGGCACTCCCAGTGGATTCCTAAATTGTAGGGATTGATCTAGGATATTCCTAAACTTATGAAATCAAGTGCAATATGTGGCAGTGAGCCTCAATTAGTGTTCCCCACACTTTATTAATTGAAACATGTGCCCCAATTAGGTCAAGTGGACTCAATGGTGTTAATGACTATAAATAGACTAGATGGACTCCCGATTTAGACATATGACCAAATTTGGACAAAGGAGGATTAATAATCCTAACACCCCCCCTGAATGCTAACTTGGAAATATGTGAGCCCTGGTAACTAAGACCATAGGTCACCCATTACATCAAGTAAAGTAAGGTGACTGCTCAAAACAAGGTGCTGGGGAAAAACCACATGGTAAAAAAACCCCCCTTCTAACTAAGCAGGTAGAATCAAGATCAATATGGTTCTTCTGTGCACAGGTATCCTGGGGCTTGCAATGTGAACCTCTCCATCATTATGTCTGGAGGAATATTCCTTTTTGGAAAAAGAATGATATGCTCAACTAAATCAGAAATATAGACAACTGCCGGATGAAGACTGGACCCATGTAGAGCAACTGAATTCAACTGAAAATTGAGAAAAGGTTCTTGAGAATTCATAGAATGTGAGGAACACTCAAGAAAATGATATGTTTCAGCCATGAACAGCAAACCATGAGAGTTAAGAACAGCCCCAAGTGTTAGGAGCAGGTGTCCACGCGGATGCAGAAAATCTTCCTCTTTACTAGTTCTGTGAGGAGATGAGCATGTGATCAATGGTAGAGAAGCACTGGGACTATTGAGAGTGAATGCTTGAGATACATAGTCTGATATAGATTCTGAAATAGATAATTAATCACATAATAAAATATCAGCAACCTCATATGAGGAAACTAACACCAAATCCCCATTAGCAGTTTTGAAGAGAAAGTGCGGTACTTGATTTTTCACACCGGAATTAGTGAGAGCAGCTACAAGCATGACTGAATGCTTTCGGATTTTAAAATATGAACCAAATAATATCATATCAAAAAGTAAATCAGATCTAAATAGGTTCAAAACAGATCCAAAACTATGAAATGGAATCAAATCCCCAGTAGCAATTTTGTAGGAGACTTGCGGTACTTGTTTCTTCACACTGTTGATGAGAATAGCAACAAGCAGTACTGAAAGATTATGAATTTGATATATTAAACCAAGAAATATCAGATCAGATCTAAATAAGATCATATCAGATCCAATAATGTTAATATCAGATTCAAATAAATGGTTAACCGAGATGGTGGATGCACAACTTTCTTCTTCTTCAAAATTCTGAATTTTGGTGCATGCAATCCTGCAGGATTTTGTTGGAAAATCTAGATCATGGGGAGCAAATGTGTCACTCTTATAATCCAATATTTATTCCAAAATATCCAATTTTTTACATTGTTTCACACCAGCAGCAACATTAGAGGAAGAAAAATCAAATTTCTCTTCACTTTCGGAAGCAATTACTGGTAAATTTTGAACAGAATTTAAAGGAAAATCACTGATGAATGTTTGCATGGAAGTGCAGCAGAATTTTTCTTCAATATAAGAGATTCAAATGTCTTCTTCTGTTTCAGAAATATGAGAAGATGAGATATCAGATATCTCATGAACTTCCAGAGCATCAGAAGAAGGAGTCACTGCAAGGAGACTGTCTTCAATTCGAATTGACTATGTAGAAGCTTCTGCTTCATCTTCATCTTGAACAACTTCATCAGAGAGAGTAGAGGCCAAGAATTTTGAATCAAGGATGCTTATGGTGCTGGATGTGCTCTCCAAAGTGCTATTATGATCCTCATCAATCATTCCAAAGGTTCTGTCCAGTCTTGTCCAGAGTTCCTGTGGATCTTTAATAGATCTACCGAGGTAGCACATGCTAGGAGAAAGAGCCAGTTTCATTATTTAAAAATCTGCATCCTTTGCATTTAGCCAGTCATTTTCACTCTCAAAATAATTTCTACTGAATCCATCAGACACCCAAAAGAGATGTTGTCTATTCAGAAATCCAATCATCTTCACCTTCCATTCATAATAGTCTAAGGATTGGGTGAGAAGAGGAACTGATGAATTCATTTCAAAGTTGTACCTGCAAAACAAAAAAAATGATCCAGTAGGAGATCTGAGGAGGAGAAGTGACTTGTCCATCAAGGCTCTGATATCATGTAAATTTGAGCATATAGATCTGTAGAAAAATACACAACTCACAAAGAAGATCTCACAATTTACTCAGCAATTGAAGAATGGAACAGTGCAAAAGGCTTGCAGCTCTGAATGCTTTCATTAATCAAAAAGTAATCCAGATGATAATTACAATGAAGTAAAATGTATTTAATAGCCACAAGCAATTCGAATCCACATCAGGAAGTTCGAATTGATTAGATTCTACTTGACTGTAGGTAACCAAGACCTTGTCTAAATCACTATCAGAGGACCCAGTAGTTAACTGTCCTTGTCTAAACCATAATCGGAGTTCATCGAAGCTCTAAAACACAACTCAAGTGTTACATTTAGTGTTGACTAATGGTTAATTGACTGTGGTAGGTGAGAAATGCGCCCCACATCTATGCAGTCAAGTAAACCTAGTGCTAAATGAATGTAGAGGACTAGAACTGAATGTAACTGACTCCTAACTTATCTTGACTAGTCATTAACTGAAGTGAACTGACCTTGGTTGGTTTCGGCACTCCCAGTGGCTTCCTAAATTGTAGGGATTGATCTAGGAGACTCCTAAACTTATGCAATCAAGTGCAATAAGTGGTAGTGAGCCTCAATTAGTGTTCCCCACACTTTAGTAACTGAAACATGTGCCCCAATTAGGTCAAGTGGACTCAATGGTGTTAATGACTATAAATAGAATGGATGGACTCCCGATTTAGACATATGACCAAATTTGGACAAGGGAGGATTAATAATCCTAACACATTCTGCTGATTACTGGGACAATTTCTGAGCTATGGATCAATCTCAGAAGATCATCTTGACTCCATTTAACTTCTTTGAATGGAAAGCAGAGATGGAGATACTGTTGAGAGCGAAAGGCCTCTATAGAGTGACTATGGAAATAGAAGCAGAGCCCAATGCAGCTACAGAGAAGATAAAATGGAACAACAGGAGGGATGAGGCCTATGGTCTCTTATGTCTGAGTATATCCAGAGACCTCCTTTTCCATCTTGATGGATTGACATCATCGAATGAAGTATGGGAGAATATTGTTGATCTCTTTGGAAAGACACATGAGACGAGGGGACATCAAATCTAAAATGAACTGATCTCCCTGAGTCCCAATAGCTTTGAATCCCTGCAACTCTACTTTTCCAAGTTCAAAGAACTTGTTTTGCAGCTAAAACAATGTGGGATTGAAAAGAAGGATGATCAGCTGGTCTTGGCCATACTCTCAAAGCTTGGACCTAACTATTCAGTGTTTGTTTCAACCTTCTATGCCACAAAGTTGACAGCTCAAGCATGGAAGATTCCTAGCCTTGCATATTTCATGGAATCTCTCACATAAGAACAAGATAAACTGGTGATGATGGGCACCATAAAACCATACAAAGACCAAGCTCTGGTTGCTGGAGATTCGAGGGTGGATTCAAAAATAAAAAGAAATCTAAAAAGCTACCTAAGCAAAAGAGAGATAAGAACAAGTCTTCGGAGGAGCCTCAAGGTTCCAAGAAGAAATACCAGAAGAAGAATAACAAAGGAGAAATGAACAAGTGTGCATATTGCAGTAAGGGCAATCATTCTGAGAGATCCTGCATGAAGAAGCAAATAGACATGCTGACCCAATTCCTTGAGAAGAATGGCATCTCCCTTCCAGACAACTCAAAGAAGAGGGAAGGAGGATCAAGTTCAGAAGACAGAGAGAGAGTTCATGCATTAGTTGCTGGCACATCAAGCTCACCTAGTTTCATCATTGATTCTGAAGCTTCAAGACATATGGTTTTGACCAAGGAGGTACTCACCTCACTTGACATGTTGAAAGGTCCACCAATAGTACTGGGAGATGACTCTCTCACTGAAAGTTTGGGAAAAGGGAGGATTGATCTTGATCATGGTAAGTTTAGCAATGCGTTGTATGTTCCAGGTCTTGCTTCTAACCTCTTATCAGTGTCTCAGATGACCCACAAAGGGTCTCCAAAGAAGGTCATATTCTTCCCTGATGAAGTTGAGATCATAGAGATCTCATGTCACATACCCCAATTTTGTAAAATAATGTTAATTATTTTAATTTGATTTCCTAAGACATTATGTTAAATTTAATGCTAAGTAGGAACTGATGACTCAGCAGAGTCAAAAGAAGTGGAATGTAATTCTGAATATTTTATTATTAATAAATAAAAAGTGGAGACAACAGCATGGGAGAGCTGTTAATAAGAGTGTTACTGGTCAAACTGGTGGAAGGAACTAAGTGGAGGGAAAAAGACAAGTGGCAGCATCCTCAAACACTTCCTAGGTTGCAGGTGGCAACTTCCCTATATTTGGGGTCATGACCCCCCAAGAAATTGGGATCAGAGTAGGTGTCTCAATAAATGACAACTAACCCAAAAAGACCTAGGCAATCTTTTAAAAGTACCCAATGAATAGAGTTGAGGTTGCTCAGATATTTTCTAGGAGAAGAATCATTCAGGAGGAATGCACTTCAAGGAATTCATTGGGGAAAAAGGGAAAACTGTAAGGAAGGTGTTTTGAGAGAGAATCTGCAGTAACTTCGTCTGTTACAGCTTGCTAGCTGAGATAACTTACTGATAAGTTAAGGGTTTGTATTGAGTCTACAGACTGGTACTTGATTATTGCTTCTCCTAGTTCCAGCTAGGGAGACCAGAGAAAGATCGGGGGTCTTGAGGAGTCACTATTTGAGCGATCTCCAGGAGTTATTAGGGAGGAACAACCTCCCATTGCTGTTGTCATCCAAGCTTAAGAACAGGTTCTGCCATCTAATAATCTTTGTTTTAATATCTGTGTATGATTGAATGTTATGTTTGTAGCTTATGATGTAAAGATTTAGATGGTTTAGTAATGAAATTGTTCTTATCTTGTTTAGTAACAGAATTTTTTTGATGAGAAATAAAACCCCACCTGTGTTTTTCCTCATCTGGAGTGATCCAGACCGTACTCCAGCACAGGGGTGAAATTGTAAATAAAGATAGTATGATGAAAATGCAGAATAGAATGTTAATGGAATTATAGAAGTATTTTTCTTTGTATTGTTATCAGAATAAATATCATTTGTATCAGTAGTATTAACATGTACTGAAACTGTTAGACTTTTAGAAACAGAGAAAGAAGCTACATTATTTACTGATAGTGGTATGAATGGGTAGATAAAATATTTTTTTTTTTTATACAGTAGTTACTTTCAGTAAACTTATTGCTTATCTGAATTCAAGAAAAGAGTATAATAGTTAAACTATAGTAGAGTTAAGCTAAATAAAAAAAAAGGGAAAAAAATGCTTTACAACTTTATAGTTTACCTATTTCCAGTTTAGGCTATTTAACTATTGCTTGTGTAATAATCAAATTGAAAGAAGAATAACTAGAATCTTGATTTTACTCCTACAAATAATCTAGTTGATTTCATAATTTAGTTATGGATAGTAATGTAAGTTATTTATTCATTTCTGTTCTATCTAGCTAAGTATAAACAAAATTATACAACTGCCAACCTATACTTTTTAAGATGTTAACAGTGCATGACATAGTCAGTTCTTTTATTTTTATTTTATAAATATTAACTTGTAACATAAACAAGACAAGATAGAATACAGGGAATACTTCTATAAAGTATTTAGTACTGCAAGTATAAGAACACAATAACAACAGACTATCTTATTTTATGATTATAAATAAACAAAGAACAAAATACTATCTCTCTATACATTTACAAGATAAACTAAGTATAAATAACAAATAGGAGCAATAATACTCGCAGGTAATATAACATCTTTATTATAATCAACAATAGTATATCTTCCTATTATATACTTATAGGAATAGTATTATTATGTAATTACAGTAATATTCTTAACTCATTATTGTAAACCTGAATTAAATAATAAATTATGTACTCATTTGTAACTAACAGTTACATAAAAACTTCATTAAAAACATGAAGACCTTCTCTTCCGAAGGGTATAAATTATATAACAGCATTATAATTCTTTTAATAATTAAGTAAATCAATAAATAAACAATGTACAGAAAAACCCTAGCTGTTAAATAATTTAAAAATTTACAGAGTGTAATTTAAATATATTAAATTACCAAAATCTAAGTAAAATACTGGATATGCTCATGAAGTCGAGCTTAAATAATAACGCAAGTAAAGATAAATAAAAATTCAGTACTCTACAGTAAATAAAAAAAATATTCATTTAGAGATATAACTGTAAATAATTTTATATAATTTTGAGTTAGGGCCGAACCCTACTAACATCAAAATGTACAGCAAAGATAAAGAAAGAGTCTGAAGAGTTTCCAAAGCCCTCGGATTCTACAAGTAAACAAGAGGATGGCATAACAACCTTCTGTTCATTACACATTATAGAGAGTAACCATAATAAAAATCAACTTTTACACTCACGGCCGAAGCCGAAGAACCATGCACTAAGCAAGGGTTTTAACACCCATTAAAAACAGCAAATCAAATAACCAGAATAACCAAAACCCACAAGGGTTATTCAGGCTGTGGCAACCAACCCATAAGGGTTTGAACAAGGTAGAATAGCCATGGAAAGTCCATGGCTTACCGTATGTTAGCAATGATTCCAGCCCTGCTTTGTCTACACGAAAGGTGGAGCCGAAACCTGTTAACAAAAAGATCATTATTATTAAAACCCTGTACAAAATAACATTTATTTGTTAATAACTAGACTGTGAATGAAGGGAGTGTGATAGCATTCCTTACCTAGAAATTTAAGGAAGCATGACCACCCACGAACAGCAAAATAACTACCAGCACGAGGAGAAAGGAACTCTTCATATTCTGCAAGAAGGAGGAAGGTTACTACATAGTAACGACCAACCACGACTGATGGTAGTAAGCACAGCAACACATTTGCACTCGGGTCGTCACTACTCTTCCAGTCAAGGATTCGAGCTGGGCTAGGAATGACGATGAAACCCTAGAGCCGTAACACTAACCCTTAACCAAACATTGAATAATGTTGAGACAGTACCTCTCTACGATACAATGGAACGAGCTCATAAGGAATAAAACAAGCAGGAAGACCACCAACAGTAAGCGTAAGTGACAGGGCCGAATAGAGATTCATAGAAAAGCGACAGGAGGCCCAAAGGCAACGGGATAATGGAAACATAGGGTTCAGTGCTATGCCTTTTAACTGTGTAATACATGGCCAAGATAATGCTACGATAGCCAAGTAAATAATTTACGTGCTGCAGGTGGAAACGTATAGTTCGTTAGACGTTCCACCAAAGAGATAATTCCCAATCATTTGGTAAATCAAGGGTTACACTTGAGTCCTTGTTGCAAAGTCAGCCCATCATACACGCTGCATGGAAGAACATAAGATCGGATTACTATAAACATTTTTACCTTTGCAATCATAAAGGTTGTGAGGATAATTACGACCCATGCTTTATAAAATAGATGTTCATATAACTTAAAACAAGATTTAACCTATGTTCATCATGGCATGGTTATGATTATAACCTTTCTTGCTCGGTAAACAATACTCACCCTAGCTTATAAATGTATGCAAAGGAGGCATTTTCCTTTATAAAGTTTATAGAACCTTAAAATAAAGTTAAGATATAATTTGATCGTGAACATGGTTAATTCTTAAACCTCTAGTTTTCACACCTTGCACCTTCTTTATGCATTGTGATGTATTAGTTCAATGAACATCTATAACCTAACCTAAAAGTATATTATTGATTTTTATAAAGGAAGTTTATAGAGTAAAACTATGGCAATTATCCTATTGTTCATAATAGCCTCAATGGCCTTATCTATATTTATTAAAATAGTAAGTTGATAAAAAGATATAAAAGAGAGTAGTAACATCTATGTGGCGAAAGTTTTGCTTAAGGTAAATGTTCTTTAACCATAAATTATAATATGGAAAAGATTACGCCACAAATCTCTTATCAAAAAGATTTACCAAAATAAAATAGTTAGGCCATAAAACTTTTAGGTTGTGCATTCTTTTAACGACTATAGTCCATTAAGGACATGCCCCCTTTATAAATATATGAAAGGGAGGGTATAAAAACCTGTTTACAGTAGGATATCTATCTTACTAAAGATACGATTTAATTACACTTTGGAGCAGTTAATGTGTAAACAAAACCCTATGCATTAACATTAGTGTATCTTTCTCAAAGAACAGCTCGAAATAAAGATGTTAACCATTTAAACTTCAAAGTTTGAAAATGAAATCAATAGTATGTAAACCCCTTATCAATATACATTACAATGTAAATGTAATTGTACACTTTTTAAATTAAACCAGTGATTTTATAACTTTGCCACTCTTATTCTGGTTGCAAAGAAGCATTCAAGACACTTTTACATTTGACGACTAGGGTGGACATCAAGAGTTCAAATGCTATAAGAACTATAATTTAATGTCTACTAGAAATAAAGCAGCTGTCTCCATTACAGTTAGAATTTCAATCTCTTTTCCATAGCATCTTAAAAAGGACATATTAATGATTTTACCTCGATAAGCTCTGGATATTTGTTTTATAGCAATTATATTCTTTACTGAAAAATTATTGTGCGACGTACTTGTATATGAATGCTTTAGAATTAATGACTAGCAGCACTCGAAATTCTTACCTGTAAGTCTGTAAGAACAGGAAAAACTTTTTGCATTAGCTCGAAAGCTAAGTAAGCCCATTTTTTCATGACAATTCCACCTTGTGGTCGCAAAGAGAAAACAAGTCAGTAAACTGAAAGGAACTGTTCTAAAAGATAAACATAACCAAATAGATAATTTAGATAATGAATTCAGTAACATATATCTATTTAAAACAATTAGTTTACTGCATTTAAGAAAATTATATGTATTTTAAAAATTTTAAATTTTTTGGAAAATTTGGGGTTTTGACATGTGGTATCAGAGCACAAGGTTCAAACACTAGGCCTTGATGCCACCCAACTAGTTTCTGTAGAATAGTAAAGTGAAATAATATACTAAAATATATTTTGTTTTATGTAAAGAATAGAAAAATTATTTTTCTGAAGTTTAACGGGCAAGTACGGAAAAGCTAGGAGAGTATGCTCAGGAGGAGTCTCCAGACACAGAAACAAGATAATTGCCCATAGAACCTATGATAGAAGAGGTGACTGCAAACTCTTCAGAGCTGTTGCAGACTCTAAAAGATTTTAAGACTGAAATGGAATCAGTCAAGAGGGAGAATGAAAGGATTATGAAGGCTCGGGAAGAATTGAACCAAATTTTAATAGAAAAGTTCCAAACTGAAGAAAGGAGCAGAAGATCAGAATCTGAGGATGTTAGTCATCAAAGAAGATCTAAAAAGATGAAGTTGGAGAAAACTGAAAGTAGTTCATCATCTGAAGGGTTCGGTGAACGAAAATTTACCATACTACTAGTGACAGTAGTGAGGCTGAATTGTATGACAGAAAGAAGAAATACAGACCATATGAGGAGATTTTAGGGGAGTTTAAAAAGATAAAGCCCCCAACTTTTAATGGAGATACCGAAAAAGGGGAAGAAGCAGAGTCCTAGTTATCCGGGATGAGAAAGTATTTCCATATATACAATTATTCTAATCAGCTGAAGGCAAAGATGGCAATATATAATCTCTCCAAAAAAGCGGACATATGGTGGCAAGATCTGAAGAGAGTCAAGGGTATCAAGGAAAAAGAAGTTAATTGGAGTACCTTTAAAAGGTACTTCAAGAAGAAATTTTTGTCCGAAGAATATTACGAAGAAAGAGCTAAAGAATTTTACAAACTAAAGTTAGGTTCAATGACTATGAATGATTTGAACAGTAAATTCTTAAGCTTTCTTAGGTATGTACCTTACCCAGTAGACGAGAAACCTAAAGTGCAACGATTTCTCAGCTGTCTACCATATCACATTAAGGACAGAATTGAGTATGATAACCTGAAGACTCTGGAGGAAGCCATGAGGAAGGCAAATTTTTGTTTTGAGCAGAACAAGAAGAAAGAATGCTTAGCCAACTGGAAGGCTAAGAAAAATTACAATCAGCCTGAGTTCAAGAAGAAGGAATTTGTACCCCAGAGGAATTTCAAGAATAATAAGACTACAAATTATTCTAACAATAAGAATTTCCAGGGAAATAGAAATGGTACTTCCAATAATTCAAATAATTTTAAGGGAAAATAAGTTGCAAATAACCATGGAAATTTTACCAAGAATTTTGAACGTAAGGAGCCTATTAAGTGCTGGGAATGTAATGGCCCACACTATGCATCGGTTTGTCCAAACCAAAAAAAGACAGTCAACAATATTCATATTGTGCAAGAGAAAATGACCGTTAGAGAACTAGCAAGGACTATGCCCAGAATAAATGCAGCTTTGGAGAACTGCCAAGCTGATTATCAGACTTCCATGGTGGAAGTAGAAGGTATGATTAATCAAACCCCTATAACCATTTTAATTGATCCAGGAGCTAGTCTTAGTTACATTGCACCTCAGATAGTGGAAAAATGTAAATTGTCTATTGATAAGTTTGAAAATTCCTGGTTAGTTCAATTAGCCACAGGGGCAAAAAGAAAAGTAACATGTTTTGTGAAAGAATGTGCTTTACTTATGGATGAATTTAGAACTATAGTTAAGCTTAATGTTTTGCCACTTGGCTCATATGATTTACTGATTGGCATGGATTGGTTAGAGCAGCATAAGGTAGTTTTAAATTGTTACGATAAAACGTTTACATGTTTAAATCATGATGAACAACCAGTAAAGGTTAAGGGTATTCCTAGAAAAACTATAATCAGACAAATGGTTGCTTTATAGCTTGAAAGAGCTGTTAGAAAAGGATGTAAGGCCTATGCAGTAACTATTACAGATGAGGCGAGTAAAACTGAAACATATAAGTTAAAAAATAGAAGATATTCCTGTTTTAAAAGAATTTATTGACGTATTCCCTGAGGAAATTCCAGGATTACCTCCAAGGAGGGAATTGAATTTCACTATTGAGCTAGTACCAGGTGTGGTACCTGGCTCAAAAGATCTGTATCGAATGAATATTTTAGAACTTAATGAGATAAAATCACAACTAAAAGAGTTAATAGATAAGAAGAACATTCGACCTAGTGTGTCTCCTTGGGGGGCACCGGTCATCTTTGTTAAAAAGAAAGATGGAACTATGCGACTATGCATAGACTACAGTCAACTAAACAAGATGACTATTAAAAATAGATATCCGTTGCCCCACATAGATGATCTATTTGATCAACTACGTGGAGCCACGGTGTTCTCAAAGATAGACTTGAGGTCAGGATATCATCAGGTAAGAATTAAGGATGAGGATATCTTCAAGACAGCCTTTAGAACAAGGTATGGACACTGCGATTTCGTCATGATGCCATTTGGGCTTACAAATTCTCCAGCTATCTTTATGTGCTTAATGAATAATATAATGCACAAGTACTTAGATAAATTTGTTGTCATGTTTATCGACAACATCTTAATTTACTCTAAAACGGAAGAAGAACATAAATAACACCTAAAGATAGTTTTACAAGAGTTGCGAGAACAACAACTCTTCGCGAAATTTAGTAAGTGTGACTTCTTTAAGGATGAAATTCAGTACTTAGGTCACGTAGTGACTAAGGAAGGAATTTCAATTGATCCAGAAAAGATTCGGGTAATTGAAGATTGGCTGGTTCCTAAAGATGTAACGGATGTTAGGTTGTTCATGGGAATTACCGGTTATTACTGGAGATTCATTGAAGGCTTTTCAAAAATAGCAAATCCGATCACTTCCTTACAAAATAAAGGCAAGAAATTTGATTGGAACTCAAAGTGTGAAGAAAGTTTTAAGAAATTAAAAACCTTATTGACAAGTGCACCTATTCTAAGGATAGCAGATCCTAATAAGGACTTCGTAGTATGAACTGATGCCTGTAATGATGGCCTAGGTGGTGTTCTAATGCAAGAAGGGCATGTCATAGCATATGAATCTAGGAAGTTAAAAATTCACGAAAATAATTACGCAACTTATGATCTAGAACTTGCAGCTATTATACACGCCTTAAAAATGTGGCGACACCATTTAATAGGCAGAAAATTTATCCTAATGAATGATAACAAAGGATTGAAATATCTTCTAGATCAACCTAATCTAAA
Source organism: Pseudotsuga menziesii (assembly GCA_001517045.1). Taxonomy (NCBI): domain Eukaryota; kingdom Viridiplantae; phylum Streptophyta; class Pinopsida; order Pinales; family Pinaceae; genus Pseudotsuga; species Pseudotsuga menziesii. The sequence continues at coordinate 135,746 of LPNX010294179.1, forward strand.
CGCTAGACAAGCAAGGTGGTTAGCCTTCTTGAGTGAATATGATTTCGAAATTCAGCACATAAAGGGTAAGAAAAATAAGGTGGCTAATGCTTTAAGCAAAAATGCAAAGCTGCACTTTACATAAGCAATCATCACTTATGCTTCTGATTTAAATGAACAGCTTAAAGAAGGGGTAAAACAAGATGAAAATTATCAGAAATTGCAAATTACAGCTAAAGAAGAACCTACATAAATCTTAATAAAAGGTTATAGTCTAAATAAAGATGAATTTTTATTATTTAAAGATAAACTATATATTCCTAATGTGCCTAAGATTAAGTTGTTAATTCTGGATGAAGTCCATAAAACACCATATTCAGGACATCCAGGTTACCAAAAGACTGTAACCATGCTAAGGAAAGAATATTTTTGGCCTAATATGAAATCTGAGGTAGTTGAATACATTGCTAGATGTTTGGAATGTCAACAAGTGAAAACCGAACACCAACATCCGGCTGGTTTGCTACAACCTTTACCTATTCCTAGCTAGAAATGGGAAGTGATTAGCTTAGATTTTATTACTGGACTGCTTAGAAATCAGAATCAAAATGACTCTATTATGGTGGTAGTTGACAAGTTGAGCAAGGCAGCACATTTCATTCCTGTTAAAACTACTTACAAGGATGCCAATATAGCTGATGTATTCTTAAAGCATATTTTTCGGTTACATGGAGTACCGACGGTTATAATTTCAGACAGGGATCCTAAATTCACAGGAAATTTATGGAAGTCCTTGTTTAAAGGATTAAATACAACACTGAATTTCAGCACCTCTTTCCATCCTCAAATGGATGGGTAGACTGAAAGAGTGAATCAGGTGCTGGAGGATTTATTGAGGATGTATGTTAAAGATCAGCCAGGTAAGTGGGAAGACTATTTGCATCTAGCAGAGTTTGCATATAACAATAACTATCAGTCATCAGCTAAATTTAGTCCATTTGAAATTTTATATGAACGCAAATGCAACACTCCTATCTCTTGGAATAATCCAGTAGATAGATTAGTGTTAGGACCTGAATTGTTGAAAGAAATGGAAGAGATTGTGAAGCAAGTGCAGGAAAATTTGAAGGTGGCACAAGATCGGCAAAAGAGCCAAGCAGATTTGAAAAGAATTCCCAAGGAGTTCTAGGTAGGTGAGCACATGTTTATAAAGGTAAGACCAAATAAAATCTCTCTAAGACTGGGGAGTTGTGCAAAGTTAGCACCACGATACTGTGGTCCATTTGAAATTTTATCTAGGATTGGTCAAGTTTCTTACCAACTAACCTTACCACCTAACTTGAAAGTGCATAATGTTTTTCATATCTCTGTTTTAAAAAAGTATGTTCATGATGCTACTCATGTGGTTGATTGGAATGTGGTACAGGTAGAACCATAAGGAGAAATTCTGGTGGAACCGGATTATATCCTCAAGAGGAGGGAAATTACTCTATGGAACCGCACCATTGGACAGGTGAAGGTGCAATGGAAGCACCTTAGTCCTGCAGAGGCCACTTGGGAACTGGAAAGTAAGATGCAAGAAGCATACCCGAATCTGTTCCAGGATATTGCAGAGGATGAATAATAAGTAACATCGAGGATGATGTTACATTTTAAGGGGGTGTGTATGTCACACACCCCAATTTTGTAAAATAATGTTAATTATTTTAATTTGATTTCCTAAGACATTATGTTAAATTTAATGCTAAGTAGGAACTCAAGACTCAGCAGAGTCAAAAAAAGTGGAATGTAATTCTGAATATTTTATTATTAATAAATAAAAAGTGGAGACAACAGCATGGGAGAGTTGTTAATAAGAGTGTTATTGGTTAAACTGGTGGAAGGAACTAGGTGGAGGGCAAAAGACAAGTGGCAGCATCATCAAACAGTTCCTAGGTTGTAAGTGGAAAATTCCCTATATTTGGGTTCATGATCCCCCAAGAAAGTGGGATCAGAGCAAGTGGCTCAATAAATGACAACTAACCCAAAAAGACCTAGGACATATTTTAAAAGTACCCAATGAATAGAGCTGAGGTTGCTTAAATATTTTCCAGGAGAAGAATCATTCAGGAGGAATGCACTTCAAGGAATTCATTGGGGAAAAAGGGAAAACTGTAAGGAAGGTGTTTTGAGAGAGAATCTGCAGTAACTTGGTCTGTTACAGCTTGCTAGCTGAGAGAACTTACTGATAAGTTCAGTGTTTGTATTGAGTCTATAGACTGGTACTTGATTATTGCTGCACCTAGTTCCATCTAGGGAGACCAGAGCAAGCTCGTGGGTCCTGAGGAGTCGCTGTTTGAGCGCTCTCCAGGAGTTGGTAGGGAGGAACAACCTCCCATTGCTGTTGTCGTCCAAGCTTAAGAACTGGTTCTGCCATTTAATAATCTTTGTTTTAATATCTGTGTATGATTGAATGCTGTGTTTGTAGATTATGATGTAAAGATTTAGATGATTTAGTAATGAAATTGTTCTTATCTTGTTTAGTAACAAAATCTTTTTGATGAGAAATAAAACCCCACCTGTGTTTTTCCTCATCTGGAGTGATCCAGACCGTACTCCAGCACAGGGGTGAAATTGTAAATAAAGATAGTATGATGAAAATGTAGAATAGAATGTTAATGGAATTATAGAAGTATTTTTATTTGTATTGTTATCAGAAGAAATATCATTTGTATCAGTAGTATTAACCTATACTGAAACTGTCAAACTTTTAGAAACAGAGAAAGAAGCTATATTATTTACTAACATTGGTATGAATGGGTAGATAAAACAATTTTTTTTGATACAGTAGTTACTTTCAGTAAACTTATTGCTTATCTGAATTCAAGAAAAGAGTATAATAGTTAAACTAGAGTAGAGTTAAGCTAAATAAAAATAATAATAAAAAATAAATGCTTTACAACTTTACAGTTTACCTCTTTCCATTTTAGGCTATTTAACTATTGCTTGTGTAATAATCAAATTGAAAGAAGAATAACTAGAATCTTTATTTTACTCCTACAGATAATCTAGTTGATTTCAGAATTTAATTATGGATAGTAATGTAAGTTATTTATTCATTTCTGTTCTATCTAGCTAAGTATAAACAAAATTATACAACTGCCAACCTATACTTTTTAAGATGTTAACAATGCATGACATAGTTGGTTCTTTTATTTTTATTTTATAAATATTAACTTGTAACATAAACAAGACAAGATAGAATACAGGGAATACTTCTATAAAGTATTTAGTACTGCAAGTATAAGAACACAATAACAACAAACTATCTTATTTTATGATTATAAATAAACAAAGAACAAAATACTATCTCTCTATACATTTACAAGATAAACTAAGTATAAATAGCAAATAGGAGCAATAGTACTCATAGGTAATATAACATCTTTATTATAATCAACAATATTATATCTTCCTATTATATACTTATAGGAATAGTATTATTATGTAATTACAGTAATATTCTTAACTCATTATTGTAAACTTGAATTAAATAATAAATTATGTACTCATTTGTAACTAACAGTTACATAAAAACTTCATTAAAAACATGAAGACCTTCTTTTCCGAAGGGTATAAATTATATAACAGCATTATAATTCTTTTAATAATTAAGTAAATCAATAAATAAACAATGTACAGAAAAACCCTAGCTGTTAAATAATTTAAAAATTTACAGAGTGTAATTTAAATATATTAAATTACCGAAATCTAAGTAACAGACTGGATATTCTCATGAAGCCGAGCTTAAATAATAACGCAAGTAAAGATAAATAAAAATTCAGTACTGTACAGTAAATAAAAAGAATATTCATTTAGAGAGATAAATGTAAATACTTTTATATAATTTCGAGTTAGGGCCGAACCCTACTAACATCAAAATGTACAGCAAAGATAAACAAAGAGTTTGAAGACTTTACAAAGCCCTCGGCTTCTACAAGTAAACAAGAGGATGGCATAACAGCCTTTTGTTCATTACACATTATACACAGTAACCATAATAAAAATCAACTTTTACACTCACGACCGAAGCCGGAGAGCCCTGCACTAAGCAAGTGTTTTAACACCCATTAAAAACAGCAAATCAAATAACCAGAATAAAAAAAACTCACAAGGGTTATTCAGGCCATGGTGACCAACCCATAAGGGTTTGGACAATGTAGAATAGCCATGGAAAGTATAGGGCTTACCGTATACTAGCAACGATTCCAGCCCTGCTTTGTCTACACAAAAGGTGGAGCCGAAACCTGTTAACAAAAAGATCATTATTATTAAAACCCTGTACAAAATAACATTTATTTGTTAATAACTAGACTATGAATGAAGGGAGGGTGACAGCATTCCTTACCTGGAAATTTAAGGGAGCACGACCACCCACGAACAGCAAAATAACTACCAGCGTGAGGAGAAAGGAACTCTTCATATTCTGCAAGAAGGAGGAAGGTTACTACACATTAACGACCAACCACGACTGATGGTAGTAATCACATCAACACATTTGCACTCGGGTCGTCACTACTCTTCCAGTCAAGGATTCAATATGGGCTAGCAACGACGGTGAAACCCTGGAGCCGTAACACTAACCCTTAACCAAGAATCAAATAATGTTGAGATAGTACCTCTCTATGATACATTGGAACGAGCTCATAAGGAATAAAACACGTAGGAATACCACCAATAGTAAGCGTAAGTGATAGAGTCGAATAGAGCTTCGTAGAAAAGTGGCAGGAGGCCCAAAGGCGATGGGATAATGGCAAGATAGGGTTCAGTGCTATGCCTTTTAACTGTGTAATACATGGCGAAGATATCGCCACGATAGCCAAGTAAATAATTTACGTGCTGTGGGTGGAAACGTATAGTTCAGTAGACGTTCCACCAAAGAAATAATTCCCAATCATTTGGTAAATCAAGGGTTACACTTGAATCCTTGTTGCAAAGTCAGCCCATCATACACACTGCATGGAAGAACATAAGATCGGATTACTATAAACATTTTTACCTTTGCAATCATAAAGGTCGTGAGGACAATTACGACCCATGCTTTATAAAATACATGTTCATATAACTTAAAACAAGATTTAACCTATGTTCATCATGGCATGGTTATGCTTTCAACCTTTCTTGCTAGGTAAACAATACTCACCCTAGCTTATAAATGTATGTAAAGGAGGCATTTTCCTTTATAAAGTTTATAGAACCTTAAAATAAAGTTAAGCTATAATTTGATCATGAACATGGTTAATTATTAAACCTCTTGTTTTCACACCTTGCACCTTCTTTATGCATTGTGAAGTATTAGTTCAATGAAAATCTATAACCTAACGTAAAAGTATATTATTGATTTTTATAAAGGAGGTTTATAGAGTAAAACTATGGCAATTATCCTATTGTTCATAATAGCCTCAATGGCCTTATCTATATTTATTAAAATAGTAAGTTGATAAAAGGATATAAAAGAGAGTAGTAACATCTATGTGGTGAAAGTTTTGCTTAAGGTAAATGTTCTTTAACCATAAATTATAATATGGCAAAGATTAAGCCACAAATCTCTTATCAAAAAGATTTACCAAAATAAAATAGTTAGGCCATAAATATTTTAGGTTGTGCATTCTTTTAACGACTATAGTCCATTAAGGACATGCCCCCTTTATAAATATATGAAAGGGAGGGTATAAAAACCTGTTTACAGTAGGATATCTATCTTACTAAAGATAAGCTTTAATTACACTTTGGAGTAGTTGATGTGTAAATAAAAACCTATGCATTAACATTAGTGTATCTTTCTCAAAGAAGAGCTCAAAATAAAGATGTTAACCCTTTAAACTTCAAAGTTTGAAAATGAAATCAATAGTATGTAAACCCCTTATCAATATACATTACGATGTAAATGTAATTGTACACTTTTTAAATTAAACCAGTGATTTTATAACTCTGCCACTCTTATTTTGGTTGCAAAGAAGCATTCAAGACACTTTTATATTTGACGACTAGGGTGGACATCAAGAGTTCAAATGCTATAAGAAATATAATTTAACGTCTACTAGAAAGAAAGAAGCTGTCACCATTACAGTTAGAATTTAAATCTCTTTTCCATAGCATCTTAAAAAGAAGGACAGATTAATGATTTTACCTCGATAAGCTCTAGATATTTGTTTTATAGCAATTATATTCTTTACTTAAAAATTACTGTGCGATGTACTTGTATCTTAATGCTTTAGAATTAATGACTAGCAGCACCCGAACTTCTTACCTGTAAGTCTGTAAGAACAGGAAAAAATTTCTGCATTAGCTCAAAATCTAAGTAAGCCCAGTTCTTCATGACAGTTCCACCTTGTGGTCGCAAAGAGAAAACAAGTTAGTAAACTGAAAGGAACTGTTCTATAAGATAAACATAACCAAATAGATAATTCAGATAATGAATTTAGTAACATATATCTATTTAAAACAATTAGTTTACTGCATTTAAGAAAATTATATGCATTTTAAAAATTTTAAATTTTTCGGAAAATTTGGGGTTTTGACATCTCAAGTGATAAAGTCATTGCAAAAGGAGTTGCAAATCATACTTCAAAGGTATACATGTTCTCACACTTCCTACCCTACTCAAACCCCTCTGCTCTTCTGATTCATGCTAATGAGGCAAGCAAGCTTTGGCATGAAAGATTTGGCCACCTAGATTACAAGTATCTTTCTGATCTTAGTGAAAAAGAGATGGTCATAGGGTTACCAAAGATATAATTTTCCAAAGGAGTCTGCCAAGGTTGCATCCTAGGAAAATACCCAGAGCATAAATTTGAGAGATCTAGTCATGAGAGAACCTCTGCACCTCTTGAGTTGATCCACAGTGATGTTTCTGGCCCATTCCCTCATATGTCCATGAGTCAAGACAAATATGCATTGACTTTCATAGATGACTTTTCCAAGTATTGTTGGGTTTACTTCCTGAAACACAAGTCTGAAGTTTTTGGCCTCTTCAAAGTCTTTAAGGCTTTGGTTGAAAACCAGTCTGGGAGGAAACTCAAGGTCCTCAGATCTAACAATGGTGGTGAGTATGTCAAGTCTGATTTTATTCAATATTGTACAGATGTAGGTATTCAGATGCAGCATTATATCCCTTACACACCATAGCAGAATGGTGTTGCTAAGAGGAAGAACAGATCACTGAAAGAGATGGCAACATGAATGATGGAGGCTAAGACTTTGCCACCAAAGTACTGGGCTGAAGATATAAACTGTGCATCCTATATCCAGAATAGGTTTCCTCATAAACATCTTGATGGTATGACTCCTTTCGAAGCATGGAGTGGGAACAAGCCAGATGTGACCCATTTCAGGATTTTTGGCTCAAGTACTTGGGCTAGAATTCCAACAGAAAAGAGAAAGGCTTTGCAGCCCCAAAGCCAAGAGTGTCTATTTGTTGGGTACTCTAAAGATTCAAAAGGGTACAAGCTGATCAATTTGATCACAAACAAAGCCTTCATTGAAAGGTGTGTTCAGTTTCAAGAAGAACCCCTAGCAGCAGTGGAAGTTGGAGAATCCTCTTCACCACTAGAACCTCTGAATGTAAGTGAAGAGATAGTTGAACATGCTGATTCTGATATGTCTGATAGTGATGATTTTATTGCATATCCTAACATCCCTACAAGGCCAAAATGGGCAGCCAATACCATTCATGCAGTTGGAGAGCTAGCTGGAAATCCTAATGACCCTAGGAGGACTAGATCTCAATTTGAGAGTGCTCTATGCATGAAAGATCCTATGTTTGCTAAGAAATGCTATCTGATGGTGGAATTGGATTCTTAGACATATGAAGATGTAGTAGAATATCCAAGATGGCAAGCAGCCATGAAGGAAGAGTTCAACTCACTCCAGAAGAGCAACACTTGGGAGATGGTTGATCTTCCCCCAGGGAGGAAGCTAGTTCAGTGTAAGTGGGTGTACAAGACCAAATTTTCTGCTGATGGTTCACCTCTGAAGTAAAAGGCCAGATTGTTAGCCAAGGGCTACTCACAGGTTCATGGCATAGGCTACAATGAGACCTTTGCACGAGTGGCAAAGATGAACTCCTTCAAGCTAGCCTTAGCCATTGCAACTTTAAAGCAATGGGAAGTACATCACATGGATGTGAAGTGTGATTTCCTGAATGGATATCTCATTGAATAGATATACATGCAGCAGCCTCACGGATTTTCTACTAACCCATATCTTGTGTGCGGGCTAAAGAAGTCATTGTATGGGATTAAGCAAGCCCCCAGGGCTTGGTATGCCAAGATTGATAGCTTTCTACTATCACTGAATTTTGTTCGATGCAAATCAGATCCAAATGTCTATTTGAAGTTTATTAATGGTTCATTAATGATCATTGTTTTATATGTTGGTGACCTCCTCATTACAAGCGCAACTGATGAAATTGCTTCCTTGAAGGGTGCAATGAACTAAGCCTTCTCCATGACAGATTTGGGGCTCTTGAGCCAATTATTGGGGCTGGAGATTGCTCAAACCAAAGCTGGAATCAAGGTGCACCAATCCAAGTATGCCTTGGATTTTTTGAACAAATTCAGAATGAAAGATTGCAAGCCAAGCAATACTCCTTTCCTTTCAGGAGTGAAGCTTGAAGAAGTTGATTCTTCACCTATGGTAAACAATACACTGTATAGGAAATTGATTGGATGTTTGTTGTATATTACACATACTAGACCTGATCTTTCTTATGTAGTAAGTGTGGCTTCTAGATACATGGATTAGCCTCATGAGATCGATTGGAAATCAGCCAAAAGTATCCTTAACTTTGTTTAGGGAACAAGGACACATGGGATCTTCTATAAAGCTAAATTTGATCTTGATTTGATTGGGTTTACTGACAGTGATTGGGCAGGTGACAGCACAGACATAAATTCAACATCAAGATATGTGTTCATGCTTGCAGAAGGGCCAATCAACTGGTCAAGCAAGAAACAGAGTGTGATTTCACTCTCATCTACCGAAGCAGAGTATAGATGAGTTGTAAATGCATCAACTCAATGTTTATGGTTGCAGGGGTTACTTGGAGAGTGTGGCTTCGAATAAAAATACTCAACTACTATCTACTATGATAATCAGAGTACCATTCAAATATGCAATGATCCAGTTCATAAGCAAAGAACCAAACACATTGAGATCCATATGCACTACATCAGACAACTTGTGCATGATGGCACCATTCACCTACTCTTCTGTTCATCTTCAGAACAAGTAGCTGATATCTTCACCAATTTTTTTTTTGAGAAGACATTCAATGATCTCAAATCACTGCTGGGGATTACTGATCATGCTGTGAAGCATGAGTGATGACAACATTTCCAAATTTTGTTTTACAGTCCATGTTTAAGGGAGGATTTTCCCACTGGGTTTTTGCCTCTTTCCTTGGTTAAATGGACATGCAGTATGTAAAGGGTGACTAAGCCTTGTTGCTAGGCCCTATAATTTTCTGATATTTTACTCATAATTCAGGCTTAAGGGGGGGTATTAGAATAATCAACTCATAGTTAGCTACCTTAGACATTAATTAATCCATTTTTGTCTTATTTGCCTAGTTTCCATATTCCACCTTATGCAAGTTGTCATCTACACATCCATAGTGGTAAAACTTGTTAATTTTGAGTCATGGAGCACTTGGGAAACCTATTGGAATCAAATCTGCTTTATTCCTGGCCTCCCTAGTGCATGTCTGCTTTTTCTGCTTTATTGCTTGCTTTTTCAGTGCTTTAAGGAAATTGGGAAAGTTTGACTAGGTGAAGTTGACTTGTTTTTTGTCCTCCACATCCTCCACTCTTTTCTCCTATGAAAATCATGTATGAGTTGTCCTTCCATCCACTATTATCTTTCCTAATTGATTTTTCCAATTCATGAGCTCCTAGACAGTTTTGGAAACTGCTTTATGCACCTATGGGGGATTTGCTTAGATTTAGTAAGCCTAATTTTTACTAGATTCGAATGGCATATTCATGCATTCAAATCCCTCATGTAATTATTTATTGTGGCAGCCTATGACTTCATAGGGTTTGCTATTGTACACTTATTAAATACAGATTAGTTTTCAGCTCCATATTCAGTCTCTTTTGTGAGTAATTTTGCATGTGTAATTGGAAATTGATGTGAGTGTAATTGTTCTAACACTGGGTTCAATTTCCACACAGGTTACATTCCTCTAGGTATAATTTTATAAGTTAAATACCATATTAGACGTTGTCATGAGTTTTCTATTTTTGTTAAAAATTGTGAATAAAAAATTTATGCAAGGATATTTGATGCAGAATATGGATTGGGAGGTTGTGTCACAACAAAAGGTGATGTTTATAGTTAGGGAATAGTTCTATTGGATATTCTCGCAAAAAATAAACCCACCCAGAACATGTTTGTGGAAGGATTGAACTTGCAAAAATGGGTGGGTATCAGTTTTCCAAACCGTGTTGTGGAACTGGTGGATAGGACCATATTGAGGACTAGTACCATTACTGAAGATGATAAGGAGCCCAATTACATAAGTCACCTCACAAATGTGGAGTTACTTTGCACAAAATAATCTCCTCAAGAATGACCAACAATGATTGGCATTGTGCACCAACTACAAAACATCAAAGATATTTTTTGGGGAGCTGCGGGTATTTCAAAAATCAAATCAAATATAACACATTTGCTAGGTATTACAAGTGTTTCTTGCAACAACAATGATGAAGACCAAAGTTCCTCTACATTATAGTCTCTTATCAGGGAGTAATGGTTGTATCACTAAACTATAAAGTATTTTCAATCCATTGTCATTAGCTCCATGTAGTTTAAGTATCCTTCCCTTCTCCCTCTTTATGAAATCTATTTATTGATTCTTATTCCCCTCTCCTTCTCTATACACACATTATTATTTTGGTGCATGTGAGAGTAAATAATAAAGTTACATTTTCCATGAGGAATGTCTTATAAATATTTTTAAATTGAAAAGCTAAATTCAAAGTTAAAGATTTAAAGTTTGAAAATTGAAATAAAATAAAACAAAACAAAATAGAATATATAATATAAAGAAACTTTGAAAATTCTTTTCAAAGTCCTTTCTTGTATCAATGCTTTGCTCACAACTTCACTTAGAGAGACCCAAGATGCAAAGTAAGTTTATTGATTAGCATTCATCACATAGAAACCAACATGCAACGTAAGTTTATTAACTGGGTTGCATTATACTAGTGGCAAGTTCTTATGTGTAACATTTATTTTTACATTTACTTAATATCTTATGTTGTTTAATAATACTATATGATTTTATGGTATTAATACTATATGGATTATGGATATATTATCTATCTTATGTATCATGGTGTAATACTAGATGGATTATGGATTATATATCTTATGTATTATGGTATATGAATTGATAGATGTTTTTAATGAGAAATTTACAATTTCTAAAGCATGTTGATTACTTTAAAGTTTAAATTCTAAAGTTGGCGAGTGTTTACCAAATATTTTTAGTTTATTTTTGTATGTTGAAAAAATAATTATGTTGATTAATAAGCTTTCATAATTTGATATATTCGCAGACGTATTTTTTGTTGTAATTTAATGAGATGAAATGTTTCATGTAAGAATATAAATACATGTATATATAATCTAACCAAGTAATATGGCAACAACCCTTTATATGCTCTCAAATGTAAGAGAAGATTGTTCATGAGTATCTAAGAGTGCATTAGAGGAAGTAGCATCCTAAGGAAAACTAATTATCTTTTCGTAAGGTGTAAAGTACCTCTTCCTTCTCCCCTAATTCATTCATGAGTTTTTTTATGTGTTAATGTTTAAAGTTTCTAATTTCATTTCATTAATACACATAGTCCAATTAATAACTTGCTAATCATACTTATTTGAAATAGAAGCGATATGTCTAGAATGTTTGTCAGCATAACAAGGCATATTTCAAACACCATCCCTTAACTGGTGCTTCCTACCTTTTAATTCACTTATTTCTTTGGAAAAATTAATATTGAGGCAACATAAATTATGGATGGATTGTTTTTGTCTTCCCACTGATCATAACATTGAACAATAGAGTTTCACTTACAAGCAATAGTACCTTGCAAAGAAGCGACTTCTTTAAAAAGTTGAGTGTTAGATACTTATAAGAGAGATATATCCTACCACTAAGCAACATTAGCTTGCAACAAGGAAATATCATAATGATGCTTCTCATTAATAGTGTGGAAGGAAGCAACTTCATCACGAATTTTGTGATGATATTCCTACAAAATAACATCTTTTTCCTCACAAAATTTCTTGCATTTTTCAAAGATCCAATTCTCCATCTTCATCAAAATCATCCATGGTGAAAGGAAATGAAAATACTTTGTAATGGTTAATATGATTGGAAAAATGCATATTGGTAAACCAAATGCATTGAGTGAACTTCTCAAGAAATATATCCTTTCTCTCTTTTTCTATAAAAGACTATAGAGTAAAATAGTAATGTCCACCCTTTTAATAAAATATTCAAGTTACTACAATATCTTACTTATCATTCCATCCAACAAAACATCTCCAAAGAAAAATGTTCTAAGGGTTTTTTCTTTTTCAAATTATCCTTCCACGATTTGTTTTGTAAAGAAGAGGAAGTAACTTCGAAATGTATGTTGTACGATGTTGTCTAACTATTAACTGAATTGCCCCATTACCAAACACTTCCATTAAAATCCAACAAACCAAGAATCCTTGAATTTGATCAATTTGTGGCTCAATTTGCAATTATGACATTATGGATGATTTAGAGACTGAAAATATCACTTGGTTGTAGTTTCAAGTTGATAAACGTGCATATTTGAAATTATTGAATTTACAACTCCTAGATTTAGGCCAAAATCATGTCAAAAAATATGTTGGAAATGGGGTGTTTTAGTGATAGTTTATCCCATGTAGTGTTGTACTCCTTTGTTGGACACTTTTCCTAACTCGCATGACCCAAGTTCTGCACAGGCCTTCAACCCAACAAACACCTAATATACCAACCCAACAGAGCAAGCCCTGTCTGTAACACCCACAAAGCAGGCGTAGTCTCACCCGAGATATCTCTTTGATGGGTAATCACCAAACCCATGTTTCCATGGCTCATCGAGGGATTATAGTCCCTTGGCGCATGGCTAAGGAGCTCAACCAAGTCGCAAGGATGGAGTCATGTACGCTGAAATGTATCACACTCAGTGCATATACTTTCTTAACTACTAATGATGTGACACATATTCGACCTTAGTACTTTAAATCGAAAGGGACAAAAACGAGCTAACAGACAGGCGCAATGTAACAAATGCGCTACAACGATTGTGCCATAAACATAAAATAATGCTCAAAAGCAGCACATAATGACCTATTCATGAATTCAGACTTCTATTGACAGTACGACATTCATTCAATGATGACAAGACTTGCAACATAAACATAAACAACCATTTGTTCAACCATGACATGACTTGCATCATAAACATAAACAACCATACACATTCAATCATCAACACACAAGAGAGTTCACATGGAAACCCATCTGGGTAAAAACCACAAGGCGCTCTTCTCTAACATGATAAATATATGGCACCTTCAACCTGGATTTGACTACAAACTATCTTGTATCTATCTTTATGCTCAGACTCTTTCTTGCTCTCATGCTCTCTGTCTCATTTCTCCTAACTACAACTACCATCTACTGATCCACACACGGCCTGGGTCAACCTCTCTAGCATATGCACCTCTTTAGCAGAGCTTCTCTTTTACTGCACTACCTCTGACTGCATCCTGCAGACTTTCAACTAATATACCACTCAAATCTCACAACTTCAGTCTGCTCCCTCAGAGATCTTCCCACTACTAACCAATAAAAAACAACTAAAGAGTAAAAACAACAACAACCAACCCTCTAACTATTGAATCCCTCCTATTTATACTATTTTACATGACCACGCAGGGTTGAATGCATACAGGAAGTTTGTTTACTATCACCATTGGCCTCCTCCTAGGCTACAACTATGGTGATCACTACTTGACACGAGGCACTAACGGCCTTACTTACAACATGCGTTCACTTGTGTAGCATCCGCCAACTTAAGCCGACTTCAGCACCCACAATTGTCCTATCATTTTCAGCCGTTAATCTACACTTGTGCTACTGTTTTACTCTGCAGGCATCTTCCTTCCATGCATCTTCCTTTTTCTGTGCAGGAGACATATTTTGCGCATACTCCTTCTTCTGCGCATATTTCCTCTTCCGCGTCATTTTCCTTGTCCCCACAGATTTCCTTGTCTATGCAAATTTCTTCTATACCTGTCGCGTGCTTCCTTTTCCTTGTTTGTGCTTGCGTGGTGGATTGATTCTTGCGCATTTATTTGTTCACGCTTATTTCTTGCGTGCTTTCCCTAGGGCCAACATCCTTCAAAACAATAAGGTTCACTATTTGAGCTTACCATCCATTGCTAAAATAGCTACACTAAAGGTGTCTTTTAATGGATGGCATTGAATCTTATCATACAAAAGAAGGTGTTTTCAAAAACCATTTATTTAGTTATTCCCCTCCATGCTTTCCTTTGAATTTTGAATTGTTCCTACATCATCACCATCCTCTTATGTCTTTGGTAAATGCTTAATTTAATATTTTTCTTATGGGCCTACTACCACACAAACCATCATTTTGAGATTAAAAGCCATAAACCGGTGATGGCTTACGGATAGCTAAGAGGTAGTCACTCTCACCTCACCATCCTTATTATACTCTTGAGTGCTAAGTATAGTATACAAAATCATGAGAAACTGGTCAATTGCAACTAATACTCATGCATATGGGCCATATATTAGTGACTTACTCTAGGCAAATAATCGCAAAAAATGATATATCATATGTCGGATTGTGGAATCCTCTCAATACTTAAATATAAGAGGCAAGGGATCCCTAATTGAATAGTTCATAAGGCACAATACGTGTTAAGGTTTTGCAAACATGGTAGCAAGCTAAGTGAACTTGGTTGTAGGAAAAACTCTATGGTTAAGCATGCTTGACCCAAAGTATTCTTCGTATGGTTGACCTTTTGGAAAGTCTTGGTTATCAGGTGCAAGCCTTGAAGGTGACAATTGATGCCATAATATTCATTTCACTAGTGTTAATCGCACTTCTTCACCCATGTGAGCATCACCCAATGCAATGAGTGGTGCTAAGTGGACTATTCAAAATAATAAGAAATTGGTCCATTGCGACTAATACTCATGGATATGTATCATAGATTTATTACATACTCTATGAACATATTCCCCACAATGTTATATCATATGTTCGATTGTGGAAGCCTCTCAACACTTAAAATAAGGGTCAAGTAAGCTCTAATTGTATAGTTCATTAGGCACAATACTTGCTAAGGTTTTGAAAATGGGGTAGCAAGTTCAACCTTGATTGGAATCCTCTCAACACTTAAATATAAGAGTTAAGGGAGGTCTAATTGAATAGTCCATAAGGCACAATACTTGTTAAGTTTTTTCAAATGGGGTAGCGATCCAAGTGGGATTGATTGTGGTGTAATATCTATAGCTAAGCACACTTGAGCTAGAAAAATATTGAGATGGGTGACCTCCAGAGAATTCCTAGTTACCAATTGCAAGCCTCAAAGGTTACTATTAATGCCATATGATTCTTTTCACTAGTTTCAATCCCACTTCTCCATCTATGTGAGAATCACCCATGTGATGAGTGTTAAGTGGGCTATTCAAAATCATGAAAAATTAGTTAGTTGTGACTTATACTCATGGATATATGTCATAAATCAATGGCATACTCTATGAAAATAATCCCAAAAATGAAATACCATATGTTGGACTATGGAAGCCTCTTAATACTTTGACAATATGTGATTTGAACTTATGTGAGAAAAAAATGAAAGAAAAAGTATAACATCATAAAAAAAGACATAATGCAATGAAAACAAAGATAAAATAACCACATATTTTATTAAATGGTGGAAAAAGAACATAATGTACATACAACAACTAGAATAGAGGGAGCTATCTCTGAGAAGAGATCTTCCTGCTACACTCATCCATGTCAAGTTGAATACAAAATGAGGTAAAAGGGTATATTTATAATAATCACGAGGGAGAGAACCCTAAAAGTAAAAAACTTAACCCTAGAATATGAACTGTCATAAAGTTTGTGACCCGAAGGTGGTTAGTTGAACAATCAATTTCTCGAGGTCATAACTTTTACATATGGTCTCTGATTTGGGTGCTCGATATCCCATTGGAAAGGTCTATATGAGTTTTACATCTTCCAACTCGACGCCCTAAATCACCAAAAACGTTGTTTAGGGCCTCAAAATGACCCCAAAAGTTTGGGTCCCAAAAAATTGTAGAAAAATACTAGGAAACTTCCACAAGGGACAATTGTTTTGAGCCAATGGAATAGGTGGGTGGCCATCGATCTCCATTTGGATCAATATTTTGGTATACTTGGACCATATGTTGTTTTTTTTAATGATAGTAAGATATAATGGTGATGAATGGATTGGAGATTAATGTTTTATCAAATGGGCAAATGGTGTCAATCAAGGATATTAATAAAGAACTAACTAACACTCAAGGAAATCTAGGATTTGAGAGCCAATTCCTATCATATCTAATAAAGGTCATATTTATCTTGGGATTTGCAAGGGATTTACTGAAGTGGTATCTTCAATACTAACTTGGCATAATATTCATCAAGCATGGAATTAAAGGGCATACAATCAAGGGTTAAAAATACATCACATATTCAACCACAATCCAAATAATTTAAACCTTGCAAAGTAAAGAGATCACTTGCAAATCATCTCATGTAAGAAACCATTATTGATCCAGAAATACAAGCCCATAGCATTAACAAGGCTTTCTGGCCATAGCGCTAGCATGATCAACCATCCATAATAGACAAAAGATATTCCATTAAGTCTTTAGTGGGATTTATCCCACAATCAAAACACGAAAAATGAATGAGGAAGAGGGTGATACACTCGAAAATATATGAAATAAATATATAAATATATAAATAATAGATAATGAATTTATGATAGTTACAATTAATTGGACCGCCTTAAATATGGCTTGGCCATTGATTTGAAAAGTTGCTTCTTCTTATAATTACTAATATTAATGAATATTAAAATATTTGTAAAATTGTCCTTCCCTTAAAAATTAATTTGTCCTCAAAGAAATGGTAATGAAGGATGTTGTTTTCGAAAGTGTTTTGATTCCCAAAAGTGATTTGAATTCAGGTTCATCCCCAGTGATTGACTTTGTATCTTCATATATTATTTATGCCCTTGGTATGGGTGAGATTTCTGCATCTGAATCATAATCTGCAATCTTGGCCTTCTTTTTTCCCTTCTTCGTCATGCTGTCTGGTACAAACTGTGACTGTAATAACACCAAAAGAAATGTCATAGCATTTAGGCCATTAAACACACTTATGCATTCGGAAGAGAAAAAATAAATGGCTATGGTATCAAAATATTAACATGCTGGGAAACCATTTTGAGAAACAAACTTATCTAGTATTTTATTTTACCATATTATCTTCACCCATCAGAATAAGAAAACACACTGCAGCTCAGCTGGGTCAAACTCTGGTTTACAAAACTCTTTAACACAAGCGGGCTTGCACTACGACATCCTTTGCATTATAAATTGGAAAGAAAACAAAACCTAAACTATCCTCTCACCATCGATCCCAAAAATATCTAAGAGGCGCGAAACCCACAAGTAATGCACAGAGGCCAAACAACAGCGATGCCCTAGGTTCCACCACCAGGACCGAAATCCCTCAGTGAGGAGATGCAGTACAGTATCCAAAACCTAAAATAATTTCCTAAATCGGAAAAAACACAACCTCTACCACTACATAGGGGCAAGAAACAAGTCAGACCCAGGCTGGAGAAAATCCCGGGCCATTGGGAATCCATCATTAGATGCCAAGCCCGCGGGTGAAATGCATCAAATCGCTAACGGTGAGGATTCATGGGAGAAGATAGGGTGACCATGGCTTGTTCAAGGACTTAGAAGGATACAATAGAGGGAGGATACTAAACCGACAAAGGGAAAATCAAGAATCTTTTTAAAAACCCTTAAACCCAATAAAAAACCCTTACACTATGTAATGAAAACCGACAGGCTGCAGCTTAAATCAAACCACCAATCAAAATAAAGTAAACAAAAGACCTACCTGGCAGGAGAAAAGCTCGACAACAGTCGTGGATGATTCACGAGGACTTCACTTAGTGAACCTCTCACATAGCATGTGCGATCATAGGATATTAAAGAATACCCTTAATTTCTAGAGATATTGACCCAAACTCTTTTTGTTGAAACCCCCTCCCAAAAATTAAAACCTCCTCCCCACCCCTTTTTATACCTCAAACCTTATAAACCACCCTACCGACCCCCACCTTAAACCCCTAATCCCCCCAAGACCTGCAATATATTGGCTCAATTTTTTATCATTTTAAAACCCACAATATGAACTAATGTGATAGGATATTGGCCAACAAGTGAAGCCCCCATGGGATGCTTAGTCCAACGCGCAACGTGAGCTTCAAATGGAGGTTTCACCAAATCACAACGGATGACCCAAACAGGATAAAATCACCACTTACAACTCTAATGCGCTCACGTTAATGGTAAAAATGATGGTTAAAACCCCTTTCCTGATCTATACATAACACAAAGGTTAAAAATCACTTAAAATCGGTAGGTGGGGCATTTAAAACTGCATGCGTGAAACCAAAATGTTGTTGGCACAAAACATAGTGCATCGGAGGACCACAACTAAGTCAAGTTGAACAAAAATCCACTAACGACGACTCAAAGGTCACAATGCAACCGCAACTATCGGCTCACTTCTGGCGAGACACTAACTTTAAGTCGCGGTTTCAGTAGACAAAATTGCATCAGAAGAAAACTTTGAACAACACCCGCCGTAGTGACTTGAATATGAAAAATCTTCTGATGTAGCGGGCTTAATAAAACAAAGGTGAGGATCGAGTGGGAAAGGAGAAAAATCTTCCGCTGTTACGGCAGAGAAATAAAAAATTCATCTGACAAAGCGAGACATAAGAATCAAAAAAAGTTTTAACTTTCAACACAAGATCCCACTTTCCCTTGTGGCACAAACCTCAGAAGGCTTTTGATGCAACAGAAAAAACTGATTCGATTAATGCTTAAGAAAAAACGTTCGCTGTAGTGGCTAGAAGAACAGAATTCAACCATTGTTGAGGCTAAATTCTCGCAAAAAATCTGATGATGTGGCTCAAAAAAAACAAGCAAAGCGCATAAAAAAACCCAACCACTGCTGTGGATCCAACTTGACAAACCATCCACCGTAGTGGGTCAAAACTCAAAAGGTAGCCATCGATTTGCATTAAAACTTGACAGTTAAACACCATTGCGGATCAAAAAAGGAGACTCATCCACTGTTGCGGATCAAAATACTCTCTACCTTAGAATCAACTTCTTTGAATTTCTACAGGATGAAAACCAGTCGTGAGTGATGGAATTTCAAAGTTCAAAAGAGGTCCAAGTAGCAAAAATCTAAAAACTAAAGGGGGCTCTTAAAAAATGCAAAAAGAATCTGGGGAGTAGTTGCAGCAGCAACACCTCCAGAGAATTCCTAGTTACCAAGTGCAAGCCTCAAAGGTTACTATTAATGCCATATGATTATTTTCATTAGTTTCAATCCCACTTCTCCATCTATGTGAGAATCACCCCATAAGATGAGTCCTAAGTAGGTTATTCAAAATCATGAAAAATCAGTTAGTTGTGACGTATACTCATGGATATAGGTCATAAATTAATGGCATACTCTACGCAAATAATCCCAAAAGTGATATACCATATGTTGGACTATCGAAGCCTCTTAATACTTTGACCATATGTGATCTGAACTTATGTGAGAACTAAATGAAAGAACAAGTATAACATCATAAACACAGTTATAATGCAATGAAAACAAAGATAAAATAATCACAAATTTTATTAAATGGCGGAAATAGAACATACTGTAAATACAACAACTAGAATGGAGGTAGCTATCTCTGAGAAGAGATGTGCCTGCTACGATCATCCATGCCATGATGAATACAAAATGAGGCCAAAAGGGCCTATCTATAATAATCATGAGGGAAAGAACCTAAAAAGTCCAAAACTTAACTCTACAATATCAACTGTGATAAAGTTTGAGGCCCGAAGGTGGTTAGTTGATTAGTCGAATTCCCATGGTCTTAACTTTTGCATTCGATCTCTTATTTGGGTGCTCGATATCTTGTTGGAAATTTCTATCTGAGTTTTATATCTTCTAGCTTAACGCCCTGAATCAGTGAAAAATGTCGTTTAGGGCCTTAAAATGGCCCCAAAAGTTTGGGACCCAAAAAATCGTAGAAAAATAACTAGGAAACTGCCACAAGGGACAACTGTTTTGAGCCATTGGAATAGGTGGGTGGCCATCGATCTCCATCTAGATCAATATGTTGGTATAATTGGACCATATGTTGGTTTTTTTATGAAAGTAAGTGATAATGGTGATGAAGGGATTGGAGATCAACATTTTATCAAATGGGAAAATGGTGTCAATCAAGGATATTAATAAAGAACTAACTAACATTCAAGGAAATCTAGGATTTGAGAGCCAATTCCTATCATATCTAATAAACGTCATATTTATCCTAGGTTCTACAAGGGATTTACTGAAGTGGTATCTTCAATACTAACTTGGCATAATATTCATCAAGCATGGAATTATAGGGCATACAATCAAGGGTTAAAAATACATCACATGTTCAACCACAATCCAAATAATTTAAACCTTGCAAAGTAAAGATATCACTTGCAAATCATCCCAAGTAAGAAACCATTATTGATCCATAAATACAAGCCCATAGCATTAACAAGGCTTTCTCGTTATAGTGCTAGCATGATGAACCATCCATAAGAGACAAAAGATATTCCATTAAGTCTTCGGTGGGATTTATCCCACAATCAAAACACGAAAAATGAATGAGGAAGAGGGTGATACACTAAAAAATATATGAAATAAATATATAAATAATGAATAATGAACTGATGATAACTTTACAATTGACTGGACCGCCTTAAATATGGCTTGGCCATTGATTTGAAAAGTTGCTTCTTCTTATAATTACTAATGATTAATGAATATTAAAATATTTATAAAATTGTCCTTCTCTTAAAAGTTGATTTGCCCTCAAAGAAATGGTAATGAAGGATGTTTTCGTTGAAAGTGTTTCGATTCCCAAAAGTGTCTTATTCATGAATATTTTTCCATTTAATAAGATATTTTTTAATCACTAAAGTTTGAAATCCTTTTTCTTTGGTATCAATAATAGCTTTGGCTCCAAGATAATTCATCCTTCTTCGTCCAACAAGGGAAGTATTTTTTTTGTTCTATGGTGTTGTCCTAACACCTTTCTCAAACATGATACATGAAAAATGTTGTGGATGTGACTTGTGTCCGATAATTCCAATCCATATGCCACGTGGCTAATCTTCCTATTGATCTAATATGGTCCATGAAACCTTGGATCTAGTTTATTCTTTCCTCCTTGTTTAAGTGATAACTGCTTATAGGGAATCTCACAAATACCTGATCTCCAGTTTCAATCGCTCTTTTTGTTTGATTTTGATTGACTTGTTGTTTCATTTGACTACTGGTGACATTTAGAGTCTCCTTGAGTATTTGAACAACTTCTTTATTCTCCTCTAAAATATATTTTGTTGATGCAACCTTCACCTAATTTGTGGCTAGATCCTTTCATTTCGGGGATTCATATTCGTAGAGATATTAGAATGGTGTCATTCTAGGGAATGTATGATATGTGGAATTATACTACCATTCAATAATATGCAACCATTGAAACCATTTATTTTTCTTGTTGGTTACAAGTCAACACAGGTACATTTCCAATAATTTATTGACGATTTATGTCTGACCTTTTATTTGGGGATGGTAAGCTAAGCTCATGTTAAGTGATGTCCCAATTTGTTTGCAAAATTTTGTCCAAAAATTTCCTTTAAAATTGGTGTATTTGTCACTAACAATAATCTTTGGAAGCCCATGTAAACTGTAAACATTTTGTAGAAACTTTTAGCTATTTCCTTGGCAGAATTAGTTTTTCTTACCTTGATGAAATGTGCATACTTGGTTATTGTGTCTACTACCAACAACATTTTTTCCTTCCCTTCTGACATTGTTAATCCTTCAATGAAGTCCATTGACATTCTTCCCATTTCTAATTTGGGGTGTGAAATGGATGCAGTAGCTTAGGGGTTAGGACATTTTCATTTTTGTTTCTTTGGAAAATGTCACATTATGCTACATATTTTTGAATGTTTTCATTCATTCCCTTCCAAAAAAAAAAATTCTTGCATTATAATAGGTTTTGAAGAAACCTTATGTGTCATGTAGCTAGACATTCATGGGATTCTTTAAGTACCTGGGTTTTAAAACTTTAGCTGGGACTTAAGTAAATCCTTCCCTTATACCACAAGATGACATTTTCCCATTCAAATTTGGGATACTAATTTATATCGTTAATTATGGAGAAAGTCTTTGCATTTTTGGTGTAATAAACTCAAATTTCATCTAGCCTTCTCAAGAACCACCATTGATGATACAAAATTTTGCACTTCTTCGTCTTTCCTGGACAGAGCATCAACTACTATGTTCTCTTTTCCCTTTTTATTTACGATTTCCATATAAAATGTAGAAATATTCTCTATCCACTTATGTCATTCAGTTGTTAACATATTTTGTTGTAATAAGTATTGAAGTCTGTTATGATCTGTTTGGATCATAAACTTGCTTCCCAAAAGGTAATATGTAACATCCCCTTTGCTACCTGGATCCTTCAATAACACAAACTATAAGGTAAATTTAAATGTGCAACTTTTAGCGAAAAAATCAAGGTTAGTAAAACACCGTAAGCAATGTTATTTATTTTCCCAAGTCTTGTATGTTTTTGTTCTAATTGGGATGATTAGTTCCGCAAGCAATGGGTGAGATCTTATAATCTTTTATTGGTATAAAATGACAACAATTGTAAATAATTTTGGTAATAATAGTGTCACTTTCCGATAACGATGTCGAACAATTACTTTTAAAAATTTTAAAGAAAGAAAATAAGAACTATAATCACTTTAAAATATATATCTATATCTATATATATATATATATATAGAAAGTTTTTTTATTTATAAAAGAAAAAAGTACTCTTAAATATGAAGACAATACTTTTACTGTATTCATGAGAAAATGAATTTACCATATTACTTGGTGGAGAAGTGGAATATTACGTTAACCACCACATAACCAAGGAGTAACATTTCTACCTGACCATTTGCACCGATCGGATGACTTGGCTCGCGTGAGTTGTCACATCACGCGTTGCTAGTCGTCCGATCGGTGCAAATAGTCGGGTAGAAAGGTTACTCCCATAACCAATACAAACATGGAATATTTCCTCATATCATATCATAAAGATGAAGATAACTGAGTTGTTATTTGCGATTGCTAGAAAGAAGCTTGACGTTGTTAAAATGGCACTTTCTCTTGGTAGATTCTAACCCTGTAGCTGCAATTTAGTATATTTTCACATATTAGTGCAATTATATGGATCTTTATTTGTTGCTGCATTTATAAATCCAGAAAACGGATCTTTTTTGGAAAACCTTAACCGTCATATGCCTCTGGTATTAATAATCCTCCAGTAAATAGAAGTTGACGAACGAATTCTCTCCCCCTCTAAGTAGAGTATATTTTCACATTTCAATTATTTGACATTTAAACTCAATTCTTAGTACTAGCATAGATCCATTTTAAATCACGAGATTTTAAATTGTAATACCATAGATCCATTTTAAACCTGGATCTATCAAGCATTGAGAGGGATCCAATTTCTTGAGGTGTATATTTTTATACCATTTGGATCCCTGTGGGTAAATAATAGAGTTGGGTTTAAAATGGATTTATGCTAGTTTGTTTATTTATTTTATTTAAATTGATATATAATTTTTATTTTCTATTTTTTTATTTACGTTAGCTAGCATAACATGTGAACGTGACATGATCTCCCCCATACTGGGCTAGAGAGCACCTTGCTTTTCTCGGTGCAATAATAATTAAGCTACATAGTTGTTTGGTTATTATGATATATTGTTATTACAACATTC
Source organism: Pseudotsuga menziesii (assembly GCA_001517045.1). Classification (NCBI taxonomy): domain Eukaryota; kingdom Viridiplantae; phylum Streptophyta; class Pinopsida; order Pinales; family Pinaceae; genus Pseudotsuga; species Pseudotsuga menziesii. The sequence continues at coordinate 160,020 of LPNX010294179.1, forward strand.
ATAATTTTAATTATATGAATTGATATAGAGGTTGTTATTACAACATTTATAATTTTAATTATATGAATTGATATAGAGGAAAGTGGATGGGAGAGCTAAATTCTCTCTATCCTAAATTTTAATCTCCTCCATACTGGGCTAGAGAGCACCTTGCTTCTCTCGATGCAATAATTATTAACCTACAAAGTTGTTTGGTTATTATGATATATTGTTATTACAACATTTATAATTTTAATTATATACATTGATATAGAGGAATGCGAATGGCAGAGTTAAATTCTTTGTATCCTAAATTTTAATTACATACGTTGATATAGAGAAGAGAGAAGCAGAGCTAAATTCTCTCTATCCTTTGTTGCGTTGAGACTTTCACAAAGGATCATTAATTTTCATTACTTTATCCATGTCTCATGTTCCATTAATCATGTACAACTCCATTTTAGAATACACTTTAAACACCTTCTAATGTTAAGCACCCATTCACTTTTAATTAAATAAGTAATAAAAGCCTTGAAAATTTATAGTTATATAATCTTTTATAATCTTCACTTGGTTAGTTAAAGTGAAAAGAATATGAATTATTTTCATATGGTAATGTCAATGTTGAAGGAAAGGCCAATAAAAGGCCGGGTAGTAATGCACTACGGAATTGTAATTCTTTTTATTTAATAATTAATAAAAAGATTAATAAAATTTGGTGGATGTAGCCCCATGGTTGGGGTGAACCATGTATATTAGTGTCTTTTTTTTGCATTTATATCTTATGTGCTTCATTTATGCAAGTTAATGCTCCGAAATCTTATCTTATAGAAAAACAGAATTGTAATGTTTGTTATTGAATAATTAATAAAAAGATTAATAAAATTTGGTGGATGTAGCCCCATAGTTGGGGTGAACCATGTATATTGGTGTCTCTCTTTTGCATTTATATCTTATGTGCTTCATATATGCAAGTTAATTCTCTGAAATCTTATCTTACAAAAAATACTCATTTATATAATTGCACATAGTGAATGGATTAGGGATTATGTTATTTAAATGTAAATGTTAAGGCCTTGCACACAAGAAGCATATGAATCCTCACGTTATAAGAGAAACTAAAATAATAGTATTGTTTTTTCTCCAATGAGTAATAATGATAGATGGTATACTTTGTATATTGGCAAATATTTGTAAGTCAATGAAATAATGTCTCACAACAAGCATGCAATTAAGTTATTATGTGAGGGACCTTAACTAGGAAGTTTAAATAGTTTATTATTCCCTTTTATGTAATATTTTTGTTTTAAAAGGATTGGATTAATGCCTCATAAAGAGGAAGTTAACTTGTGTTGGATTAATCAAATATAGCTTCTAATGTATAAATGTGAAACTATGGAGTTAGGCTTTAAGATGTGCTCTAAGAATATAATTATATTTAGTAAATAGACGATCGTGGTTATGAGTATATGAACAAAGAGAAGGTTATTCCATTTTTAGTTGTGTTTAATTGGAGGCTATATATAAATCAAATATGGCTTTATAAGATATTAGTTTGATGAGGATGATATTGTTATTATTTATATGACATATTAGTGTATAAATTAAATAACTTTTTATGTGTATAAATATTGTGTCATTTTTTATTAATAATGACAAATAGTCATTGGCACTATCCTCATTGTATGTAGACTATAAACATTCCCTCTTGTTTAAATTCCTGCTTTCACAAGAAATTGGGTGTCCTTCTTGCATCAAGGCTATTCCTATCCAAAACTTTGAGGCATCACATTCAATTACGAATGGTTTTGAGAAATAGGGTGTTGTTAAAACATGAGTTGCTGACATAATTCGTTTCAATGCCTCAAACACCTTCATGCTTCAACACTCCCTTGAAAGGAATTATTTTTGAGGTTGGTTAGCGGTGTGGTTAAATGAACATAGTTCTTGATGAATCTTCGAGAGTAACCGATTAACCCTAAGAATACTCTTAGCTTGGATATATTCTTTGGTTGGGGCCATTCATTGATCGCTCTGGTTTTATTTGGATCGACCTTCACTCCTTCCTTTGAGATAATGTGACCAAGATACTCTACTTGTTGTTTTCCAAATGTACATTTTGACCTTTTTGCATAGAATTGATTTTCTTCTAGGAGCGATTGTATTTGTTCTAGATGCTTTAGATGTTCTTTCAATGTCTTGCTATATATAAGGATGTCCTCAAAGAAGACTGAAATTTCCTGGGGTATGGCTTGAATAGTTCACTCATAGTTTCTTACAAGGTGGTGGGGACATTTGTTAATCCAAAAGGAATTACCTTGAATTCTATAGTGAGATTCTTCTTGATTCGTTGATGGGCTTGTCTTCACCTGTCAAAAATAATCTACATATAGTAGTAATATCATAAGCCTATCATCCTCAACTTTATAGTAGAGGTTGGAATTTGATTTACTCTTGGTAAATCCCAACTCATCAAGAAACCGTCAATTCTTCCATACCATGATCTGGGTGCTTGTTTTAGCCCATACAACACCTTCTTAAGTTCGCATACATGAGTTTTCTGATTGTCTGTCTTAAAACCTTGCAGTTGTTCAATGTATACTTCTTCTTCTATTGTTCCATTTAGGAAAGTTGCCTTTACATCCATCTGATGTAACTTCCACTTCATCTTGGATGCCAAGGAAATGATAGTTCTGATTGAGGTGTACCTTGCTATCGGTGCAAAGGTCTCCTCATATTCGTCTCCTTCTTTCTGAGAGAATCCATGAGCTACAAATCTTGCCTTGTACTTCTCTATATTGTCATTTATTAAATGCTTTGTTTTGTAGATCCATTTTGAGGATACTACTGACTTGTTCTTCGGTCATGGTACTACTTCCCAAAAATCATTCTTTATAATGGATTGGTACTCCTTGGCCATGACATCTAACCATTCCTTCAACTTTATTGCTTCTCCAGAGCATGTAGGTTCTTTGTCAACGAGATTGTACATCAAATCCACATAACTGAGGTATGGATTTGGCTTCTTTCTTTCTTTGATAGTTCCTTCCGGGATACCATGTCTTTTTTCTTCTTAAATTACTTCTCGTGCCCAAGCATGCGTTCTTTTGCATCATATCATCTTAGTAGGAAATTCTTCAGGTCTCTGAGGTTCTATCATGTCATGGTCCTTAGGTATCTATTCTTCCTCCTCATTTCTGACAAGTTTAGAAACTTCTGCAGATCTAGGAGTTTCATGGTCCTCTTCGACTTCCTTGTCTTCCTTGATTTTCTTAAAGTTGTATCTTTGTCAAAAGTAACATCTCTACTTATCTCATTTGGATGGTATCTTGGGATATAGATTCTGTAAGCTTTTGATTTCTCACTATATCCTACAAACAATCACTTCTTTTTTGAAGGATCCAACTTTGATCTTTTCTCTTTGGGAATGTGTATGTATACCGTACAACCAAATATTTTTAGGTGACTGAATTCAGGATTTTCTTCAGTAAACACCTCTTCTGGAGTCTTATTCCTAAGGGCACTGTGGGAGATTCTATTCTTCACATATACTGTTGTTCTAGTTGCTTCTCCCCACATGTACATAGGTATATCTTGATAATGGATCATGGCTTTTACAGCTTCCATGATAGATCTATTCTTCCTTTCTACCACACCATTTTGTTGTGTATTATAGGGAATGGTGAGCTCCCTCTTAATCCCAACTTCTTTGCAGTACTCATTGAATTCATCTTATGTGAATTCTCCTCCATTATCTGATCTTAAGGTCTTGATCCTCTTTTCACAGAGATTTTCTACAAGATCCTTGAATTCCTTGAACTTCCCAAATACTTCATCCTTCTTCTTTAATAAATAGATCTAATTTTGCGGGAATATTCATAAATGAAGCATAGTAAACATACCTAATTAATGAATTATTTTTCATTGGTCCACATAAATCTGAGTGGATAATGTCTAGAATCCATTTTACTTTATTGTTACTGCTTCGATAAGGGTTATTGGTATTCTTTCCTTGTGCACATCCTTTGCACACTCCTTCATGGTTTATTTGAATCTCTAGAAAACATGTCACCACCTTTCTCACAATTGTTAATGCTTTGTAATGTACATGAGCAAGTATTCTATTCCATAACTCACATGGGATTATGGTGGTAGTCATCAAGGCTGAATCTACAAGTCCCTTTAATTTGCAGAGTCCTCCTCCTTCAATTCCAATCACTACTGCATCATTTATAGTTTTTCCTTTTGTCCACATGAGGACTTCACCATCTACAAAGGAAACTCTAAAACCTTTATTATGTAATGTTGAGATAGAAAGGAGATTACTCTTTAGTCCCGGGACATACAAGACATCCTTCATCTTCATCGACTTTCCTAAGTACAACTTATAAGATCCTTCTCCCATTACTTTGATGGGATATTGGTAATCATCTGTTATAGAGATTTTCACCCCACTAGGTGAATCACACATTGTATGGCCTTCCCCTGTCCCGCTGCAGACTCATTATCCCCTATGGACCACAGTTTATCCTTTGATGTTACCTTTATCATCCCCAAAACCATATAAAAGATGATATACGCGGCTTTTACCCCGATAACCGTGTACATACACGGATATATCCCCGATAACCGTGTACATCGGGATGTGTGCATAAATCCAAAGCATTTTGGAGTTTTCCTTGACTTGGATCCGACTCATTCGACTCCTGGCCTTCCATATGCCTTGAGATCGCTCGGATTCGACCCTTCATTATC
>LPNX010294179.1:164821-199009 GCA_001517045.1 Pseudotsuga menziesii
GGGAGAAATAAGAGAGCTTTGAGAGTAACGAAACTATAGTCCATTGTTGCCAGAACTTGTGCTTGAGTCTACATCCCTTTGTCCCTTGGAGCACTGTTGTGTTCTTCCCAAGCTTGCCTTTCATTAGTAAGCTTGCTATCGAAGTGATGGAGGATTGAGGTGGTGGAGGCCCAATGGGCTTGATATTATTGTTTCCATTGGAATATGTCAAATGCTTTTACATTATTGATTATATATGCTAGAATAGATCTAACACCATGAAATATAGTATGCTTGTATTGTTTACTTGTTGTTGAGGACGTGCTATAACAATTCAAGCTGAAGATTGGAAAGCTCAATGGGGATCTACTTCAACCGTCCGGAATAAGGTACGAGGTTCGATCCTTTAGTGTTAGATGTTTTATTTCTATTGCATATTGGGAAAGATTGATTTCTAGAGTCTAGCTGTCTGTTGTGGTACCCCAAGCCATAGGAATTTCTCTCCGTAACAGAATTGGTGACTCTGCTGGGGATGTCCCTTGTTTTTATTTGGGGGCACAATGGGCTTGATATTATTGATTTGCTCTCTGTTTCTCTCTGTTTCTGTGTCGCATGTTATAGCCTGTTTGTCCATTGACACTCCCCTTTATTGGTTTACCCTTGTCCTGCTTTTTACCACTGCCTTCTCTGTATACGTGGGTTTGTGTACTACAGTCGCGTACATATGCGGATTTGTGGCCATAAGTCGCGTACATACGCAGCTGTTCTTTATACAGTCGTGTACATCCTCCCTTTTGGTGAGTCTGATGTTGTGGAAAGTTGCTGGGTGGGTTGTGAGTGTGGTTGGGTCTTCCTTGGGTCTAAAGTTGTCGGTTGGATGCTTATTTTGTGACCAGAGACCGTTCGTGCTTATCTCAGGTATAACGTCTACACTGGCATATAGGTTAGGTTCACCACCATTTGCATTTTGCATGACCTTATGACCATGTCACCATAACCTTAGGTACGAACCCACTCTGTTATGTCACAGAACCTTCTTGCTACTATAGAAGTGGCAAGATACGAGTGGTAGAGCCTCACCTTACATGGGTACCCTAGTTAGCGCCTTATTTGCATTTGGTGCCCATGCTGATGTTTCTCCTTTTTAGGGTGTGGGAGTCTGTTGTATAGTACCGCCATGACATTTAGCAAGAGCCTCATACTCCTCTTGATCTTATGCTGGCATGTTTCCCTTCAGACTCCCCCTTATGACAAGTTGTGAATGCATTATCATGAGCTTTGCCTGTCTTATTGAGCTTTATGCCGGCTCCCCTGACATTGCGTTTCAGCCATATAGCCTAAGCTTGTCTCATGTCTAGCCATGCAGAGCCATTTTATATATCCTTCTCAGCTTGATTTTCCCTTTTTACCGGGAGGGGATTTTCCCCCGAGTGTCGATATCCTACACATGTATCCTTGCATTGAGCATAGGTATGTTCCACTGCATGGAACTAGTTTGTTTGCCTTTATGACACTCATCTCCTCCTAGTATGTAAATATAAAGCTAGTTTCTTCTGTTTTCAAGCTTTTCAAATAACTGAAAAAGACCAAAAAAATCAAAAAACCAAAAAGCCGGACAAGGAAAGATATTATCTTTGGCAGCTGTCGAGTCGTGTCGCCTTCGAACAGAGCACTGTATATCACATCCGTTGGTTGGGTTATAGTTTGACTTTTGGAGCTGTACTCGTTTATCTAAGTTTATCTCCACCGACTGGTTAAGCTTCCAGTCCCTATGGAGCCTCTATCGATGCCTCCTGCATCATAGAGATGTCCCAGTTTATATATCGAGTCTATGCTGCCTCCATTCAGTCACCATACGTCGTTATGCTCTTGTTCAAAGGAAGTTGAAACCTGAGTCAGCCATTCCTCAGTTATCTTGACTTTGCATGTCGGCCATTCCCGGTACAGTTACTGGTTCGTGCACCTTATGATCGAGTCCTTCCACATCATACAGCTTTGCTGAGTACCTCGTGTTGGATGATGGGGGATGCCTTAATGCCCTCCTTCCAGCAGATTTCATCCCATCGACTTCAGATCATTTATTCTGGTATTGGAGTCTAGAGTCATTTTGAGTGCCTTGAGACTTGCAGTCATCAGTGGCAGGTTCTCTCGCCATCGACAGTTTTGGGAATACATCAATGTCCCCTAATCGATGGAATCTCTCAAGTGTTCGACCTCAACACATTTATTCACACTTGTTAGTTTGCACTCTAGTACCTTGATTCCCATTTTCTTTATCGGTGGGTGATCTCGCGTCTATTAACGGTATACATCAATGACCGGTAATCAGACGATGGACTACTATGTTCGACCTCGACACCTCTATTCGCATAGTAGGACATGTACTCGTAGTGGTTTGTGTAGAAGACCTTCCAGACTGGTGGCATCACTTATATGCTACCTCCTTGATCGTGCCAGTATTCATGAGATTTTAGCTCTTGTGATTTGTTCCAGTATATGTCAGGCATTTCCAGCCTATGGAGATCTTGATCTATTATATATCTTAAGCCTATGGAGATCATGGTCCGTTATATGTTGTATATATTCATCATGGAGATTCTGATATATGTATATTGTACGTGGCGATGACCACATATGTTCTATCATGTTTCATGCCTATTCATGGCCATTGTACTCTTATGTATCCGGGACTGCTAGATGTATTTGCAGATTATATGTAGAGTTGTATTATGGCATTATGCTGATTGGGTGGCTGTTCTTCCATTTGGGTACCTTCATCACTTCATTTCTGGGATGGACTTATAATGTATTTCGGCCATCGTATAACCCCTCTGACCTCATACATTAGGGGGCATCTGTTATAGATATTTTCACCCCACTAGGTGAATCACACATTGTATGGCCTTCCCCTGTCCTGCTGCAGACTCATTAGCCCCTATGGACCACATTTTATCCTTTGATGTTACCTTTATCATCCCCAAAACCATATAAAAGATGATATACGCGGCTTTTACCCCGATAACCGCGTACATACGCGGATATATCCCCGATAACCATGTACATCGGGATGTGTGCATAAATCCAAAGCATTTTGGAGTTTTCCTTGACTTGGATCCGACTCATTCAACTCCTGGCCTTCCATATGCCTTGAGATCGCTCGGATTCGACCCTTCATTATCCCTTGTGAAGATATATAAGGAACCCTTTGGTACATTGAAGGGGGAGAAATAAGAGAGCTTTGAGAGTAACGAAACTATAGTCCATTGTTGCCAGAACTTGTGCTTGAATCTGCATCCCTTTGTCCCTTGGAGCACTGTTGTGTTCTCCCCAAGCTTGCCTTTCATTAGTAAGCTTGCTATCGAAGTGATGGAGGATTGAGGTGGTGGAGGCCCAAGTGGGGGATTCAGTTTCTCCGATTCGCAAACATGCCGTCAGAGGTTGTCACTTGTAATCTCTGATTATTATTAATAGAAATATCTTTTCCTGTCCAGTAATGTGTATTTGAATGAATATTGTTTCCATTGGAATATGTCAAATGCTTTTACATTATTGATTATATATGCTAGAATAGATCTAACACCATGAAATATAGTATGCTTGTATTGTTTACTTGTTGTTGAGGACGTGCTATAACAATTCAAGCTGAAGATTGGAAAGCTCAACGGGGATCTACTTCAACCGTCCGGAATAAGGTACGAGGTTCGATCCTTTAGTGTTAGATGTTTTATTTCTATTGCATATTGGGAAAGATTGATTTCTAGAGTCTAGCTGTCTGTTGTGGTACCCCAAGCCATAGGAATTTCTCTCCGTAACATCATCTCTAAGCATTACTTTGTGTGGGGAATCCTTTTGTTCAAAACAAGAGAGTGAATCCTTGTAACCTATCTTGTGCTTGTAGGAATCACTATCTACTATCCAAGTATCATTACCAGGTAGACTGAACCTATGAGTGCTGAAATTAAAACATATTCTTCATAGGAATCTTAATCTTCTTTAGTTATTTATTCTTCTTCTTGGTCATTGCCTTGAGCTGCATGGGCCTGGAATATTTAGTTTTTCTTGATTTTTTATTCCCTCATGGGATAGTTTATGGATATGTGTACCATCTAGTGACAAGTGAAGCAGTCATAACATGAGAAGTATTTCTTGAACTTCTTATTCTTCTTAAACACTTGAACTTTCTTGGGAGGATGATCATAACTCTTCCTCTTGTTCTTGCCTTTGGTATGGACTGATAGAGCTTGATATTCACTTTCATTTAGTTTTTCTTCTCTAACTGCTATTCTTTCTTTTTCTTAAACACACTCATCCCAAAAATTTCAAAACTTGGTCATCTTTCTTATAGAGAATATTTCTCAAATAAAAGATTCTCAATCTCTTAGAAGACCATTCAAGGTGGTCATTACAACTTGTGCATATTCTAGCATGTCACCAATAGATTCCATCTACTCCTTGATCTGGGATACTCCTACGAAGTATGAGTGCATGGTTTTTGAATTTTTAGCCTTCACACCTTTGAGTTGATTTCTCAAAGTCATCTTCATGTTGATATCACTTCCTTCAAATAGATTGGATAGGGCATCAAAAATTTCCTTTGGTGTGAGAGGTCAAGTTGTCTTTGATGGAGTCATCTATGATCCTTTTATCCTTGATCATATCCTTCTTCTATGGCCTTAGATTCATATGCTTCTAGTTCTAGAATTTCCTCCTTTATGAATAATTCTAGGTCATTATCTTTTAGGATGAGCATGATCTGGTAATTCCATGCTCTAAAGTTCTCAATGCCCTCAAGCTTATTAGCCAACTTGGTATTGTTTTTCATCTTTAATAGAATGAGAACCTCAAATTGAAATAGGAGTGCTCCTAGCTTACCTTCTTTGGGATGACCTAGGGTTTTGTTGGGCCAGGAAAGTGCATAAGGAATAAACAAAATCACAAGCACAAGGCAAGAAAAGAAGATGCGTGATGAATAAAGGAAAGTAAAGGAAGAAAAGGAAGCACAGAGAAAAGAAAGCTGCAACACGGATCAGTGCGATGAGGGAAAAATCATACCTACAAAGGCGGGAAGAAGGGTAAAGGATGGACATGTATGGATCAGGAATATTGCAGAAGCTCGAGTCAACGAAAGACTAAAGGATGGATTTTGCGGCTAGTTATGACCTTTTAGATTTTTAACATTAAGCTAGCATTATTAGGATCTTTTAACTGAGAGAATAAAATGAACAACAATCAAACATAAGAGACAATGAACACAATGTTTTTCCTCGAGTAAACCATAAATGGAGAAAACCCCACAACTTCCTTAGAGATAGAATCAACACCAAATAGAAAATCCCACAACTTCCTCAGACATAGAATCAGCACCAAATAGAAAATCCCAAAACAGTAAGATGATCTTCCCACAGCAATAACCTCTTTCTTCCTAGTCCCTGTTTCTTCTTCTTCCTCAGCTATGCACTACAACTGAGTGTGAGTGAGATGTGTATCAAATAGAGAGGATATCTCTCTATTTATACTAATTGTCGACTTGACTAAACCCAACTAGGGCTGACTTCAGTAGGTGAGTCTAATAACCCTAGTGCCTCGGAATTGCGGGGACTTTAACCCTTAGACAATAGGAGGGTTACCCACAATGACTTGACATGACTTGTTTACATTATAGATCCTCCCGATTGGAACATTGGGGCATGACATGATTCAATTACATTACAGACACATCCCAAAATAAACATTGGGGTTCAAGACATAAGATACATAGGTGAATAGATTCTGAAGTTACAAATACATCAACATGACCTGTACAGGAAGACTGAAAGACATTTCTGCAGCTAGTTATGGCCTATGTCAAATATAATGAAAGACATTTTGCAGCTAGGTATGGTCTATCATTAAAGTAATACAAGATATTTTTTGGCTACTTATGATTGCAATAACTGAGCTATACTCAGTCAACCTTGCGTGGTTTTGTAACATCTATAAATAGCAGGAAGCTGCTTTGTATAAGGGTTAGATTCGGAAAGATTATAGCTTGGTTGGTTCAGTTAGTAATAGTAGAAGTATTTTGAGGATATTAGAGAGAAGTATGATAGTAGGAGATTGTTGATCCATGGATCTATAGCTGCGTGCGTAGACCATTTTGTAATATTTATTCTGCAGCTTAGTGCGCATATAGTAGAGTAGAGGAGTCGATCCAGGTTGTGTGCAGATAAGTAGGAATAGATAGAAGAATAAAACATAGATCATGATAGCAAGAAGAGTCTGAGCTAAATAGACATATCTCAAAATAGTCTGTATGTTGTATATTGTAAGGTGCCATATATTTCTCATGCCAGATGAAGAGCACCTTGGTGGTTTTTACCTGCATGGGTTTCCACGTTATTTACTATGTTGATGGATGTTGAATGTTGAGCATTGAATGTTTAACGATTAATTTTGAATGTTTGATTATATTGCATGGTTTATGGTTATTGCTTGAATGAATGCCACAATACTAATAAAGTCATTAAATGAATGAATGGTTAGAACATCGCCGAGCATCTTGTATTGTTTCATGTTTAAAAGTTGTTAAATTGTAATATAGTCGTATCATTGTCATTTACTATCAAGGAATCACCTACATCACACTATTGCACCAGTTGTTAAGTTGTCAAGAACAAGGTTGTGTCACACACTGGTTATGTTGCACCTTTGCGCCACCGTCGAGTAGAAAAATACTCCATCCTTTCGACTCTGTCAATCGCCTTGCCCGTGTGCCAAGGGAACGTAATCCCTCGCCAACTACAGAAACATGGTTCTAGCAGTTACACATTAATATATCTCAGGTGAGATTGTGCTGCCTTGCAGCTATTTCCCACTGACCTTACTCTGTTGGGCCTATGTCTTTGGGTGTTTTTTTGGTATTGTGTTGTTGTTGAACCTGGGTCGTGAGAGTGGGGAAAATAGGCCAACAAATGGTTCCATTGTCGAGATTGTTAATCATTTGATTCGAGAGAAATGTTGTGGAATCTAACAAAGGAGGAAATTGAGGATTGGCTGGAGTCTAAGGCATTATCATTTATGCAAGAAGAAAGCGCAAGATCACGGTTGAACGCAACAGACTGGTTAGAATGATACATGTACACTGCTATTCATGTGATATTCTTTGCAAAGTTTACTATTGTGCCGCATGAGTGGTTGTGAAGCTTGGTGACTCGATAGACAAATTTCCAGAGAAGAGAAGTGGTGGAGTGGATTTCTCGGGTGATTCATGAGATAACCAGTGTAAATAACCCCATCTCTAGAGCAGTTGATTTTTGGGTCAACAATATTTTACAAGGGTGTATTACTGAGTTTGCAGTAGAAATGATAACTCATATAGTGAGGCCGAAATAAAAGGACCTCGAAGAAGGTACTTTTTATCTATAAGTACATGGATAAAGATGATCATCTATGAGAAGGGAATTTTGTATTTGAGTGGTTGAGTCTCATATCTAGGAGGAAGGATATGTCGCAAAAGACCTGTAAAGAAAATGGGAAATGGTGAGCTAATATTTTTCGAGGAAGTACAGAACTTGAACTAGAAGTTGGATTCCTAAGGAGTGGAAGGAGATTCAAATTAGGAAAAAGAAGAAAGACAGTATGAGGTAGACAAAATCCTATCTTGTTCAAATAAAGTGAGTACAAAGTTGAGTTGTTGCTAGACGAAGAGTCTTGTGATGAGGAGGAAGACTATAGCCCAATTTATGAAGGAGAAGAATAATTTGAAGAATCTATGAAGACACCAAGATCAAGACGCAACTACACCACACAAGGAGTGTTTCTAGAGGTAAGGTCTAGAGCCTCATCTCCTGAAAGAACTATTAATACTAATAGTGCTAGTATTGCAACTAGCATGCAAGGAAGTCCACCTTCATTAGACCATTCATTAAACATCCTCGACGCCAACTCAATTGCTGGGGTGGATATTAGATTACCCAAATTCAATGGGAATGGAGCAGAAGATCCAGAGAAACATTAGTTCCTCCGTGAAGCATTTTGGATGGTTTGCCAAGTTCACAATTCGAATATAAAGAACCTTGATGAGATCTGACTCATGATGATTTTCGAGATCAGAAAACCTAAATCCAAGTTGTAGTGCATCACTAAGATCAAGGAGTTAAATCAGTTACCCATGTAATATGTATGGGATTTTGATCAATGGTTTAAGAATTTGATGGCCAAGGTTAGCTTCCATATGTCAGATGTACAACATAAATAGTGGTTTATTTCTGTGCTATTACCACACATTCGAGGGCCATTGAAGCAATAGAAGATTGTGTCATGGACAAAAGAATTAGAACTAACAATGAAGTTGGAATCCTCGCTGATTGGAGATGGTGGCGCAAGAATGATGCAGATTCAACCCCAGTTGGCCAATTTTGATTGTACAGCTTCAGGACATCAAGAAGGGTAAAGAAGCATGTGAGGACTTGTGGTGCACAAGATGTCTAATATATGGAGACACCAAGGATAACTGTCTGTCGTACATGAACTATATCTCATCGGCTATGCCTAATTCGTTAAGTACTGATGGGTTACCTTGGTGTCGAATATGCCAGACTAGAGTGCATTGCAATGAGGATTTCCTATACTTGCAGAATATTGTAAGTACCCCATCAAGCCTTTTCTGTAAATTTTATAAGTTAGTAGGGAATGATGAGAGGGATTGCAGAGCATATAAGCTCTTGAAAGAGAAGAACGTAGACACCTACTTGGGGAAGAACGACGGATAGGCTCAGGCTAAAGAGGCGCAAGCACACTACTGTTGGGCCAAATTAATGTCGTTTTAATTCCGTTGTAGTATTTTCCCGGCCATTTAATTTGTCAATCTGAGGTTCGTAGGCTTATGAAGCACCTGCAAAGTATATGCAAGAATGAAGTGAAATTAATCTAATCTAACCCTCCATGAAACTAAGACTAATCTAATCTAACCCCCCTTAAACTGAAACAAGCAATTGCTAATCTAATGCTGGAAGATGAAACACATGGATGAAATTAAATTGCATAAAAGAAAGACAACATATGAAGAGCAACAAGACAACACATGTGAGCTCACATTAACCATAAAGCAATCTTAAATTACATCACAAGAATCAATCATAAATCATGAAAGCATCAAACCAAGAATATGAACAAAAGCTAAGAATTCCCTTCTCCATATTACAAAGTCAAGACTAACTTCTACAATCTACTATTCTCTAAGATAATCTAAGATCTAAAATATTCTAAGATAATATACCCTTTAATAATTATTATGAAATGAAGAGAGAGCACTCTCTTTTATACATGAAGGAAATAACCATCTCATAATTAGAGATCCACTATTCACTCAACCATTCAACTACTTTCCTATTATTACAAGATATGATCCCTTCAAATCCTCCACATATCTTTCACAAATTCTCCACATGTCTCTCAACCAAATCTCCACGGTCTTCTCCTTGGAATATTCTTTGCATAACTGTCTCCTTGAAATGATTTAGGAGATATACGTGAAGTCTTTTCTTTGAATTAATCCTTCACATATTCCTACACATTACAAAGCTCATCCATACTTTGAGATATTAGTGAAAAACATGTTAATTTTCTAATATTTAATCATAAATTCACTTATAATACTAAAAATAAATAAAGTGGAAATAATAAGGTGAAACCCACATATATGTATGGAAATGGTATGATAAAAGGTTAATTGGACGATGAAATGTGAGGAATAGAGGAAGATAAAGTGGATGAAAAATGGACATTTATGCGTCCCAACAACTACCATCCTGCGCAATTCCCACAAAATCAATATCATAATCAATATCCACCACAGAGTCAATATCATCTGCAATACCAGCGGAATAAATACCCACCGCAACAACCCCACCCTCTGGGAAGGGGGGGGTGAAAACTTCAAAAGAAGAGGAGGAGGAGGATTTGGCAGAGGAAGAGGCCAAGTCATGTACTATAACTCTGGATAGCCAGGCCATTATGCTAGATATTTCCAAGAACCTATAAAGACATGTTCATATTGCAAATCACAGGACCATAATGTGGAGCAATGTCCCCAATTGATTGAAAAGTGACAATATCGGACCATTGCAGGTCCTAACCCTGCATAGAATCTGAACACAAATCCAAATCCTAACTTAAATGTTTATATTATTGTTTTTGAGCCAAGAGAACCAAGTGTTGTTGACGTAACACGATGAGGTGCTGTGACCATAGTCTATCTTAATATACCCCAGCAATAACTGCAGGTGTGACCTGCGGTGCATAAGAGAGTACCATTCAAAGTTCAAGAATAGAAGCAAGTATTTTTGTACGTGCAGCCATAATTTGTAGATCCAAAACAACCGTCGACCTCAGTCGAAGTCAGGGAGATGCCTAAAATATTTCAATAGATATTCCAGAAGAAAGCTCCAAGAAAGGTTAGTAAGCTTAAGATGTTTCTTTCAAGTTTCTTAGCACTAATAAATATAAATATGTTGTCACAGAACTACAAGCACTGATATAAGAAACCCCGGTCAAGTCGCAACCCAAAAAAAGAGTTAACCAGGTTAAAAAGAAATTCAAAACGACGCGCAAGTTGAGAATGACTACGCAGATAGGAGACTACGACATGGACTATATCATTCTATATTTGGGGTCGGATGTCAATATTATGGAGCGATAGACTTTGGAGAGCATGGGAAAGCTGCATTTGGACTAGTCACCTATCCATTTGAGGATTTCTAATCAAGCGAAGGTCTTACCAATTGGTAGGGTGAGTCAAGTTCCTTTCGACATTGAGGGGTTGCGCACATTCACTGACTTTGAATTTATCAACATCATCGACGAAACGAAACCATATACCACTCTTTTAGGGATAGATTGGTCCATAGATATTCATACCATTATAAATTTTAAGAAAAGGATCCTCTCATTTGAGGATGACGAGATGTGAGTCGTGCTGCCCATTGATCCACTGGAGGGACAGAGATGTCGAACATGTCTACAATTGTTGATGTAATTGTAACTTCGGTATGTATCCACTTGTATTTCTTATATATTGTAACCCAATGTTTATTCTGGGATGTATTTGGGTCATGTCATGCACCGATGTTCCAATCGGGAAGTTTCTATAATGAGAAAGTCATGTCAAGTCTATGTGGGTAACCCTCCTATTAGTAAAGGGTTAAAGTCCCCATAGTTGTGGGGCCCTTGGGTTATTAGACTATCCTAGTGAAGTCGACTGTAGGAGAGTCATTATAAGTCAGGGTAATAGTCCCCACCATTGTGTTACCCTCCTATTGGCCAGAGGAGGCAAAGTCCCCACAAGTGGTGGGGCACTAGGGTTATTAGACACTCCTAGAGATGTCAGCTCTAGTAAGTAATTGTTAAGTGAGGTCAACATGTTGGAGTGCACTTCAAGTGAATGGAAGAATATAAATAGAGAGTGAGCCTCTATATTTATCTCACTTGCAACACTTACACTCACTCATTGGGGCGCATGAGTGAAAGAGGAGAAGCTCTCTTAGTGTGTGAGAGAGAGACTACTGCTGTCAGGAGTGCATCTTACTGTTTTCCGGTCTTACCATTTTGTGCTGATTCTATCTCTGAGGAAGTTGCGGGGTTTTATCCTTTATGTTTTCCCCAAGGAAAATTCTTGGGGTCTCTTTTCTCTTGTGTTGTGCTTATGTTTTACTACTGTGGTTGTTACTCTCTCAGTGAAAAGATCCTAAGATCATAATGCTAGCTTATATGATGAAAAACTAACATGGAATCAGAGCTAACCTGAGAAGAAGACATTGTGAAGCTATAGAAGCTAGGGCTTCTTACTTTTTGGGTCTCTCTCCACAATCCATCAGTAAAAGTATTATAGGATGACTCTCCATTGAAGGGCGCATCTTTTTGTCGAAGCGGAATTCGATTCCGAGCATTTTCAGTTTTCGAAGCGAAAATTAGGGCTTTCTACAGAAGAGGAATTTTTGAGTGAGACCAACATAGGATTTTTCTCCTCATCAAAAGTGAATTTTAGAGACCTGTATCAATAAATTTGGTTGGGTGAAACTCCAAGAAAGTCAAAACCTAGTTTTACCTCGAGCTAGGAAAACCCTAAATACTAAAACTGCTACGTTTCGGTACATTCGCTATATTCTGAGGTTGGTGAAGTCTTGGAAGTGGAAAATTTTAGGGGCTGAAGATAAAATATTGATGTACACTGCGTCCAAAATTCATCCTCATATTCGCTATATTCTTGGAGATATGATCCCTCCGATTTAGGGTTCCATCCTCTTCCAGAATTCATCCCTAAACATGACACCTGGGGATAATTCCAATATCTTGGGCTACAAAGGTCCAAATGGAATTCTTTAAGATGTTATAGAAATGGAATGGAATTTTCTTTTGGTGGTCTGAATATCAAACTCAGAAGATCAACCAGTGACACGTTGCATGCCGTACAACTTCGCTATTCTGAACAGTCCTGTAACAGGTCACCTTGGGAAAAGGATCATAAATCCGAAATGATGAAACCAATTATAATGAAGCCTATGGTGTTAGATCAGGGACATGTGAGGTTACCTCAATGTGAAATTTTAGACACAGAGGATTAGTAATTTCAGAGATATCATAGAAACAGTAACAGGAATCTCTGCAGAAGAAATTGGAAATCTAGGGCTTCCTGTTCCGGGAGCTTCCCTCCACTGTTTTCAGAAAAGGAGTACATTGGACAACTCCATTTGAAGAGATTTATTTGTCTATCCAATTAGATCTGAAAGATTCCAAGTTTTGAAAATTAGGGTTTCTATGAAAAACCCTAGATCAACCAGCTCCGGAACCAGGATGGACACCTCAAATCGGTAAGATCTAATCCTTTGCTATTTTCATTTGAGGTTCTCATTTCAAAGTGATCTATCACAGCAGCTTGATGATAAGCTTGGTGAAGTTGACAAATTCCAAGTATGGAAGTATATGATCTCCCTAAAGAAATGGATTGGACACCTACATGAGTATAGAGGTTCCAGTTTAAGAGGGAAATGAGGTTAAAAGCTTTTCACAAGAAGAACTTGGTCAAGGCCAAGAAGATCATGGTTGATTCAGTCACGGATCAACTTGTACCACAAGTATCTTCCCCAAAGAAACCAATGAGGTTTGATTCCTTGACCAATCTATTTGAAGGGAAGAACATAGATCGGAATATGACCTTAAGAAATCAGTTAAAGAATGTGAAGATCCAGAATGCAGAGACCATGCAATCATAAGAGTCTCTCAAATCAATAACAACTTGAAGCGGTAAAAGAAGAAGTGAAGAATGCAGAAGTGGTGATGGTCACCTTGAATGGCCTCCCAGGATCATGGGATTCATTCATGCGAGTAAGTGTGCCAAAAGGAAGTGATTACTTTCAGCATACTTTGGGAAGAAGAAGAAGCTTGAATCATAAGAAGAGAAGAGAAGATGGGAGCAATTGAAGATCAAGATCTCTCATCATCCAAAGAAGATCCCTCAAGCAATGAGGAATATGAAGAACTCAAATCTTGAAGCACCTCTTATCCTCCTTAGCATTTGGATAAGAAACGATGTTGTCATGAATGAAGAAGACGATGAAGCTGAAGGCTCAAGAAGGATTCTACCCGCGAAATAAATAAAGATAAGTATTCAATTGTCATTTCATTGTTTTGTTATGCATTTGTTTATATTTAGTTATTGTATTATGCATGATAGGATGTTTGCATTAATGACAGAATACTACTAATATGCATGTGATGGGTAAGTAGCTCATGGTGCTATACAAATTATCCATTGCTACTTATCTAGAATGAAACCTCTTTGCTGACATATTGGATTAGTGCACAATCTCAATGTTGTCCTGGTAGAGATGGAAGGCATCTAGAAAGTTTCAGTGAGATATGGATGAATGTTGTATTGGCTAAAGTAGTTGCATGATCATATATTTATGCATAAGCACTTTCTAGTATAAATATTCCTTATGAAATGTTCTAACCATACAAATGCATTTGACTTGTAGGAAAGACCGCATGCATAATCGCTCGCAAGCAAAGAAGAATGAGACTTGCTTTGAAGAACAAGTGACAACATTTCAAAAAGGAGAATAATATGACGAGTGCAGTGACATCATTGATGCAGAACCTTCCAGCCACCAAGAAGAAAAGGAAGACCAGTTCAAGAAGAATGATGTCAGGGCGCAGTATCAAGAACTGAAGAGAAGTTCATAGTTCCATCATACAGTAGATGGAAACATCATGGGATACAAAGAAAGATTCGTAGCATGAGGTTTCTCACGAAAAGAAGGCATAGACTATGAAGAGACATTTGCAGCCACTGGAAGTGAAGTCACATGACATGCATAATCATGTGTGCAAATGAAAGAAGGCATTGTACGAGTTCAGAAGACACACATGGGATAAGACATACATGATGAGATTGATGAAGATATTAACCTTTGCTACAAGGTTGAAGATCCAAGTCTATACACTAGATGGTCACATAGAATATTAGTAGCATAGGAAGCTACTTGTCACTCTGGTACAGAATGTTCAGTGCATAGAGTACAAAAGACATAGGGAGTATGACGCTCCACTTCAGAGGGAGTGACTACAGAATATCTTAAGGTTCGACATGGTACGACAGGATGGGCAGATTACTGATGACTCTAGGATTTACTGAGAGTAAAGTGGATTCCAACCTTTGCTTCAAGGTTGAAGATGGAAGACTAGTGATGCTCCCATTATGTGTCGATGCACTATTGTTCTAGGCATGGAGGTGTGGACAAGGGAAGTATGCAGTAGAGATCTTGAATAGGTCCAGGATGATGGACTACATGACCACATCTGTGGCATCGAACTTGAAGCTATTGAGCGATGCTTCATCAGAGTCGATTGATGCTACAATGTATCGTCAGATGATTGGGTCCTTGATGTACCTGACGAACATGAGACCAGACATTTTCTTTGCTGTGAATACCTTGAGCCAGTTCCTGACAAATCCAAGACATGTTCACTTAATTGCTGCAAAGAATGTTCCGAGGTACCTGAGGGGTACAATTGATTATGGGCTCAAGTATGATGCGAATCAAAAGATTAACCTGGAGGGTTATGTTGATTCAGATTGGGCAGGTAGTGCCATTGATAGGAAGAGAACTTTAGGGTGTTGCTTCAGTATGGGATCAGGTGTGATCTCTTGGTTTAGCAGGAAGAAGTCCTGTGTGGCACTGAGTATAGACGAAACAGAGTATGTCACAGCTTGTTCAACTAGTTGTGAGGCAGTATGGCTGTGAAAGCTACTGTCTGATTTATTTGATCTCCAGATGGATGCTACTTGTATACATTGTGACAACCAGAGTTGCGTGAAGTTGTCAATGAATCCAGTGTTCCATGACAAGTCGAAGCACATTGAGATCAAGTATCACTATATAAGGGATATGGTGCGGAGGGGAGCAGTGAAGCTCCAGTAAGTTGCGACGGAAGAACAGATAGCTGATGTGTTGATGAAGTCATTGGCCAAAGTGAAGTTCGAGTACTTCAGGGAGAAGCTTGGTGTTCTCCATATCGAGGTTTCCTCCAAGGGAAAGTAATGAGTCCCAAATCCATTCTGACGAGCAGGTCAGATGTAAGGGATAATCCACTCTGTCATGGTGAGAGGATTTGGTTCCTTCCATGTCAGATATGAGTGTTGATTGCCATTCTGGGAATGGAGGTACCTGGTTAATTATCAAGAACACTCAGTCTAGGACTGAGAGAGCCATTCTGACGAGTAGGTCAGATGTAAGGGCTGAACCATTCTGTCATGGCTAAAGGATTAGGTTCCTCCCATGTCAGATGTGAGTGTTGTCCATTCTGTCGAGTAGGACACATGTAAGGGCAATTGCCACTCTCCGGGAGAGTGGAGGCACCTGGTCAGTTACCAGGTAGCTCAGTCTGGGACCGGGGGCCTTTCTAGCGAGGGTGGAGGATTTGGTTCCTTCCAAGTCAGATGTGAGTGCATGCCATTCCGTCATGGTGAGAGGATTAAGTTCCTTCCATGGTCGATGTAAGTGTGGGCCATTCCGTCATGGTGAGAGGATTAATTTCCTTCCATGGCCGATGTAAGTGCGGTCCATTCTTTCATGGTGAGAGGATTTAGTTCCTTCCATGTCAAATGTAAGGGCAAGCCATTATATCATGGTGAGAGGATTCAGTTCCTTCCATGACAGATGTGAGTGCAGGGCCTTTCTGATGTGATTGTAGTTTACTACATGATCAGATGTGAGTGCTGGGCGTGCCTTTCTAATGAGTAAGTCAGATGTAAGTGTTGGGCATGCCCTTCTGACGAGTAGGTCAGATATAAGTGCTGGGCGAAGACCTACCTGATGGCTAGGCCTACAACCAGCATGAAACAAGGCTAGCTCTGTAGAACTTCCTATGATGAGATAGTACACACATGATGATGACCAGGTGAGATCCAGATCGAGCTATGATCTAGATCCAGTTATGATGACTCTGAGAGATCTCGATCGAGTGATGATCTAGATCCAGCAGTGATGATCTAGATCGAGTGATGATCCAAATCCAGCAGTGATGATCCATATCCAGTGATGATCCATATCTAGTGATGTTCTAGATCGAGTATGATCTAGTGACGATGTTCCAGATTGAGTATGATCTAGTGATGATGTCCCATGATGATCCAGCTCGAGACATGATCTAGATCCAGATCTAGATCCAGTGATGATGATTCAGATCGAGTGATGATCTAGATTCAGTGATGACGGTCCAAATCAAGTGATGATCTAGACTCAGTGATGATGAAATAGATCCAGTGATGATCTAGATCTAGTGACGATGTTCTAGATCGAGTATGATCCAGTGACGATGTTCCAGATCAAGTATGATCCAGTAACGATGATCTAGATCGAGAGATGATCCAGATCCAGATGAAAGATGACTAAAGATGAAGATGACTTGAAGATGAAGATAATGATAAATCAATGATGATTCAGATGATACAAAGAAGAAGACTTGTGCTAATAAATTGTGTCGAGAGAATACCTTCCTAGTTAAGAGGGAGTGTTGATGTAATTGTAACTTTGGAATGTATTCACTTGTATTTCTTATATATTGTAACCCAATGTTTATTTCGGGATGTATTTGAGTCATGTCATGCCCCTATGTTCCAATCGAGAATTTTCTATAATGCGAAAGTCATGTCAAGTCATTATGGGTAACCCTCCTATTGGTAAAGGGTTAAAGTCCCCACAGTTGTGGGGCCCTTGGGTTATTAGACTATCCTAGTGATGTCAACCCTAGGTGATTCATTGTAAGTCAGGGCAATAGTCCTCACCATTGTGTTACCCTCCTATTGGTCAGAGGAGGCAAAGTCCCCACAAGTGGAGGGGCACTAGGGTTATTAGACACTCCTAGAGATGTCGGCTCTAGTAAGTAATTGTTAAGTGACACTGACATGTTGGAGTGCACTTCAAGTGAATGGAAGAATATAAATAGAGAGTGAGCCTTTCTATTTATCTCACTTGCAACACTTACACTCACTAATTGGGGCACATGAGTGAGAGAGGAGAAGCTCTCTCAATGTGAGAGAGAGAGACTGCTGCTGTCGGGAGTGCATCTTACTGTTTTTCGGTCTTAGCATTTTGTGTTGATTCTATCTCTGAGGAAGTTGCGGGGTTTTCTCCTTTATGGTTTCCCTGAGGAAAATTCTTGGTGTCTCTTGTCTCTTGTGGTGTGCTTATGTTTTACTGCTGTTCTTGTTATTCTCTCAGTGAAAATATCCTAAGATCATAATGCTAGCTTATATGATGAAAAACTAACAACAATGAGGGATAGGGTGATTATCTCGACCAGATATACAATGTCACTACCTTAAAAGAAGATTACATCAACCCTAAATAAGATGAAAACCTGAGCTGGAGGAGCGCTAGTTCCTGCACATCAGACTCAGGAGAGGCCTTGAAGAATTGGAAAAACAGACTGCATGAGGTCTCCATGAAGAGATGTGCCAGACTTACCAGGTATGTGCAATGAGTGGAGAATAATTTAAGGGAGTTACCCACATATGAGGGCTTGCCTAATCTTGCAACCTTCTTAAGTGAGTTTCAAGGACTCATAACAAAACCGCAGCGCTTGTCTGCAATAGACTATGTACTAAAGGCTACACCCACCAGATGGTGGGGAACGTATAAGAAATCCATCTCAGAATGGCCATAGTTCATAATATTATTAGAATTTAGGTTTGACGAAGAAGTCATAGTCGTGACTTAGAAATAACAGGGCTATCAAGCCCTACTGAACACCTTAATCAATGTTGCATGGCATTTGCAGAATACCTGCGACACAAATGGGTCCATCATTTCATCCTCACACTGAAAATGACACCCATAAGTTGGTATACGTCCATGGAATTGCAACAAGGAACTCAGGATTGGGATGAGATGGTCAAACAATTTGTGCGTACCTTTTCATTTGCTGACGAGAAACCAACAGTTGATGCTGTGCTTCAAGCGATCAAGGAGAAAATATTTGTTGAGGTCCCTGTCGAAGTGGTGAGTTTCTGCTTGGTGGACTCGACGGAGGATGATGCGATGAGTATACTTAAGTGTGATGTAACACTCAGTTAGGACAATATGCATTGATGGAAGTCACAAGAACACATCAATAAGTTATCATGTGGTTGGAATTGGCTAGGTTGCAAGGATAACAACTCAAGGCATCCTCAAGGATTGATCCTGGATGGTATGTGGGCATGAGTAAGTGGGTCGTCAGTCATCCAAGTGTTGGCTTGGGCTGAACGTGCGATGAACTGCATGGTCTATGGTTGGGTGACATTGCAACAATTTGCATCACCTATGATGAATGAGCATTTAAAAATTTGTGCCCCTAAGGTGTCTAAATTGGGTTCGGTCATGTTGGTTTCGGCTAGGCGTAGTCCAGGTGAAACTTGTGGTTGATGGCCAAGCCCCACTAGCAATGTCACTCTAGTGTCATGCGTGTCTATGATTTCAAATGGTATGGGACACTTGAGATGGTTGGAAAATCCTAGGCCCATGAAAAATGGTATCAAGCCACATTCGATTGTGGCATACGCGGAAGTGTCTCTTCACCACCAACCTCTCTTTCATTGGACTTGTCGATGGATCCAGATTGTGAGGATGTCAACATATTTAAGTGGGGAGAATGTTACAACCCTAAGTTAAGTGCCATTGGAAAGGTGTTTCAAAGGGCACGTTAGGATGCATTGTTCAAGAGCGTACGACGAGCCTATGTGTGGGGATGCGCTATTCAAGAGTGCACACATGTTTATAAGATTTTTGTAGCCTTGGTGGCTAGCTCATGGTGAGACAGACAAGATGATGTACTAATGTGTTGGATCACTAGGATTACCAAGGGACGATGTTGAGTCAAGTGACTTACATCTCGACGAGTGTCTGCTTGGTGGACTCGATGGAGGATGGCACAAAGAGCATTGCTTGAGTGGGAAGTAACACTCCGTTAGGACAATATGCATTGATGGATGTCACAGGAACACATTAGTATGTTAGTATGTGGTTGGACTTGGCTAGGTTGCAAGGAAAACACCTCAAGGCATCCTCAAGGATTGATCTTGGCTAAGTATGTGGGCACACGTAAGTGGGTTGTTGTTCATACAAGTGCTGGCTCGAGGGTGAACGTGTGACAAACCACATGGTTTATGGTTGGGTGGTGTTTCAACGGGTTGCATCGCCTATGGTGAATGAGCATTTAACAATCCATGTGACTCTAAGATGTCTGACTCAATTTCAGTCAGGTTGGATTTGGTTAGGCGTAGTTCAGGTGAAACTTGCGGTTGATGGCAAAGCCCTACTAGAAAGATCACTCTGGTGTCGCGCATGTCTAGGATTTTGAGTGGTATGGGATGCTTGAGATGGTTGGAAAATCCTAGGCCCATGAAATTTAGACCCGTGATTGATCGAACCCTTATCGCATCCAAACCAGAGGTGATAATAGTGCTCCTTGTCAAAAATCAAATAAATCTAGGCCCCACATTCCCCATGTTGAGAAGCACCATAAAAAAACCTAAAGCAAAACTATTCACCATGGAAGGAGGAAATATCTGGCTAACAGGGTTTTTATACTACATAATAACATTTGAAGAACAAAATCCTATAATATATCTACATGTCAAGCAAATATCAAAGTTGGATGGCTCAAATATTAATGAGTTACGATATCTCCACTGACCCCAAATAAAAAATTGGGGAAGAGGAGAAGAATGTGCGGGCCTCTGGAAGTGGCTATATAAACAAACCTCAAGTGAATAATTTTTCCAAATGAAGTTTGTCAGATATCTCAATCCCAATCTGAGGGGCCATATGGTGCTAAGTAAATAATTGATTAACTGATTCAATCACTTTATAACACAACGGACAACCAGTAAGACCCCTGCCTCCATGCTTGTAATAGTTGTCTCCTTTTAAGATATGATTCTTAAGTGACAACGATGTAAACCATACAATTTTAATAGGATATTTCCAAATCCTAATATGATAATACCATCAGCAAGCCTTCTAATTGGCATATTTAGAGTTAATAGAATCATAAGCCAACCAAGTACACACTTGTCCATTTAAAGAGTTCCATGCCTAAAGGAGTTGGTCCTTGGTATTCCTTATAATTATGCCAACACCCTGGAGACATGGGATATAAGAATTCCACTAAATTACAACATTTGGATCAAGAAGTAAATTTGTCGCCAATAGCCAATAACCATCACCTATAGCTTGTACATATTTTGTAGCATGGTTCAAAAAGAAGGGTCCTTTAGATGAAGTGAAAAGATGGTAGAAGAAGTAAGCATATATGAATGAGCCCCACCAATAAATGGATTATCCCCAATCTGAATTTGAAAACCATCGCCCACCTGCCAAGCTAAAGAATGACTCATATTTCAAAAGCACCCACTAGACCATTCTACTTATTAGAAGCAAATTGTCCAATGTTATTCTTCTTTCACACCCATTCAATAACAAAGTAGTCCTTAAGATACTTATTGCACATAACAGAACCCTAAAGACCATGTTCCGTAAGAGATCTCTTGAGTCCTTTCATAGCCAATACTTGACTAAACCAAAATATATTCTTAATTCCCTAGCCACCATCACGTTTTGGGTGAGCCAATAAATCTCAAGCCACTAAGTGAGAGCCCTCACACTTTTGTGTGTTGGGGCTCCGACCTTAACAGTCCTTAATTTTGGTAACTTCGTGGTTTTTGTGGAAGCTTGTAAGCAGAGTTGCGACTCAAAATAGTCTTAGGGGTTTCAGGGTTGGCTCGAAAACCCTCTTTTTGTAAATAACCCATGGTTTAAGCCCAGGGTTTATGGTTTTTGGGTGCCCATGGTTTAAGTCCATGGTTTTGTAATAGTGCACTTGTATAAATAGGCACTTATGTAAAGGAGTGAGGTTAGGCCTTTGATGACTATCTTATGATGCTAATGTAATGCGAAGCTAAGACCTGTCTTAGGGTTTTGTAAGAAGGTTAAGCCCCAGCTGTGTGCGTGGATGACCTCTGAAGCTGAGTGCACAGAGGATTTTTGTAAGAAAGGTTCTACAGCTGAGTGTGTAGATATGCAGCTAAGTGCGCAGCTTCAGGGGATTTAAGGGATCTGCAGCTGAGTGCGCAGATTTTTTGTAAAGAGTTGAATATAAACGTAGTTCTGTGGACATATCCCCTACACTGGGGGTGAACCACGTATATCTTGTGTCGTGGTGGTTTTGTTGTTTGTTTTGTTCTGTTTATGCATATGTTAAGTAGATAAAGAATAAAGTAAGATTAACTGTTAAAGATTAACTTTGTTGTGAATTCCCAGTTAAGGGTTAAGCAAGAAAAGTTCTTATCTAACTGCGAAGCTAATTAAGTGAATGCTAAAGGATTGTTTTGTATAAATAGTATTGTTAAGGTTAAAGGTACAGTAATATCCCTCTTCTGCTTGCAAAAACCTAATTCTGTTGCACCCCATAGCTGTTTCAGGTGAGACTGCAACCTGTTCGTAGGTTGTTGCCGAAAGGGCCAACACTGTGGGTCTTTTGTTGGTGCAAAGATAAGAGTATAAAACCTGAGTCTTCCCTAAATCCGAACAAATTGGTTCTGTTTCCGGTTGAACTCAGTATTTTCTCAAGAGGGATCTACGTCGTACCTAGAGGGATATGTTTTGAAGGTCCTCCGTAAAAGAGATCGGTGACTAGATTGAAGAGACTTATCTGAAATTTGTTGAACAAGAAAATAAAGATCCTCATTGTAGTTCAGACGAATTTTTACAAATGTATGTTTTTTCTGATGTTTATGAAATTTTCTTTGGTAGTATCCACATAGAATTGCACTAGTGGTTATCCAGGTTGACAGAGAGAAAGACGAACTTCCAAGAAGATCAGTTTCCTGACTAGACCCCAGCAAGAATTACTATATTGAAAAGGGTGAACAATGCGATATCGCGAGCTATTGATTTCTGGACAGTGCGAACCCTTGAAGCATTTGTGACGGAGTTCGCCATCAACACAAGTACTTCCTTCAGCGAAGTTGGACGACAAATTTTCAAAGGACCAAGGGGTAAGTACTTGAATTCATTTAGTTTGAAAATTAAAATGCTATTGGCTGAAAAAGGCATATTGCTTATAGAATCAGATTGCTAGATCCATTGTTGCTAACCTATGATTGGAAGTGAAAGAGACTTCGACGAGCAAAGTGGTTTACTACAAAGCGGTAAAAGATACAAGAGAAATCTTGGATCCTATATCCTAGGCAAGAATACTGAGTATACCCCAGTAAGTCGAGAAGAATATGAGTCCCAAGAAACCCCTTCTATTAGAAACCCTCCTATAACCCCACAATGAAGATCTATTATCCCCGAGAACCTGTTGCAGTCTGAAAGTAACCCTAGCCCGAGTATTCTTGTCGCAGGTTAGTCTACCTCAGTAAGTTCCCCTCCTCCTCCCTCTCCCTCCCCCCTAGACCCAATATGGCCCATGTGAATGATGACATCAAATTACCAGTCTTTAAAAGAACTGGATCAAAGCATCCAGAACAATTTTGGTTCTTATGCGAAGTTGTGTGGACTGCTAAGAACATTATGGACAAAGATATAAGAAGAGCGCAGCTAGTTACTTCTTTTAGAGACCAAGATTTGACTTGGTTGATGAAGTTTTCCAGTACTCAGAACCATGTCTTGACTAATATTAAAACAACACTGATCAGAGAGTTCAAGAAGCCTAAATCAAAGTCACAGTGCATAACTGAACTGAAAGAGATTCAGTAGAGATGAGGTGAATCAGTTTGGGACTTTGATCAGAGATTCAAAGTTCTACTAGATTAAGTTAGCTTCACTATTGGACCAGAAAAACATAAGGAATGGTTCATTGCAACATTATTACCTCATATCAGAACTCCACTCATGCAACAGAAGGTTGCTGATCAGCAAGAGGCTTTGGAGATTTCCATGAAACTTGAAACAGCTCCTGTCGGAGATAACTCTAGCATAGCTCAAATACAAGTGCAGTTGGCGAAAATGGATTTAGAGCTTCATGACATGAAGAAGGGGAAATATATTCGCGAAGACGTGTGGTGTACATGATGTCAGACATAAGGCCATGACAAAGAACAGTGTCCGGCATTAAGAAACTATCTGAATACCGGTGCATCAAACCCGCTGCACCCTAATGTTCTATATTGTGAGATCTATAGAACAACTTGCCAGCATCGACCTGAAGATTGCTATCTATTGCAGAGATATGTTCAAGTACCTAAGAATCCCTACTGCAAGTTCTATAAGTCAATTGGCCACAATGAAGATGAATGTCGTAGCTTTGACCTCATGAGAGAGCGAACTTATGATGCTTATAGGGTCCACCCTGATGCACAAGGCAATGATGGATATGGTTACCGCGGTGGTCGAGGTAGTTTTAGAGGTCGTGGTCATGGTATGCCTGGAGGAGGTCGAGGCCAGGTTATTTGCTATAACTGCAATCAGGCAGGACATCTAGCTCGAGACTATCAGAACCCAACTACGACATGTCGATATTGCAGAGCAGTTGATCATGTGATTGAGCAATGCCCACAGTTGATAGCGAAGATCCAAGAAAGAAATAGCACCCCTAGTTAGAATGTATAGATTATTGCTGTAGAGAGAAGATCTGTCAGAGCCATTAATGTGGTTACAAGGAGTGGAGCTACGACACAAGTGTAGAGTAAGGAGAAACATCCTGACAAACCTTGGGTCTGCAAGGCCCCAGAGAAAGTTTCAACCTTCGATGTTGGAAGAGAAAAAGAAACCTTTCTGGAAGCTAGAAAAGAATTTGTTGCTTCGGAAACATCAGTAGCAACCACGCAGCAGCATCGACAGCAGTCACAACTCCAAGAAGCTTCACCGGATCAAGTAAGTACACTGTCATCGTGTCTACAGATTTGTATCAAGCTGCTAAGAAATTAGAATGCTTTGGATGAATTACAGAAAGTTATTCAGTCTTGCGAACCTTAGGGAAGCTCTGGTAAGGAAAAAACTGTTAGTAGAGTTAGAAGAACTGGAAGAGAAATGAGATTGCATGCTCAGGTAGGAGAGTATGATATGAATGATATCATTTTAGGCCTGGGATCGGAAGTAAATGTCTTAACTAAGCAGACATGGGAACAAATGGGAAAACCTACCCTTGAATGGTCCTCTATATAGTTGAGATTAACCAATCAGCAGAGGATTGTGCCCCTAGGAAGAGTCCCTAGTGTACAAGTGGATATAGATGGAGTCAGTACCTTAGCAGATTTCGAAGTCATTGAGATAATTGATGATAGCAACCCCTATCTAGATTTACTAGGAATTGAGTGGGCAATAAACAATGATGCAGTAATCAACCTTAAAAAGAGACAAATGACTTTTGAAGGGAAAGGTTTGAGAGTCATAGTACCATTGGACACTTCTCAAGGAGAAAGGTATACAGAGCCAGTCATAGATGAAGATCAGGATGTTTTGGATCATATCTACAACATCATAGCTAAGGAAGAAGATTATGTTGACCCTACTGCTAAAGGTATAATGGATTGGCAGTGTGATAGATCCTGCATGACTGATTTAGACGAAGGTCTAGAGAACTGGCAGAATCAACTCTATGAGCTACATGGACATCGGTGTGCAAGAATTACCAAGTCTCTTAGATGGCTTAGTGCACAGACAAGAGTTTTGCCTAGCTTTGATGGCTTGATAGATCCAGGAGAATTTATCGTACAATTCTCAGAGAAAGTACTAGATTCACAGAAAATGAAGACTCTAGATTTAGCATTCAGGGCCACAACAGCTAGATGGTGGAATGGCCATAAAAAGTATATTCACAGTTGAGAAGCTTGTCAGAGGTCTCTTCGCCTGAGATTCATGGATCAACCTCAGGAGGTGCGAAGCAGGTTTAATGGTCATACTAGCCCTCAGGAACATTTGGAGCAGTGTTATGAAGCATGGAATCATGTACCTCGTGAAGAATGGGTACATAGGTTTATGCACACTCTAGAACCTATAGCAAAGAACCAGTATGCAGAGGTTGAGCTTCGCCATGGTATTGTAAGTTGGGATAGTCTTGTTGATAGTTTTGTGCTCACATTTTATATTAATGAGGTTTTCCCTCCTTTGGATGCAGTTATTAGGTTGATCCATACTAACGTGTTTGACAAGAAAGAAATAGCTGAGTACCAACCTGATTGGAATAAACAAGAAGCTAATGAGTCAAAGCTCACAGCTTCGTCGCATATTTTTCCAGAATGTACCGAAGGTCAATGTTGTGTCGATGGTCCCTATTGTGACGAAGCTGAAATAGTGATTGTGCCAAAGAAGAAAAATGTGTCGAAGCCTAAAATCCGACCGTTGGAAAAAACTAGATTTGGCGGCGCCGGTACGTTAACTGCATTAATTGCCTACAATAATGAGATCCTGGGAAATTTAGTGCCGTTTGGACAAGTTATCTGTCAGATTTGGTGTCTTCAATGCAAAGTTATGGTAGATTTGGTCGATGGATTCTAAAAGAAGACACTCAGGCTTGTGGAAATCGCATTACGCATTTCCTTGAGTCTTACAATTGAGTCCATGTCAGCTGATCGCAAACTTCAGGAACTATTGAGAGAATTTGAACAGACGGGTCTGCAGAGCCTTTTTGGCAATCCACCTGCCTCTGAACCCCACAAAGAAACTCCCCCAGCACCACCTCAACCAATGCAAACACGATCTACCAGGAAGAAATTTAAACCAGAAGTACACTATAAGCGGAACGAAGATAGACACAAGCAGTCAGGGAAAACACCAGAGGATCCTGAGAAGAATCCATCCGGTTAAGCAGAGATCCCACCTGAAGGGGATGAGAACGCTGCCTCGCAGCATCCACCATATCTTCTACCTGTTCGACCAAGAGTTCAGCCACCTCGACGGAATGCCAAGTTCACATTACACACCCCTTCGCTGCCACAGGGTGTGTAGTTGGTTGGGACAATGACATGGAAAGTAGACCGGCTCAAGTACGCCAACCACGATACAAATGATCATGGGAAATTTCCACAGTTTGCACCTGGGACATACTTACACTCTGTCCACTATCCAGAGACTGGAGCGACATTGCTGGAAGTGAAACAGTGGGCTATTGGCTTGGATAAAGCTGGTTTGTTTAAAATGCTTGATGTTCCTCACTTTGGTTGCAACACACAGGTGACCATAGTGGTCAAGAAGCTCTTAGCATTAGTACATGATGGGCACCTATGGATAGGAGACCAGCAAATTCCTATTACTAGAGAATTGGTTCATAGGATCACAGGATTTCCAAAGGAAGGGCCTGACCTTGGAATTGAATTTCCTTCAAAACACGAAGATACGAAGTTGGCACAGAGCATGAAGGACTGCTTCGGCCTGACGAAAGGGAAGCGAGGGTACCAAACTTCGACAATTGGGCACCAGAACATTCGATTTCGTAGCTGAGCTCTTAGCATGCAAGCTAATGCAGAAGTGCATTCCAAATGAAGTACCTTCCCCCATTGTTAGTATTGCTGCGAACTGTGCCGAAGGATACAGTTACAACTGGGCAGCATACACTGCGAAGGAATTCCTTGAAGATGCCCGTGACGCACAAGATAAAGGTAGACCCTTTCACTACTCATGGTTGATAGTCCTTATCGCACTAGTAGGATGGAAAGAACCTACCGAGGCGCAGTTTATTGCTGTGCCCCCGAATATGCCTAGCACAGCAAGGTACACATCTCTTTGGGTGTCGCAGGACAAAGCAACCTAGCAGATGACAAACTATGTGTTCACCTTTTATATGATGAGCATCTCCTATGAGATCTTGCAAACACCGTAGCTCAGTAATGAGCTATTCTCTCATTATGATGGAGTGGCCAACTTTAGGGCCGACATGCATCATATCTTTATCCAGGCCCGCGCAGATAAAAAGCATAAATGGTTTAAGTTACCATATGTGGTAAACAAGGAAGACATCCGCTCAATAGTTCAGCAGTGGCTGGCTGAATGGTTGAAGGACGCAGGGAAAAAACCCAACATTCCAGTCCCGCCAGTCACCAATGTGGGCGCAGGCCCTAATCAGACGCATCAGAATGGCTCACTTGATGAAAGTGAAGAACAAAGTGCGTCGCAGTAGAGTGAAGGAGACCAGGGTGGAGATGGTGAAGATGGGGAAGAAAAAGAAGACTCAGTCAAAACCATCTCAGACCCCAATCGGCCAGATAAGCGCAATTCGCCAGAGGCACAGGAAGTGACCAAACCTCAGTCCAAAAAGAAAGCGAAGGCATCAAAGGGAAAAAATATTGATGAAGAACCCGCTGTGATGTTGGAAGAGCTTGATCAGGCTATGACGAAGTCTATAGAAGTATTAACTAACAAGTGGTCATAGTTTGCAGCTACACATCTCACTGCGGT
This sequence comes from Pseudotsuga menziesii, assembly GCA_001517045.1. Taxonomy (NCBI): domain Eukaryota; kingdom Viridiplantae; phylum Streptophyta; class Pinopsida; order Pinales; family Pinaceae; genus Pseudotsuga; species Pseudotsuga menziesii. Next base: position 192,718 of record LPNX010294179.1, read on the forward strand.
CACTGGCATAGTGCAGAGGATTTCAGAGCTGAAGGAGTTAGCAAAAAAATCAGCAACCAGCATAGCGACAAGTCGCTGTGCCCTAGTAAGCGCGCAGCAAGATATGAGGAAGTGGCCCACCAAAGATAACAGAGGCCAAGTGTCAAGTGCAGCCATCATAATTATTGACGTAGATTCTTGATCACATATGAGCATGACAGTAGGGATAGATTACACCAAGCTGTCTATGACGGAACTGCATCTCTGTCAATTAGCAATCATGAAGGAGATCCAAGCACAAGACCACTACTCACAAATCCAGTTGGAAAATACCATGAAACAGAGTCAGAGCCTCATAGCGTAGTTTGAAGAAGTGGAGCAGAGGAAAAAGGATGCATAACGTAAACAGGATACACTGGTGCGAGCATTGGATGAGGCGTGTCGAAGTCTTCCTGACTTCGACATACAGGTTGAGGAAGAACCGGAGCAAAGAATTGCTAAACTGAAAAACTATGCTCAATAGTCTCGCAGTAAAATTGAAAAGCTAAAGGTAGAACATGAGACTCAGATTGTGAAGCTTCAACTTCACATCATTCCGGAGAGTCCACCTGAGGTCAAGGAGCAGCGTCGTAGAGATATTTAGGCCTCAGCAGCAAAGATCTCTGATCTCATGAGTGGCGCAGCAAAGCTGCTAGAGGAAAGCATCGAGGCTTGGGCAAACTTGCAGGACCATCCAGAAGTAGAGAAGCTGCAAGAAACCATCAAGCAACGACAGATAGAACTAGATGCAGTAAAAGAAAAAATTAAGATGCTACCTCCTATGTAGAAGATGCTCAAGGTAAAGCAAAGTAATGAACTCCAGCAGGAAATTGAGTCATACAGAACGAAGGAAACACTATTGGAAAATTCTATGCAGCCCCTTATCGATGAGGCCTTGGAGTTGAGCACTGCTGCGGACAGCCAGCTCAAAGTTTTAAAGGCATATGATACATTTGCACAGGAAAAGGCCAGCGAAGCATCAGCTGCAGCATTACAGGAGTTAGTGGAGAAGGAGCAAGCAGCCGACGACATCATGCATAGCCTCAACAAGCAGTTCACTATCTTCGCCAACAAGATTCTGCCACCAGACAAGCAGCAGAGTGTCCCGGGATGGGCCACTGGTGAGTCTTAGGGGCCTGTTGGGGCTCCGACCTTAACGGTCCTTAATTTTGGTAACTCCATGATTTTTGTGGAAGCTTGTAAGCGGAGCTGGGACTCAAAATAGTCTTAGGGGTTTTGGGGTTGGGTCAAAACCCCTCTTTTTGTAAATAACCCATGGTTTAAGCCCAGGGTTTATGGTTTTTGGGTGCCCATGGTTTTGTAATAGTGCACTTGTATAAATAGGAACTTATGTAGAGTGAGGTTAGGCCTTTGATGACTATCTTATGATGCTAATGTAATGCGAAGCTAAGACATGTCTTAGGGTTTTGTAAGAAGGTTAAGTACCAGCTATGTGCGTGGACGACCTCTGTAGCTGAGTGCGCAGATCTGCAGCTAAGTGCACAGCTTTGGGGGATTGAAGGGATCTGCAGCTGAGTGCACAGATCAGAACTATGGTTTTTGTAAAGAGTTGAATATAAATGCAGTTTTGTGGACGTAGCCCCTACACTGGGGGTGAACCACGTATATCTTGTGTCGTGGTGGTTTTGTTGCTTGTTTTGTTCTGTTTATGCATCTGTTAAGTAGATAAAGAATAAAGTAATATAAAATGTTAAAGATTAATTTCGCTGTGAATTCCCAGTTAAGGGTTAAGCAAGAAAAGTTCTTATCTAACTGCGAAGCTAATTAAGTGAATGCTAAAGGCTTGTTTTGTATAAATAGTATTGTTAAGGCTAAAGGTACAGTAGTATCCCTCTTCTGCTTGCAGAAACCTGATTCTGCGGCACCCCATAGCTGTTTTGGGTGAGACTACAACCTGTTCGCAAGTTGTTGCCGAAAGGGCCAACACTGTGGGTCTTTTGTTGTTGCGAAGATAAGAGTATAAAACCCGGGTCTGCCCTAAAGCCCAACATTGTGCTCGAGTCTAGAGGAAGTTAAAGAAGATATAACGAATGTTCGAAAGGATCTGTTTGGTAACTTTAGCCAAAGAAAGCAAATAGATAGGAATACTATTGAGCACTGAGTTAATTAAAGGCAATCGACCATTGAGAGATAAATGCCTATTATACCTGGAAAATATTTTTTTTCGATTTTCTTCACCATCCAGAACCAATTTGAACACTGATAAGCATCAGGATTTAGAAAATACTTAAGGTATTTGAACCCATCCTCTAGGCCTTGAATTGAATAGGGGAAAATCTCAACAATCCGCAATAATAACTCATCCTTCAAATTTTACTAGTGTAAGCTAGGTTTTGGCACATAGATCATTAAACATGAGGCCCAAACAAAAAGGTCTAGAATCTCCTTATAAACAAGCCATTCTGAAATAGATCCAATACCAAAGATAAGAACATCATCAAAAAATAACAAATGAGTAATGAAGATTAAGCAAGATACCTTAATACCCTTAATTTTACCCCCATTGTTTAGCCAAGTCAATTAGTCTGCTCAAGCCTTCGATTACCAAGAGAAATAGGAGTGATGATAAAGGGAAACCCCTCCTTAGCCTACGACTACTTTTAAAGAATGTTGTTGGTGACCATTGATTAGAACAACAGAATTGGCAGACTCTATACATCCCATGATCCATTGAAGGATTTTATATTTCAAACAAACATTAATGAGCAACAACCTCATGAAAGATATGTCAACTAGTTAATAAGCTTTAACTAGATCAAGTTTCATAGCCAAGGCACTTTGATTTTTTACTTTAGTGGAATAGATGGTTTTCGAGGACACTTCGATGGCATCAAATATTTATCGTTGATGAAGGAAACCAATCTTCTCTTTCAAAATGCCCCTAGATAAACCAACTTTAATCATGATCGTGATCACCTTGGCAAAAATATTATAAATAAGGTTGCATAATGAAATGGGACGGTAATCCTAAAATGAACCAGGATTAGAATTATTTAGAATTAATGCAAGAATGGTAACATTAACCCCTCCCCATAACGACACCTGAGGACCAACTTTCACCAACAAGGCGAACAATCTTAGAACCCATGAGATCAAAATACTAGAGGTAAAATTCAACGGTCCACCTATCCATTTAAAGAGTTCCATGCCTATAGGAGTTGGTCCTTGGTATTCCTTATAATTATGCCAACATGTTGGAGAGATGGGATATAAGAATTCCACTCAATTACAACATTTGAATCAAGAAGTAAATTTGTTGCCAAGAGCCAATAACCATCACCTATAGCTTGTACATCTTTCGTAACATGGTTCAGAATGAAGGGTCCTTTAGAAGAAGTGCATAGATGGTAGAAGAAGTAAGCATATATGAATGAGCCCCACCAATAAATGGATTAGCCCCAATCTGAATTTGAAAACCATTTCCCACCTGACAAGCTAAAGAATGACCCATCATCTCAAAGGCAACCACTAGACCATTCCTACATATTATAAGCAAATTGTCCAATCTTATTCTTCTTTCACACCCATTCAATAATAGAGTAGTCCTTAAGATACTTATTGCGCATAATAGAACCCCAAACTTACCATGTTCCGTAAGAGATCTCTTGAGTCCTTTCATAGCCAATACTTGACTAAACCAAAATATATTCTTAATTCCCTAGCCACCATCACGTTTTGGGCGAGCCAATAAATATCAAGCCACTAAGTGAGATCCCTCACTCTTTTGTGCTCCAGTCCAAAGGAAGTTAAAGAAGATATAACGAATGTTCGAAAGGATCCATTTGGGAACTTTATCCAAAGAAAGAAAATAGATAGGAATACTATTGAGCACCGAGTTAATTAAAGTCAATTAGCCATTGAGAGATAAATGCCTATTATACCCAGAAAATATTATTTTTCGATCTTCTTCACCATCCAGAACCAATTTGAACACTGATAAGCATCGGGATTTAGAAAATACCTAAGGTATTTGAACCCATCCTCTAGGCCTTGAATTGAATAGGGGAAAATCTCAACAATCCGCAATAATAACTCATCCTTCAAATTTTACTAGGGTAAGCTAGGTTTTGGCACATAGATCATTAAACATGAGGCCCAAACAAAAAGGTCTAGAATCTCCTTATAAACAAGCCATTCTGAAATAGATCCAATACCAAAGATAAGAGCATCATCAAAAAATAACAAATAAGTAATGAAGATTGAGGAAGATACCTTAATACCCTTAATTTTACCCCCATTGTTTAGCCAAATCAATCAGTCTACTCATGCCTTCTATTACCAAGAGAAATAGGAGTGATGATAAAGGGAAACCCTACCTTAGCCCATGACTACTTTTAAATAATGTTGTTGGTGACCATTGATTAGAACAACTAAATTGGCAGACTCTATACATCCCATGATCAATTGAGGGATTTTATATTTCAAACAAACATTAATGAGAAACAACCTCATGAAAGATATGTCAACTAGTTAATAAGCTTTAATAAGATCAAGCTTCATAGCCAAGGCACTCTGATTTTTTACTTTAGTGGAATATATGGTTTCCTAGGACACTTCGATGGCATCAAATCTTTGTCGTTGATGAAGGAAACCATTCTGCTCTTTCGAGATGCCCCTAGATAAACCAACTTTAATCATGATCGTGATCACCTTGGAAAAAGTGTTATAAATAAGGTTGCATATTGAAATGGGATGGTAATCCTGAAATGAACCAGGATTAGAATTATTTAGAATTAATTCAACAAAGGTAACATCAACCCCTCCACGGCACCTAAGGACTGAGCTTCACCAACAAGGCGAACAATCTTAGGACCCATGAGATCAAAATACTAGAGGTAAAATTCAACGGGCCACCTGTCTCACCCAGGACTCATGTCCTTGGTCATTTTTCTCAAAATATCTATCACTTCCATGAGAGTAATCGGTTTCCCAATATTCACACAATATTTATCCAAAAAAATACGAGGCATTAATTTCTTTTACATTATTGAAGCAATCCATTCCTTCTTATTACCATGACCTACTAGGAATCATAATCTTTTTTATGGTTCCATGACAGCCTCAAGAAATGGGGTAGATTGGTGGATACTTGGCAACTCCACCTTAAATGGGATTGGTGATCAAAAGAGTACTAGGAATCATTATCTCTCTTATGGTTTGAAGAGAGTCTATGAAGAAATGGGGTGGATTGGTAGGTACTTGGTAACACCAGGCTTGAATGAAATTGGTGGTCCAAAACAGTGATGAGAATCCTGATCCCTTTTATGGTTCCATGTGAGTTTCCATTGGAGTCTATGAAAAAAATGGTTATATTGGTAGGAACTTGGCAACACCAACTTGAATGAGATTGGTGATCCAAAAAAATGTCGAGGATCATTATTTCTTTTATGGTTCTATTCTAGTATATGAAGAAAAGCTGTAGAATGGTAGGCTTTTGGTAATAGCTTTTGAATGAGATTAGCAATCCAAAGGAGTAGTGGAAATCATTATCTCTTTTATGGTTACATCAAAGTATATGAAAAAAAGAAAAAGATATATTGGTTTGTAGGTAGCTACACCTTCATGAATGAAAATGGGATTTGTGATTTAAAAGAGATATAGAAATGGTTATTTCTTATGTAATTTCATCAAAGTTTATAAAAAAAATGATTGCGCGGAGAGGCGCATTCTACAGCCCGGTATGAGGTAGAAGTGTAATTCCGTGCTCAACCTGGAGATGACACGTGTCACATAAAAAAGTCGGCTTATATATCTATATATATACAAGTCAGCTTAATAATTAATAATCTTAATGGTGAAGTAAGTTCCAAGTTAGCACATATTTTTCATCTTTAAATTTAGTTTTTTTATTTTATTTTATTTCTCATCACAATTAAATTCAGTTCTCCTGAATCCATCTTACTCCATTCTACTGCAGCATAACTGGTATTTTATTTTTGGCGTTTTTTTTCTTTGTAGTGATTCAACTGACACTTCTACCTCATACCCTATATTTGTAAGTTCCGAGTTTTTCTATTTGGTACTAATTGGAAACTTATCCCATCCCGGTCGAGCAACTGATAAAGGCGATGGCGGCCAAAGGTAAAGGTAAGGCTATTGGCATTGATCTTAAAACTACATACAGCTGCGTAGGAGAATGGGAGCACGACAGAATTGAAATTATTGTTAATGACCAGGGAAACAGAACCACTCCTTCCATGGTTGCCTTCACACCCTGTGAAAGAATCGTTGGCGATGGTGCCAAGTATCAGAT
>LPNX010294179.1:208634-220083 GCA_001517045.1 Pseudotsuga menziesii
TCTTAACATTCATTCTTAACATTAATATATTTACACCTATCAAAACTTCCTAGTTCCTTTCCTAACATTTATGTATATTTGCACCTATCAAAACTTCCTAACATTCATAAAATTCTCAACATTCATATATTTGCACCTATCAAAACCTACTAACATTCCTAACATTCATAAAATTCTCAACATTCATATATTTGCACCTATCAAAACTTCCTAACATTACTAACATTTCCTAACATTCATTTCTAACATTAACATTCTCCATTTCCACATTCACTCCTAACATTCCCCATGTTCATTCTTAACAAATTGGATTGCTTTCATTATTAACGTTAACATTCCCCATATTCATTCTTAACATTCCTAACATTCCTAACTTTTACATATACATGTATATAATCCAAAAAACAATATCTAATATCAATGTAACAAATTAGATTGCTTTCATTCTTAACATTAACATTCCCCATATTTGTTCTTAACATTCCTAACATTCCTAACCTTTACATATACATGTATATAATCCAAAAAACAACATCTAAGATCAATATATGTATGTATATAATCCAAAAAAAATTCATGAATATTAGAGTTCAATGTACATGCATATAATAAAAAAACCAGTCATGAACATGTAAGTTCAATGTACATGTATATAATAAAAAAAACATTCATGAGCATGTGTATAATCCTAAAATTAAGCTCCTCGATGTCTGAATCAAAGAAGTACACCACTATCCTCCACTAAAGTCTTCCCTTGGACTCATAACAATCTGAAACATGTATAAAAACAGATTATGAATATCATAAATTATTTAAACAATTTTAAATTAAAATCAAAACATTAAAACATTAAACTAGTATATAGAATATCAATACAATTATTACCAAAATTACCTCAAATTCTCTATCATTAAATAGAGTCTTCTCTTTCCCTCTAAAAGGTGGAGGAGACCCAAGCTGCAACATGTATAAAAATAGGTTATAAATCTTACAACTATTTAAACTATTTTAAACTAAAATAAATAAAATAAAATATTAAACTTACAATTCCACCACTATCCTCCAATGGAGTCTTCCCTTTGCCTCGAAAGATTGAATAGACCCAAGCTTCAACATATATACAAGCAATTTACAAATATAAAAAATTATTTAAACTAATTAAACTTATATATCAGAAAACAATTTGGGTAAGATTACATACCTTGAAGAAGAAACATGTAAAAACATTACTACTTTTGCTTCCTCTAAATTTTATGTGTGGATTTGTAGATATGGGTTGAGGAGTTATATGAGTCATAGATTTGATCAATCATATCTATAAATCCTAACTCCAAGATCCATTTCTACAAATAAAGATAAATGACCCTTCTTTATATCAATGCCACTGCAACCATAGATGATAAGGAGAAATCATCTCTACCACTATTGCCACGTCGGTGATCAAATGAAAGTGAACTATACAATAAGCTTGAATCCAGAGGTGAAGATGATAATCTTTGATTTTCGTTTCAGACACCAACTCCCGAAAAATGTAATGACCACCTACACTTCTGTCTCGAGGCTGCTCTCTTTTCATTGGATATGATATCTACAAATTTATAGAAATATCAATTTCCACATGTTAATTAATCAACTTCAAAAAACTAGCTACTATAAAAACTAAGATTTCAATAAGGACCTAGATATCCCTAATATTATCTAATAGCTCTTTAAATGATTATGGCTAATTTATTATCTATTTCCATATCAATTTCTACATGTTAATTAATCAACTTCAAAAACCTAGCGACTATAAAAACTAAGATTTCAATAAAAACCTAGATATCCCTAACATTATCTAATAGTTTTTAAAATGATTATAGATAATTTATTATCTATTTCCATTTGATATGATATCTACAAGTTTATAGAAATATTATTTTCTACATCTTAATTAATCAACTTCAAAGACCTAGCTACTATAAAAACTAAGATTTCAATAATGACCTAGATATCCCTAATATTATGTAATAGTTCTTTAAATGATTATAGTTAATTTATTTTCTATCTTCATTTGAAATGATATCTACAAGATTACACAAATCAACTCATATCATGTTCAAATTCTACATGTTAATTCCTCGTCTTCAAAGACCCAGCCACTAAAAAGACTAAGTTTTTAATAAAGACATATATGTCCTTAATATTATCTAATATATCAACTCATAACATATTCAAACTCTGCATGTTAATACCTCAACTTCAAAAAACTAACTACTATAAAAACTAAGTTTCTATTACCTAGATGTCCCTCATATTATCTAATAGTTCTTAAAATGAAAATAGCTACACTATTGTTGGATGTATGAAAAATTAATGAAGCAATCTTTGTGTTTTTTATGTGTTTTAGATTTTTAAAACTATCTTTCTAATAAAGACCTAAATGTCCCTAATATTATCTAATGGTTCTTAAAATGAAAATAGCTACACTATTGTTGGATGTATAAGAAATTAATGTAGCAGTCTCTATTGTTTTGATATATTTTAGATTTTTAAAATTAATAGAACCAATATCATCAAATATGAAATTAAAACTACATTTCTTTATGTCTACTACAAATATTTTCATTATTCCATAAAATCATAACAAAATCCCTTATGCTAAGTAAACTGATCAGAGTCACAGTTGATGAACTCTTCATGGACAGAGTTCATCAACTTTGTCCACATAGATAGGGTTCATCAACTCTGTCCACATGGATAGGATTAATTTCATCACTTCATATAAATAGAGTTAATCAACTCTATCCATGGATAGATTTAATACAAATATCTTCCTTATTATACCTATGAACTTAGATTAAAATTTAAAAAAATGCACTATATCTTAATATAATAGTAAGTATAAGTTGTAACTAATAAGCATTATACAAGTTATATGTTTCTTTTATGATTTAGATTAAAAATACATAAGATCAAATAGATCGGTAATAAAAAAATATGATGTTTTATGTGTAATAATGTTTTTTTATGATTTATATTAAACCTACTAAAATAAGTTTTGCTAAGTAAAGTTATCAAAGAAAGAGTTGATTAACTCTACATGAACTATGTTTTGCTAAGTATAATCCATTGTCTTGTCTATTTGGATAGATTTGATTTACTCTATTCATAAGTGGACAGAGTTGATGAACTCTGTCCAGATGGACAGAGTTCATCAACTCTATCCATCTAAACAAAGTTCATGAACTGTCCATCTGAGTGTTGATCAACTCTGTCCAAATGATGGACAGAGTTCATCAACTCTATCCATCTAAACAAAGTTCATGAACTGTCCATATGAGTGTTGATCAACTCTGTCCAAATGGACAGAGTTCATCAACTCTTTCTATTTTATTTAAATTATTAAATATAATTTAAGTTAAAAATATTTCATTCTTATTAAAATAGAATATATCAAATTCTAAAAACATAGAATTTAAAATTAAAATTAACAAAAATTTATTGAAATGGACTCTGTCCAAATGGACAGAAAAAATGGACAAAGTTCATAGACGACTAAAAATGAATTCCATTGACTACAACAATACCAATTAACATATGTAAACTTTAACTCTGCAATACTATGACAAAAAACAAATTCCATTGACTACAACAAGAGATAAATCACATATTAAAAGTTTCGAACTATAAAAGCAATTTCGTAAAAATTTACCTGACAACGGGGAGCACAGCAAGACGAGACCACAAATAGATCCTCTAAGAAAAGACCACAAACACAACCATGAAGTGTCCTTCATGAACAGACCTCCATGCCGAACAGACCTCTATGCTGAACAGACCATCACGAAGCGACCTCCACGCCAGTAGGAAACTAGTATGTACACGTCAGGAGGAACGGTGACATGGAAAAGGATGACGAGCAACAACAAACAAATCGGGTGATGGGAGAAACACGATAGGATGAAGACAAATGACTGCAGGAGACAACAATGAAAATGGGGCCGGAGCTTGCCTTTTATGTGAAATAATTATTTGGTTGAACAACTATTTGGCTACATAATTGTTCGGCCAAACAAATGTTCGGCTAATAATTGTTCGTCCGAACAAGTATTGAAACGACCATAAAAATTGTCAGTCGGCTATGCGTTCTGTCAAATTAAACAGTTCATCGTTAACGTTATTCGACCGAATAAAGAATTAGTTATTTGGCCAAGTAATGATAATTATTCGATCGAATAAATATAGTTATTCGGTCGAATAACGTCCGCTATGTTGTTTGGACACCCGATTCTCACGGAAGTGTTACCCAACTTCGGGTTTTCACCCTTCACTAATTATCTTTCGAAAAAATATCATAAAATTTTAAATTAAACATTAATATGTCCAATGTTCCATCTAACACTTCATACAGATTGACTTCAACTTACAGTGAGTCGAAAAACTGAATAATGTTCTCATTCTAAACAGTATTCAATTTATTTACTTCTATATGTCCAATAAGAAAATGAAGGAAGAATATGATGCATCCCAGCATCGTGCTAACATATTTGTAAATAACATCCTACAAATTGATCTTCAATCCATGCTTTGGCCTGGCATTGCAATCCACGTTAATAAATAAACAATAATTGTTTTGGAGTTTGGACTATATACACTCGGAACAAACACGAGAAAACAATATCCAGCAAGGACATATAAATGAAATTGTATATAACATGGCCTAGTATTCCATCCATGGTGAAAAATATTCCAATTTCTTGTATTGATCTTCGTCTGTATCTGTCTTGAAAACTTCCTCATCCATGCTCTCATGGATGCTTGAAGTGTCGTAATAAGAAGGGTTGTTGAAGTTAAGGCCTTCAAACCACTCGTTAGAATGGAATATACAAGGGACCACTTCCGTTGTTATTGTCATGAACAAATCTTCTATGCTGCAATTCATGCCTTCCTCAGATTGGAAGTAAATGTAATCCTTGACTATACTCTAGATTAACAAAGGTATACAACTTTGGTTAGAACTACTAATGCAACAGAACCCAAATAATAACAGCTAAGTATAGAACAATTATAATTCAACCATGAATCTGGATCTCTATATGCTCAAAAGTTGATATAGATTTCTATAACCATAAATTCACTAAAGGAATCAATACATCCATTTTTTCTGTTGAAAAGAATACACCTTATTCCTTTTTAGAAGGTAACTTTGCTTGACATATTCCTAGTATCCCTCTAAAAAATGGCTCATAGAAAAAACAAATCATAAATGAAACTCTTCTATTGTCAAAACCAAATCACAAATATTCGTAGTATAAAAGGGAAAATCTATGTTGGTAAAATCCCATCTTGAGATAAATCATTTTACATGAACCTAAATTTAAGCAACTGTTCAGAACTTCCCAAACCAAGGTGAAAATGTTGGTTCCTATTAAGAATGAAGTTATGTTTGAGCTATCAGTCCTTTTAGAAGAGAACTTTTCCCAACATATTCCTAGTAACTCCCTAAAATAGCTCATAGAAAATACACACCATAAATGAAACTCTTTTGTTATCAAATCAAATCAATAATAACGTCATAAAAGGGAAAATCTATTTAAGAAAAACCCTTCCTTAAGATAAAGTATACTACATGAACCCAAGTTTAATCAGTTGTTCCAGACTTTCCCAAGCCAAGGTGAAAATGATGATGCCTATTAAGCATGGAGTGATGTTTGAGCTTTGAACTTTGCCAACTCAAAATCGAGAAAATTTGAGAGCCCAAGTTTACAAAATGTCACAATATTGATATTGAATAGTATTGGATCACCAAGTGTACCACGACTATAAGAAAAAATATTTAACATCCATACCTAATTCCAACCACAATTTCTTCATAAAGTTAGTCCATTCATTGTTCTTGGGGGTATATCAAACTCTTGAAATACATTTGAGTACAGTAAACTACTATAAAACCACACTAAATTTATTGATGGGTCTTTCCTTTGAGCAGGATATTAAATACCGGGATGGAACGCTAATTTTTGAAGGCAATCATCAAGACAATGAGAAAAGAGACTTATTCGTGTCTAGTTCTATGACTCTGAATAACTTCTCCATGATGAAGTCCAAGAGTGTCTTACTAAGTCATTGAATTCTCAATAAGAAAACCACACATTTTCCCAAATATATATAATAGTATGAAGATACGAAAGAGCTTGAGAGTAGAACAAGGAATCACACTACAAATATTCCCAAACATATATATATATATATATATATCCCAAAATATATATAATGGTATGAAAATTAATTGAATTATCAATAAGGAAACTACACATCCCCCCCTACACCCCCCCCCAACCCCCAACCCATATATATATATATTGTATGAAGATACAAGAGAGCTTGAGAGTAGGATGTGGAAGAAAACTAAATATGTTCTCAAACATGGTATGAAAATACAAGAGAGGAAACTGCACATGCTCCCCCCACACACATATATATTGTATGAAGATACAAGAGAGATTGGAAATAGGATGTGGAAGCAAACTGCTTATGTTCTCAAACATGGTATGAAAATAGAGGAGAGATGAGATTAGGATGATATAGCAAACTACATATGTTCTCAAACATGGTATGAAGATATAGGAGAGCTAAGAGTAGGATGTGGAAGTAAATTTTATATGTTATCAAACATGCTATGAAAATACAAGAGAGCTGGGAGTGGGATGTGGAAGCAAACTACATATGTTCTCAAACATGGTACGGAAATACAAAAGAGCTTCACAATAGTATGAGAGAAGAAGATAGAATCTTTTTTAGTCTGAAAATAATTATCATAATAAAATATGTAAGGAGCTTAACTATCTCTGTGATGACATTTTTATTAGCATTAAGATCATAATATTTAGGGATTTATACACTGCCGCAAACTAGACCTCACAACCAATATGGGATAGCACACAAAAGAGGAGATTTTTAACTCAAAAACTGTTTCAAAGCACTAATTTGATGGTTCATCCAAATTTTTAAGACAACAAATAATAATAATCAATGGTCTGTTATGGAAGAAAAGCTTCCCAAATATTTCTTGAAATGAAAAAGAAAAATCTTTTGGTGTTTCATTGAAAAATACAACAGTACAAAGACACCAGAAATCCCAAAGATACAAATAACAAGCTTCCTCTACTGCTAAATCATGCCTCTTCCATGACAACCACTGTTAATAGTTCGATCTAAACATGCGGAGACCCTAATTTTATTAAGAACATCCTTCATGGATTGATCAAAAGGTGTGGGTTGCTACCATGTTCTGATTGCATGTTGAAAAATTGGACAGGCTAGGAAACCCAGGACTTGTCTCTGGCATGTGGGATGCTTTGTTGCTGATATACATTTTGTGATGGGCACCCTTAGCATTCAATCTAAATGTGTGGATTAGTGTGGATTTCTACCTCCAACATACTCAAAATATTGTAGTATTCTAAATTGTTGGATATTAAGACAATGTTGGTCCCACATCAACTCAAGTATTTGAAATCATTCCTAAAAACACAAAATCAAAGAACAATGTTGTTCTAGCCACAACGATCTTCATTTCTTATTCATGAATGAATCCAAGGTCGAAGATTACGGTCAATACGAATGGAAAGTATATTTCATTTATTCTTGAGAAATATATCAAAATAATGTTAGCACACCAGTCCCAAGAATTATGTTTCATTGATAATAAATTGTTTTGGTCAATGCTCAATTAATTTCTCTTCAACCCAAATTGAATGCTATATACACTACCTTAAACAAGTATAATAATAAAAAATTAAAATGTCTACCATGTGTATAAATAAAAAGATATAGTGAAAATGAGGTAAGTATTTAGTGGAACAAAGGTCAAGTATAATAATAAAAAATAAAAAAATCTACAATGTGTAAAAATAAAAATATACAGTGAAAATGAGGTATGTATTTCATGGAACAAAGGTCAGACTGTGTGTTGTGTGGTGCAATGGTATCTTGTGGTGATTTAATTCTCACATATTTGGGAAGCTTGGATTGACTATGTATTCCAAAGGTGAAATAACAAAGTTTAACATTGCAGTGATTTTTTTTTTTCGTCAAACCAATAATTGAAAATAAACGAACATTGGTGTGCAACTTTTTAATCAAAAGTATACACTGCATTTTCATTGAGGTAGGTAGGCATTTCCACAAACAAATAATTTACAATAAAAAGACGTTGTCGTGCAGCTTTCTTTTAAAGATTATCTGAAAAATTGGATAAAAGTGATGAATTTTTGTTTGACCAAGGATCATTCTTAGTGATACTTTTCTTCTTTAGCAAAGTATCATAATTTTTCAAACATGGATGAATTTTTTCAAACATGGATAAGAATGTATCAACTTTTTGAATTTTATCCAATTATGACTGAAACCTTGATATCCAACAACGACAATACTGAATGCTGCACTGAACATTAACATGGCATGCCTGTCAAATTCATATCATAAATTCGTAATGATGAACACATCAAGTAAAGCTGCCTTGGTGGAGGAAGACACCAATAAAGTGCTTCTCAATTCTCCGTGTCTATTTAGCACTCGTCCATCACAATCACTTTTTGTAAATAGCCAAGAGAAAATTTTGTTCCTGCATTCTAAACACACCTCAGACTTAACATTTCCTTATGTGATTCATATTTTGCTAAAAAGGATAAAGGGTGCTTTTGCTTCATAGAGAAAAGCTTACAGCCAGAAATGATATGCAATAATATTGTAAAAACCATTGTGCAGAAGTAATACTTGACAACCAAATGGTTTCCACCTCTTACCAACAAAAAGACTACTAAATTACAAAGAAATGTCCATTACAGAGTAATAATGTTTGACATACCCACATTTTTCTGGTAATTTACACTTCTGGCAATTGAACCAAGAGTCATTAGTTTCAACAATTACAGCAGTTTCATTTGATAGCATGCCCCGCAACCAACAATTTTACACCAGTGAATATCAACTATAAAGAACAAATCCAAACAAAAACAATTGTATAAGTATTGTTACTACAAAATTTGGTTAGATTCTTTGAGTCCTTGCTTGAATGTGATTGAATAGCACATTAACCCTCAAGGGCTCATTTGGTGCACTTTTTAAGGAAACACCTTCAGGTACAAAACTAACTCCGAATAACTGCTAAAGGTAACAATACGAAATATATTGTTTGTGTCGTCTAAAGCCTCATTTGGGATTCGAAGGATTAGAAGCTGAATGCGACCTCTTCTTTCTCGATTTGCCTCTCATATAGAGAGCACCTGTGTGGGTAACCAACTGTGTCAAAAGCAGCATATAAGCTAATAAGTGCATACAATGTTTTTATTTCCCCACTCCTAGACCAACATAATGAGTATATATGGTTGAAGCAATAGATCCTATAGAGACAAAGACAAACCCTAGGGTAGATCTAAATGTGTAACTAGGCTAGCAACATCCCTTCGAGTTGGAGTTTAGCCAGAGTCTAGATCTAGCTTGGTGAACATCTCCATCTTGGCGATCTTGATTCTGGCATACAGCTCAGAAAATATGACAAAAGCATTGACCAATGATTTTATAGGGTTAGTCGACCCTACCTATAAGTGCATTTAATTTCAATCCTCTAAGCATTTCTTCTTACCCAAAGAACAAAATAATGATCCCCTCTGCAAGCTCTCATTCCCAAATCTGCCCCCCTTCTTCTTAGGTCTTTGTTACTTGAATCCGAACAACTGCATGGAATTGTGGGTAATCTCACCGAATAGCAAGCCATTGAAGAATTTGGATGGGAAAAAGTGGTTGATGGAGTTTACAGTGAACAGGTATCGGAACTAAGAAGGGCAGAGCAATACTTTCAGCGGGATGGAGGTTTGAATTCGGGATCGTCGAGGGAGAAGAGGGACATGGGTGGATGGAAAATTAACTGCATGGATGACAACAGGCGGAGGTAGACGACGTTGAAAGCTAACAATGACGAAAGGGGATGTAACAACGAAGAAATGGGATGACAGAACATGACATGATGATAGTGGGTGAACAAGGCC
Source organism: Pseudotsuga menziesii (assembly GCA_001517045.1). Classification (NCBI taxonomy): domain Eukaryota; kingdom Viridiplantae; phylum Streptophyta; class Pinopsida; order Pinales; family Pinaceae; genus Pseudotsuga; species Pseudotsuga menziesii. Next base: position 218,666 of record LPNX010294179.1, read on the forward strand.
GACGACGGGGAGGAAGGCCAGTCCGGTGGCTGGAGGGCTGGTGCGACAATTGCCAACAGGAAAAATCTTCACACCATTAGACTCTTCCTTTTGGACCACCCATCTAGGCATGGAATTTCAAATCTCTTCTACCTATCTTATCGGGATTTGATGATAGTTTTATATTTTTCATGCCTTTTATTTTACATTTTATGAAAATTTATGAGTGTCAAATTTTTATGCATTTTTATATGAGATTTTACGTTATTATTCACCTAAAGGGTTTTAGCCATAGTGGAAGGGGTTTATATAGATTATAGTTTTAAGTTATTTGATATTATTTATTAATTATTTGTGTGTTTTGGACATATATTGAACATTAGGTGGAGAGTCCTAGCTACCAAGTTGTTCCACACTCTTTATGTGGTCTAGACAGGTTTTGAACATTGTGTGGAGAGCTGTAACTACTAGCAATTGCCCCAAAGAGGTGCAATAATATGCCAACAAGTTATTGTTGGAGGGTAAAATGGTTGAAAATGAGGAAACTAAATTCAATTTTGATGTTTTGGGGAAAAAACCCAAAAGAAAGTACATGAAATAAATTTTTCTCAAGGTGTAGACCTAGGGTAGTACCTTGATTACCTCACAAAGCAGCGGGCCAATTTCATAGTGAAGGACAATGAAAGGTGAACTTCAAGGATTTTGTGTACAAAATCATATGAATAATTTATTACCTATTTACAAATTGGGTGAGTTTGATATGATTTATTTCCTTGCAAAAAATGTTGTATAAACGGATTTAAAATACTTTATTAATGAAATTATGCGTATTTTTACTCGACACCTGCAAGTCAAAAAGTAACCACTACTGATTTTATAACCTTGAAAATGTTCTATTTTGAATTAGCAAGACATATGAGCAAGTGAGTGAGAAGAAGAGAAGCTCAAAGGAACAGGTATAAAATCTTGAAGGAGGAATAAGGATGGAAGGTAAACATTATGCAGCTATGAAAAGTGCAAAGGTCAAGCAAGATGGATAATTATGGTTGTTTCAGGACTGCGATAAATGGTTTGAGATTGAGGAAGAAAATGAGGAAGTGCAGACATTCTATCAGTGATACACTGATAAGAAAATAATTCCATGACATCTATTGTGAACTTGATATCTATATAAAAACAATTATCTTGAAAAAAAAATCAGAGATATTTATAGCAAATATCGTTGTGACAATTCTTGCTAGCTCCTTCAGTTAAGCTGTAGGTCTCGTCACTAGGGAAAACCAGGTTCATCTACCATTAGGGGTGAGCTAGTTTGGAGGAGACACAATCCATCCATGATAAGGTGTTACGGAGAGAAATTCCTATGGCTTGGGGTACCACAACAGACAGCTAGACTCCAGAAATCAATCTTCTCCAATATGCAATAGAAATAAACAATC
>LPNX010294190.1:8919-44367 GCA_001517045.1 Pseudotsuga menziesii
ACAACTAGGTCTTTTGGTTTAAAGCCTCACCCGGGCTCATCTGACTGGCATCTCCATCGGTTCAGGCATGCGGGGCCTTTTGGCTCTTCAATTTCCTATGTCATTTCTCTGTCTTCTGACAGCGCTCGCAGATGGTTTTAACCAAGTCGGCGAGGTAGTCTGCCCACCTGAAGATTCGTCCGTCGGTTGTAATTTTGTCGAGGGCGTCCATCATTTCCAGCTTGAGGTCGCTGCTGCGACCAGCCAAAGTGAGGGTAATTTGATAATACCTCCACCAAGTGACAGTGGGTCGTTACGAATACAAATTATCACCAATCCGCTATTCGACAAAAGCGAGTCGACACCTGAAGGAAGCATAAGTTCCGTCGACCAAAACCCCATCGTCACTCGACAAGGCACTAAAACCGGGCCTGACAATCCTCAGATTAGTAAGATCACACACACACACACCTACCCTGACCCTTGCACAGAACAACACACATATCAGGAAGCAACAAACATATTTTCAAAACTTGCACAGCCCGAAGACATTAGTCACAGTCGACACGACTCGACCCAGCATCTAACCCGTCTCATTCAAACAGATAAATCTGTCGGTCAGTTCATTGATTTATTGCATCAAATCAAAAGCACTAACTCGGAGAAACAAACAAAGAACATCTGTAGTTTAAATCAAAAAGACAAAAATGATGTCGATCCTCTTGTCGACCTGGAAATTGAAGGGTTCCATGTTCGACAAGTGGTGCTTGATTTTGGCTCTCAGGTCAATATAATGACCCGGGATACTTGGGAAAGGATGGGACGACCTCGACTCTATGAGTCAGGCATTTATCTAAAACTAGCCGACCAGGGCCTTATCGAACCTATTGGGGTTTGGAAAGATGTAGACACAACCATTAAAGGCATATCAACTAAGGTCGATTTCGAAATTATTGACCCAAAGGAAGGATCTAGCTCCTTCCCAGCCCTTGTAGGTAGACCTTGGGGTAGAAAGATGAAAGCCTCTATCTCCCTAGACAAAGAACGTATTAAACTTAAAGGAAAGGGTCAAAAGGTCATAGTACCTATTAACCCCTCCCAAGGCCAACCCTGGGTTGAACCCATTGATGAGGAAGTCGATATCCGACAACTTTATCAGATCCAAAATAATACTGACTACACAGAACCCATTTATTTATCTTTTAAACTATAATTACATGATGACATTTAGGAGGTAATTAGCCCCCTCTACACACTACTTCTTCTGAATGGAGGTGTGTGACACTGCAGATGGGATTTTCCTTGGGAAAGGAAAGTATGCAGTGGATATTCTGAAGAGATTGAGAATGATGAACTGCAAGGCGATAACCACACCTATGGCATCAAACTTGAAGTTTTTGTATGATGCTTCATCAAATTCAATTGATGCCATGATGTATCACCAAATGATTGGATCATTGATGTACCTAACGAATATGATACCTGACATAAGCTTTGTTGTAAACACCTTGAGGCAGTTCCTAACGAATTCGAGACATGTTCACCTGGTTGCTGCAAACCATGTATTGAGGTACCTGAAGTGTATAGTGGATTATGGGCTCAAGTATGATGTGAATAAGAATATTAACCTTCATGGTTATGTTGATTATGATTGGGCAGGTAGCTCCACTACTAGGAAGAGCACTTCAGGTTGTTGCTTCAGTTTGGGATCTGGCATGATCACCTAGTTTGGTAGGAAGTAGTCCTGTGTGGTGCTAAGTATAGCCAAGGCAGAGTATGTTGTTGCTTGATCGGTTAGTTGTGAGGTAGTATGGTTGCAAAATCTATTGTCTAATTTGTTTGGTTTCTAGTTAGAAGTGACTTGTATCTTCTGTGACAACTAGAGTTGCGTGAATTTATCGAAGAACCCAGTGCTCCATGACAAGTTGAAGCACATAGAGATCAAGTTACACTATATCAGGGATATGGTAAAGAGAGGAGCAGTAAAAATCCAATATGTGGAAACAGAAGAGAAGATAGTCAATGTATTGATCAAGCCTCTATATAGAGTGAAGTTCGAGTGCTTCAGAGAAAGGCTTGGTGTGATCTAGAACGAGACCCATCGAAAGAAGGAGTGATGAGCTCTTGCATAGTTGGAGACACAGTTTTTCTTGGTGACGTAATCAGTCTTCTAGGTTGTCCTTGGATGTAATCACTCTTGGCGAAGCTTGCAGGTTATCCTTGGATGTAATTAGTCCTGATGTGCTAGAGATTACAAGATACCATAAGACAAAGATGCATGAGATCTCATATGGGAAATGAGATAGGTTGTCCAAGTGGAAAATAAATTTTCGTAGTACGCAGGTTGCTTTGGACGTAATCAGTCATGTATGTTGTCCTTGGATGTAATCAGTCCTAGTGAATCTTGCAGGTTATCCTTGGATGTAATCATTCCTAGTACATGTTATCCGAAGTGTAAAAGATACTGGCATGGTACGCAAGTTGTTTAGATGTAATAAGTTTTGTGGGTTGTTAAGAGTGTAAAAGGGGTTTTGGTTTGGTATGCACGTTGCTCGGACGTAATAATCCTTGGAAAGTTCTTTGAATCGAAAATATCCTAGACATAGGTTGTTCAGATGTAATAAGTTACTGAGGTTGACTTGGACCGTAAAAATCCTAGCGTGGTACATAGGTTGTTTGGTCGTAATCAGTCCTTGTATGTGTGTGCTCCCATGTTGGAGATGATGAGGTTACAAGGCACTTGGTCTGCACCTGGGTAGTTCTCCTATGTTGGTAGAACACACCTTGACCATATAGAGAAGTAATGCACTTGGTGTGCTCCTAGCATATTCTTGCATAGTGGAAGTTGCACGTTTTCTTGATGACATGAAAGATCCTGTCATACTCCTATGTTTGTAGAAAGTAGGTGGTATGCATCTGGGTTGTTCTCTATGTGTTTTGTTTTGTTTTGTTTTATGCAGGACAAATGGAAGATATGGATACAACGTAGTGATGATAGGAGACACATGTTATTATAGTGGCAATGTAAATAATGGTCCTAGGTTGTAGCTACATGATGGATTTCTCATGGATATGATGAAGACCTGGATGAGGACTAGGCCTACACCCAACATGAAAAAGGGATGGCTCTGTAGAAACTTATGATAATAGATAGTATTATTCGATGATCGATAAGATGATGACCATGGAAGAAGCTATGATGATGACTCCGTGATGATAACTGGACCAGATGGGTTGATGATTATGGAGAGGTGAATACCTCCATAGTTAAAAGGCAGTGTTGATGTATTTGTAAATTCAAAAGATATTTTGATGTATATTATCACTATATGTTGTTGTGCCCACATCGTATATGTTTTTCCTCCTTTCGAGATGTCATGGACCTTGAGGTACAACATCCATTGTAAGTCGAGTCAATAGTCCCTTGTATAACATCATGTAATGAATTTTTGGAGTCTCTCTAGGAGGAGTCGGCACTGTTAGGGTAAGAGGTCATACCCAGTCAGGTATAAGCTCAGTCACTTGCAGAGTATAAATAGGGAGGCACCCTCCCTCATTTATACACACTTACACTCATTCAATTTTGCATGAGGGGGGAGAGAGAGAGAGAGAGAGAGAGAGAGAGAGAGAGAGAGAGAGAAGGAGGAGATATATATAGTTGCAAAAGACTTCTTATTGGGTTTTTTCATCTTGAGATACAATCTTTGTGACGAAACTATTTTGAGGAAGTTTGCGGGGTTTTCTCCTTTATGGTTTCCCCAGTGAAAATATTTGTGTCTTGTGTATCCATTCTATCTTGTGTACTTTTGTGTACTTGTTATTCATTCAGACAAAGATCATAATCAAGCTAATTAGATTAGAAAAAATAACAGTTCCTGCATAAGGTACTTCGATACAAGTCGTAGCTCAATCTACACCAACATGCGCACTAAGATCATAACAAACTCCATCAAGTATTTCAATAAGTTTTACATTGAAAAATCCAATAAAGAAAAGAAGTATGTGTGAGATATATGAGGCTGATACACCAATTTCATTTTCATATTTTGCAATATTTTCTCAAATAGATGATCCTTTAACATTTGAGGAAGTTGTCAGAGATGAAGTATGGGCACAATCTATGGATGAAGAAATAGAATACATCAAGAAGAACCAAACACAAGAGTTGGTTGATGTACCAAAATATAATAATGTAATTAGTGTTAAATGGATTTACAAGACCAAGCAAGATGTTGATGGAAATGTGTAGAAGCACAAGGAATCATTGGTTGCAAGAGGGTTCACACAGTAGCTCGTCATAGAATTCAATGAAACTTTTGCAAAGGTTGCACAAATGGACACAATCAGAACAGTTTTGGCCATTATTGCACAAAACAAATGATCTGGTTATCAAATGGATGTTAAATATGCATTTTTAAATGGGTATCTGGAGGAGGAAGTGTATGTAGAACAACCACAAGGATATGAAGTTCTAGTACAAGAGTACAGGACAAAAAATGCATTATATGGCTTGAAGCAATCTCTTAGAGCTTGGCTCCTATATCATCCAAAATGGATTCCACATAAGTGAAAATGAACCAACGTTGAACGTCGAGGTTAATGAACAAGGTAGTATGTTAATTGTCTTCCTATATGTAGATGATTTATTTTTCTTAGTGATTTTAGCATAAACGATTTTAGATAAGTCATGGAAAGTGAATTTCAAATGACTGATTTGGGGATTCAAGATTATTTTCTGGGAATTGAACTCCAACAATTTGAAAGTGGTAGATTTATATCATAGTCCAAGTATGCGAAAACAGTTTTGAACATATTTAATATGGCTAATTGTAAGGAATCCCTAACATCAATTATAACAATATTAAAACTGAGCAAGGATCTTGATGGATCAAATGTAGATCCTACGTTGTTTAAAAGGATGGTTGGAATCCTTATGTATGTTACTGCAACAAGGCCATACATAAGTTATTGAGTAGGTCTGATCTCAAGGTTTATAGAGTCAACAAAAGAGTCTCATCGGCAAGCAGATAAGAGAATTTTGAGATATGTAAGTGGCACAAAGGACCTTGGCATTTTGTATTCAATCTTAGAAAATTTCAAACTCATTAGGTACACTAACATTGACAAAGAAGTTAGCATCAATGACAAGAAAAACACATATGGGTACACATTTCATTTTGGTATAGGTGTTGTGTCATGGGCGTGAAAGAACCAACCCATTGCAACTATTTCTTCAACATAAGCTGAGTATGTCACAGACAAGTGTTGCATGTCAAGTTGTTTTGATGTGGAGGCTGTTAAGAGATCTGTCATAGAACCAACAAGAACCAACAACCATTTACTGTAACAACAGTTCAACCATAACACTTTCAAAGAACGATGTGTTCTACAAGAGAACGAAACACATTGACACAAGGTATAATTTCATAAGAGAATTGGTAAATAACAAATAAATTTGCTTAGAATTTTGTAGGTTTGAAGATCGGCTAGTTGAAATATTTACAAAACCATTTCCAAGGGACACGTTCCAGTATCTCCGAAGTTGTTTGGGAGTGAGAAATTTTGCACAATGAATTATGTCATGCACGAAGAAAATTCCAACTCTGAAACTTTTCATAAAATTGTGTTTTAATGATCCCCATCTGCTCATAATTAAGGGGGAGTGTTGGAGAAATTAATTATGATCTCATGTCTTTCAAATTCCAATCCTCTTAGTAAGAGTCCATAGAAACATTGTTTTGTTAGTGACTGTGTCAGAGTATAGAGTTCACATATTACCATATTTATTTAACAGTGATTTTGTTATGCAAGTCAATATGTTTAGTGAATTTACAATCATGAATTAAATTACAATCTTTAATGTTAGTTGGTAGGTTCCAAGAGAAGCAAAATCACGTCTTTGTATATGTAGAAGAAATATAAATGAAAAAGAGAGTGTGGTTTTGGAAAGTATTGAGAGCCGAAGCTCTGTAAAAGGTGAAAAAACCATGTAATGTTCCAAGTCTGTGTATGCGATCATAGTTTGCCTATTTTGTCGGGGTAATATATAAACGCCTAGTTCTTATGTGTTTATATAAACCTATATTACTTTTGTGGTTGGTTTTAAAATTTACTACTTGTAAAAAAAATCAAGAATCTTTCATATTTCATAGTATAAAAGTTTAGTTTTAACCACATAGTAACTTCAAACCAAGTCTTATTTAATACTTTGGTCATTTGATATAGACAACTTGTTATAGTATTATTGTAGTGAATTGTGTTAAACAAATACCTTTAATATAACGCTTGGTTAAATGTGAATTTGTGGGAGTGGAGTCATGTCAAATTTATTTTAACTTGCCTAGTGGTAAAAAAAAAGGGAGTCTTTCACGTCAAAGTGAATGATATATTTCATACACCAAGATAACCTTTAATATCATAAGTTTGTATAAGTGGAAAATGGTTGAGTTAATAGTATTACGAAGTTAACGTAAAAGTTTATTTCTGTATGAAACATGTCAAGGTTAAATTTCGTCGAAGTTAATTTGTTCAAAGCAAACTTGTCGAGATAAAATCTCGTAGAAGTAAACCTGCCAAAGTTATTTGGTTGAATTAGACTTTCCAAGGTAAATTTTTTGAAGTTAAAGTCATCAAATGTAATTGGTCGAAGTAGACTTGTCAAAGATGAATCTTGTAAGAATAAAAGCTTGTCGAAGTGAAAACTTCTTGAAGTAAACTGGTCGAAGTAAACTATGGTCGAATTTAATTTGGTTGAAAAGAAAAAAATTTCAAAGTAATATTGTCAAAAAAAAGGTGGGTTGTCACGAAATATTTGTGTCGATCTTCCATAATAAAAGGAAAGAAAAATAATTACTATATAGCATCTAAAGTTAACAGTGGCAGTTTTTCCTAGATATGTTGAGGAAGCAAGCCGTACATTGATATTAGGAAATCCGTAATTAACAATCCTCTTTCAATGACAAGGTGGGCACATTTATAATGTTACCTAAAATCTCTTCTCTTTCCCATCCACACACTCAAATAAATTAAAGAAATGAGCCTTTTAGGAAAGCACAATGGAGTGTGTATTAAAACAAAACTAACCCAAGAAACAAAATGCCTTTGAAAACAAAAAATAGCATTGAAAACCTAAAACTAACCCAAGATACAAAATGAATTTGAAAACAAAAAAATGGCATTGAAAACCTAACTTCAAATAAAGATGATCCTCCCCCTCACCTCTACCACCTCTATATGGGTTTACTCTATGTATTCTTGTTTACCCCTTTGTATTATTAGTGTTACTTGTTAATTTATTAGTCCAGATTCTTTTTATTCCTTTTTCTATTTAGGAGGTTGAATGCTCTTGGACCTCATTTGGTAATCACCACCCTAATAATCGTCTCCAGTGCCCCACCACTGAACATTAGGATCTTTAGGCCCTCAACTCACTCCATGCTCAAAACCCTAGCCTCTCGGATCTTAACACCTTTTATATACTTCCTCGTTGAAAGAGGTAGGTATGATTAAAGGAAAGAACCAAAGCCTCTTAAAGATTACAAGAGAAGCAGAAAAAGGACGGAAAACACAATGGGCATATTGATTTCCTTCTTATTATTAAACAACAACATATACAGGACTACATGATAAAAATATCATGGGTGAATTCTACCATAGGTTAGAAAATACTATGTGTCACTAAGTGCTTACTCAACTAACTAACTAACCAATGAGATTACAATCTTCAACACACCTCCTTAATCTCAACTGGTAGTACATCTTCAGCACTGTCAATGCCTAAGTGCTCTCTTTGATATTCAAATGCAGATGTTCCCAATGGTTTGGTGAACATGTCATCCAACTGCTCCTTCGAGCCACAAAACTGCAGAGAAATTTGCCCATCATTGACTAACTCACGAATGAAATGATAGCGACTGTCAATGTGTTTTATTTTTCTATGAAATACATTATGTTTGGAATTGTATTGTAAATCTATTATCACAGAAAATAGAAGTGGGATCCTTTTCAGTGTCTCCCATATCGTTTAAAAGTCTTCTTATCCAAATTGCATGGAAAGCTGCTTGTTAGATTTTTATCATTTAAGCAATATGATCTTAGGATCTTATCTAAGAGAATAACATGCACATCAAAAATCACAAGAGATAAGAGACACAAATATTTTCCTCGGGGAAACCATAAAGGAGAAAACCCCGGAACTTCCTCAGAGACAGAATGAGCACCAATGGCAGCATTAAAACCCAAAGACAGAAAATATGATCTCTAATAGTTGTTCTCTCTCTCTCACTCACTTGAGAGAGCTTCTCCTCTCTCACTCATGCACCCCAGTTGAGTGAGTGTTTTTGTGTGTGTAGAAATTAGTAGAGCCTCACTTCTATTTATATTCTTCCGTTCACTTTATGTCCACTCCAACAAGTCGGCCTCACTTAAAAGTTACTTACCAGGAGTGACTTCTCTAGGATATTCTAATACCCCTAGTGCCCCACAACTGTGGGGACTTTGCCCTCCGATCAACAAGGAGAGTTAACCTTAACTCAATTGTGGGGACTATTGCCCCGACTTACAATGGAGGGTTAACCTCAATGACTTTACATGACTTGTTTACATTATTGAATCTCCCGATAGGAACATCGGGGCATGACATGACTTAATTACATTACATATACTTCCCGATAGAAACATCGGGGTACAATACATAAGATATACAAGTGAATACATTCCGAAGTTACAAATACATCAACACTCCCTCTTAATTAGGAAGGTATTCCCTCGACACAATTTATCAGCACAGGTCTTCTTCACTGGATCAAGTCTGGATCATCTGGATCATCATCATCAAGTCACCTTCATCTTCAAGTCATATTTCATCTTCAAGTCAATTCATCTTCATCAAGTCTGGATCATCACTAGATCATCATCAAGTTTGGATCATCACTGGATCTGGATTATCACTGGATCATCATCAAGTCTAGATCATCACTTAATCTGGATCATCACTAGATCATCATCAAGTCTGGATCATCACTAGATCATCGTCGAATCTGGATCATCACTGGATCTGGATCATCACTAGATCATCATCGAGTTTGGATCATTACTTGATCTGGATCATCACTGCTGGATCATCATTGGGCCGTCATCACTGGTGCTATCTCTCAATTCTACTTATCACAGGAAGTTCTACAAATCCAACCCTTTTTCATGTTGGTTGTAGGCCTATCCTCCATGTAGGTCTTCATCATCTTCAGCACTTATATCTGACCATGGAATGAACCATGTCAAAAAGGCCCGCCTAGCACTTACATTTGACCATGGGAGGAACACATCCATCTCCATGTCAGAAAGTCCAAGCACTCACATCTGACCTCATCTTGTCAGAAAGGCCCCACACTTACATCCGACCTCATCTTTTCAGAAAGGATTTGCACTTACATCCAACCTCATCTTGTCAGAAAGGCTCTGCACTTACATCTGACCTCATCTTGTCAGAAAGGCTCTGTACTTACATCTGATCATGTGGGAACACATCTTGCAATCACATCAAAATGGCTCTGCACTTATATATGATCATGTGGGAACACATCTCGCAATCACATCAGAATGGATTTGCATTTATATCCTATCATGTGGGAACACATCTCACAATCACATCAGAATGGCTCTGCACTGATCATGTGGGAAAACATCCCACAATCACATCAGAATATCTCTACACTTATATCTGACCATGTGGAGCCCACCCTTCCACCATGTCAGAAAGGCTAGCAGACACATCAGTTGCCTTTGGAGGGAACCTTGATCTAGAGAACACCAAGCTTCTCCCTGAAGTACTCAAACTTTACTCTGGCCATTTTTAGCATAGAATCACATCAGGGCTGATTACGTCCAAGGATAACCTGCGATCTTCGCTAGGACCAATTACATCTGAGGACAACCTACAGGACTAATTACGTCTGAGAAACCTACGAGCTTTTCCAGGATTTATGCTCAGACAATCTGTCTCACCAACTATGCTAGAACTCCCTCTTTCGAGAGATCTCGATCTGGATCACAAACTGGAGCTTCACTTCTCCTCTCTGCATCATACAAAAAATGCAAGTCATATCAATCAAATCAAATAGTAGTTTTCAAAATAAACATACTACCTCCCAAATATCAAGTGGCAACATCTTTTTCCTTGGCTGTACTCAGTGCCATGCAGGACTCCATCCCGCCAAACCAAGAGATCACACCTAATCCCATACTGAAGCAACACCCCGAAGTGCTCTTCCTTTCAATGGCACTTCCTGCCCAATCTGAATCCACATAACCTTCTAGGTTAATCTTCTGATTTGCATCATACTTGAGCCCATACTCAACTGTACCCTTCAGGTACCTCACTGCATGCTTTACAACCATCAGGTGAACATGTTTCAATGTGTTCACAGAAAAACAAATATATGGTCTCGTATTCGTCAGGTACATCAAGGAACAAATCATCTAACGATACATCGTGGCATCAACCGTATCTGATGAAGCAACACTCAATAGCTTCAGGTTCGATGTCATAGGTGTGATCATGGCCTTGCAGTCCATCATCCTGAACCTCTTGAGGATCTCTACTGCATACTTCCCTTGTCCCATGGAGATTCCATCCACATTCTGCCACACCTCCATGCCTAGAAAGTAGTGCATCATATCCAAGTCCTTCATCTCGAACTCGGTAGCAAGTCTCCTTCTTGCAATTTTAATGAGTTCCTCTTTTCTGTCAGGAACAAGTCATCAACATATAACAGGAGCATCATTGGTCTTCCACCTTCAACCTTGAAGAAAAGGTTGAAATCCACTTTAATCACAATAAATCCTAGAGTCATCAATAAGCTATCCATCCTGCCATACCATGTCGAACCTCGATATCTTCTACAGTCACTCCCTCTGAAGCGGAGCATCATACTGCCTCTGTCTTTCATACTCTATGCATTGAAACATTTTGTACTGGAGTGATAATTAGCTTCCTCTACTACTAATATTGTCTGTATCCATCTAGGATCACTGGATACCAAGATCCTCTATCTTGAAAACGTTCTTCTCGCACCCATCTGTGAGCTTGTCATCCTCTGTAGGATTTTATATTCAACCTTGTAGCAAAGTTTAAGATCTTCATCACTCTAGGTGATCTTCAAGCTTCCCATGTATGTGTTATCCCATGGGTGTCTTCTGAGCTCGTACAAGGCCTTCTTTAATTTGCACACATGAGTCTTCCTATCATGTGTCTTAACTTCTGATGGTTGCAAATGTCACCTGGTAGTGTATGCCTTCTTTCTATGAGAATCCTTGTGTTATGAATCTTGCCTTGTATCCCACAGAATTCTCTTCAAGTCTCGATACGGCATCCTAGACATCATTTTTCATGATCTGGTACTCTCCTTTCCTTTCTTCTTGGCTACTTCTTCATAGCTGGAAAGTTCTGCATCAATGATGTCACACAACAATGTCACATAACTGCATTGTGTCTGAGACCTCTTGAAGTCTTGTCATACTATTCTTCATTTTGGATTATTTATTGAACTGTCATCACTTGTTGTTCAGAACAAGCCTCATCCTTCTTTTCTTGTAGGCATTGTACGCCATCTTTCCTACAAGTAAAATGCATTAGTTGTATGGTTAGAAACATTTCATCAGGTATATTCATAATGAAAAATTCTTTTGCATCAAGATATAATCATGCAACTATTTTAACCAATACAACATTCATCCATATCTTACGGAAACTTTCTAGATGCCTTCCATCTTTACCGGGACAACATTGAGATTGTGCAGTAATCCAATATATCAGCAAAGAGGTTTCACTCTAGATAAGTAGTAATGGAGAGTTGTATAGCACCATGGGCTACTTACCCATCACATGGATATTAGTAGTATATTGTCATTAATGCAAACATTCTATCATGCATAACACATCAACTGAATATAAAAAAATGCATAACAAAATAATATCATGAAATGACAATTGAATATTTATTTGTTTCATGGGTAGACTCCTTCTTTCATGTTCATCATCTTCTTCATTCATAAACGCATCATTTCTTATTCAAATGCTTAATATGGATAAGAGGTTCTTTAAGAATTGAGTTCTTCATATTCCTCATTGCTTGAGGTATCTTCTTTGAATCATGAAATCTTGATCTTCAATTGCTCCCATCTTCTTTTCTCTTATTAGGAGTCAAGCTTCTTCTTCTTCCCAGAGTCTGTTGAAAGTAATCACTTCCTTTTAGCACACATTCCTCAAATGAATGAATCACATGATCCTGGGAGGCCATTCAAGCTGGTTATCACAACTTCTGCATTCTCCACTTCTTCTTCTACCACTTCAAGTTGTTCTTTGATTTGAGAGACCCTTGCAAAGTATGACTGCATGGTCTCTGCCTTCTGGATCTTCACATTTTTCAACTCGTTTCTTAAAGTCATCTTTTGATTTATGTTCTTCCCTTCAAATAGCTTGGTCAAGGAATCAAACATCTCTTTAGGTGTCCTTAGGGAAGACACTTGTGTTATAAGGTGATCCTTGATTGAATCGACAATGATCTTCTTCGCCTTGACCATGTTCTTCTTATGTAAGGATTTTAGCCTCATCTCCCTCTAGAACTGGAACCTCTCTACTTGTGTAGGTGTCTAATTCATTTCCTTCAAGAACTACTAAGATCCTATACTTCCATGCTTGGAAGTTTTTAGCCTCACCAAGCTTGTCATCAAGCTGGTGTGATTAGTCATTTTGAAATGAGAACCTCAACTGTAAATAGCAAAAGATTAGATCTTATCGATTTGAGGTGTCCATCCTAGTTCCAGAGCTGGTTGATCTAGGGTTTGTCCGAGAAACCCTAATTTTCAAAAATTGGAATCTTTCAGATTTGATTGGATAGAAAGATATACCTCTTCAAGGCGAGCTGTCCAATGTACTCCTTTTCTGAAAACAGTGGAGGGAAGCTCCTAGAACAGGAAGCCCTACTTTTCCAATTTCTTCTACATAAATGCCTCATATTGTTTCTGCGATATCTCTGAAATTACTACTCCTCTGTGTCTGAAATTCCATACTGAGGTAACCTCATCTAGCCTCTTTCTAGTACCACATTTTTTACCAAAATTGGGACTTATGAGAGTTTTCCCAAGGTGAATTATTCCAGGACTGTTCAGAATAGCAAACTTGTATGGACTTCCACATGTCATTGTTTAATCATCAAGGTCTGAAACTTTTACCATAGAAATTAAATTCCGTGCCCTATCTGGAACATCTTGAGAAATTTCATTTGGACCTTTGTATCCCGAGATATAGCAATGCTCCCCAGGTGTCTTGTTTAGGGATGAATCCTGGAAGAGGCTGGAACCCTGAATTGGAGGAATCATACCTCCCAGAATATAGCGAATATGAGGATGAAACTTTTACACAGTGTATCTTAGGAATTTATATTTAGACTGTGAAAGTTTCGGCTCCTGATCCTTCTCCAATATCAAGATATAGTGAATCTACCAAAACTACTAGTTTTAGTATTTTAGGGTTTTTCCAGCCTGGGTCAAGCTAGGGTTTGACTTTCCCAGAGTTTTACCCAACCAAAAATCTCGACCTTGGTCTCTAAATTTTGATTTTGAGGAGGATAGAAATCCTATGCCAGGCTCACTCAAAAATTCCTCTTCTTTAAAAACCCCTAATTCCCGCAGCAAAATTGAAAATGCCCGAAATCAAATTCTGCATCGATAGAAAGATGCACCCTTAAATGGAGAGTTATCCTAGCATCCTTTTGCTGATGGATTGTGGAGAGAGACCCAAAATTTAAGAATCCGTAGCTTCTGTAGCTGCATAGTGTCTTCTTCTCAAGTTAGTTATGATATCATGTTAGATTTTTATCATTTAAGCAATATGATCTTAGGATCTTATCTAAGAGAATAACATGCACAACAATATCACAAGAGATAAGAGACACAAATATTTTCCTCGAGGAAACCATAAAGGAGAAAACAATGCAACTTCCTCAGAGATAGAATGAGCACCAATGGCGGCAGTAAAACCCAAATATAGAAAAGATGATCTCCAATAGTTGTTCTCTCTCTCTCTCACTTGAGAGAGATTCTCCTCTCTCACTCATGCACCCCAATTAAGTGAGTGTGTTTGTGTGTGTAGAAATGAGTAGAGCCTCACTTCTATTTATATTCTTTCGTTCACTTTATGTCTACTCCAATAAGTCGGCCTCACTTAACAATTACTTACCAGGGCCAACTTCTCTAGGAGAGTCTAATAACCCTAGTGCACCACAACTGTGGGTACTTTGCCCTCCGATCAACAAGGAGGGTTAACCTTAACTAAATTGTGGGGACTATTGCCTTGACTTACAATGGATGGTTAACCTCAATGACTTTACATGACTTGTTTACATAATTGAATCTCCCGATATGAACATCGGGGCATGACATGACTTAATTACATTACAGTGTTTGGAATTGTATTGTAGATCTATTATCACAGAAAATAGAAGTGGTGTGTCCAATATCATTTAAAATTATTCTTATCCAAATTGCATGGAAAGCTGCTGTGGTGGCTGCTACATACTCTGCTTGTGCAAAAGACATGTTGACAATGGGTTGTTTCTGATATGCCCAAGAGATTATATTTGTACCCAAATGGAAAGCATAACCATATGTGATTTTCATATCATCAATACTTCCTACAAAATCACTGTCAGTGTACCGCGTGAGAGTATTATCTGGTGTATGAGTGTACAAGAGTCCATATCCAAGCGTTCCTGCAACATATCTTAGAATTATTTTTCCAACTTTCCAATGAGAGCATTTGGGAGACTCCATAAATATAGAAATGAGACTGAAAACATACATCAAATTAGGTCTAGTTGCATTCAAGTACATTAAACTTCCTACCACTCGTTTATAGGTTGTAGCATTTATTGCTGGTCCATCATCATTCTTGGTTAACTTGGTGCCAAGAGAAATGGGGGTTTCTGCTATTTTACATTTATCCATTCTGAATCTATGCAAAATATTAGTAGCATACTTATGCTGGAAAATAAAAATACATTGATCAGTTTGAGTCACTTCTAGACCAATGAAGTACTTCATCAGTCCTAGATCAGTCAATTCAAATTCCTTTTTCATGACTGTCCTGAAATATTCAAGCATCAAATAACCAGTGTAAATCATGTCATCAACATAAAGGCATACCATCAAAATTTTACCTTGCTCTATTTTGACATACAGAGTGGGCTCATTGTTATTCTACTGAAACCATTGTTGATGAGATAGGAGTCAATTCTACTGTACCAAGATCGTGAAGCTTATTTTAGACCATACAATGCCTTTTTCAGCTTAAATACTTTGTCTTCATGACCTTTGACAGTATATCCAGGTGGTTGTTCTACATAAACTTATTCTTCAAGAAGACCATTAAGAAAGACATATTTCACATCCATTTGATAAACATGCCATTGATTTTTTGTTGCAATGGAAGGTACAACTCTTATGGTATCCATCCTTGCTACATGAGCAACAGCTTCATCATAATCTACACCATATTGTTGTGCATATCCTTTGGAAATCAACCTTTCCTTGTGCTTTTCAAGTTCTCATTTTTCATTCAGTTTGGTCTTATAGACTGATTTGAATCCAATAGGGTTTTTGACTAAAGGGACGTCAACAAGATCCCAAGTCTAGTTTTTCTCTATTGCATCAATCTCTTCATTCGTGGCTTTTACCAACTGTGCATCCTTCACTGCTTCATTAAAAGATGCGGGTTGACAGGAAAATAGGGCATACTTAAGTTTCTCATCAATAACTGAACTTTGTTCATATAACTCCCTCAAACTTCTGGTTTTCTGGTTCTTAGGTGGTCTGTCTGCTTGTGTTTCTTCTTGCTATTGTACTTCCAATCTTGGAATTCTAATAGGTAGATATGACAAATCTAATCTTTCTTGCTCTTGTATGTTTAAGGGATCACTCTAGCATTTGTATTCACGGAATTTCATGTCTCTACTCACCACAACATTTTTGGTACAAGGATTATACAACTTATGCACCTTGTGTTGTTCACTGTAACCAGTGAAAATACAGTGCTCACTCTTCTTATCTAGTTTTCTTCTGAGTTCATCAGGTATATGAGAAAATGTAACAAAACAGAAATTTATTAGATGTGCAACACTAGTCTTAGTGCCACTCCATTCTTCTTCAAGAATATTGTCCTACACACTCACAGTGGGTGATCTATTGATCAAGTAGACTGAGAATGTAGTAGCTTCAGCCCAATACTCATTTGATAACTTCTTATGTGACAGCATGCTACGGGCCAGGTTCATGATAGTCCGGTTCTATCATTCAGCAACCCCATTTTGATGTGGAGTGTATCTGGTGATGAACTATCTCTAGATTCCATGTTGCTTGCAAAAATCTGTAAACTCATGTGAATCATATTCACCTCCACCATCTGACTTGAGTAATTTAATGAATTTTCCAGACTGCTTCTCGATGAGAGACTTGAACTCTTTGAACCTGGAGAAGGTCTTTGATTTGTTCCTGAGGAAATAAATCCATATTTTCCTATTGAAATCATTACTAAAGGTAAGAAAATAAAAGCTACCTCCTATGGATTAGGTCTGCATGGGTCCACAGAGGTCTATATGAACCATCTCAAGATGTTCTTTCGCTCTTGATATGGAAGTGAGGAAACTGTACCTTTAATGTTTACCAGTGATTCAATCCTCACAGGATCTAGATTGTTCATGAATGACTGGTAACCCCTTGACCATTTACTGTTTGTGTAGGAGATTGAGACTCTTGAAGGGAAGGTGACCTAATATACAGTGCCATAACGAGGATTCATCTAGACTAGAAACTGTATGGGCTACAGACTGTTGAAGGTTGGAACTCTTGATACTGAGAGGAGATATTATGTTTTTGGTCATTTCAAATTTGGCTATGAGTCTCTTACTAGGGTTTTTATCATAAATAGTACAGTATATATCATAAATACGAATAGCTTACTGGTTCTGAAGTAATTGACCTATATTGATCATATTGACATTCAAACGTGGTACATAGAACACCTCATGAATAGACTTCTTTTCATTTTTCTTTGTAAGTACAGGAATAGTACCCTTTCCTTTTGCTAGAACTAAAAGTCATCTCCTAGCTTAATATTCGTGACAACAGAAGAATCCAAACTAGAGAATAGTGACTTGTTACCTGTCATGTGATTGTTGCAACCATTATCTAGAAGCCATAGATCTAAGTTGCAGTGTTCTTGAGTTGCTTGATAAGACACAAACGTTACCTCTAACAAGCCTTCTTATTCTTTAAATACATTGACTATGCTATTGTTTTGGTTAATATTCTGGTCATCTTGCTTCTTCCAGCATTCTCATTCATAGTGGCCATACTTCTTGCAGTAGTTGCACTGAATATTGGACTTATTGGTCCATCTCTTGCCTTCCCCCCTCTGCCCTTGAGAGTTGTGAGAGTGTTCTGAATGATATGAGTGTTCATGACTATCATTGGTTATGTCCTTTGTAGCTGGAGACCCTCGACCTCTTCTTCCTCTACCTTGTCCTCCTCTGCTTCGACCTCTGTTGAGGGAATCTTAGGTGTTGAAAGCATTGGTCAATGACTCTTCTTCTTAATTGAATCGAGCTTCATGAGATAGAAGAGATCCAGCCAAATCTTCTAGGGTGAAATGGGACATATATTTTCCCTCTTCTATGGCATTCACTACCACAAAAAAATTCTTGGTGAGACACCTAAGAATATTCTGAACAACTATATTCTGTTCTATAGGTTCACCATAGGTTTGAAATTGGGCCACAATGACTGAAAACCTAGTCATAAACTAATCTATAGTTTTTGAATCTTTCATATTCAAAATTTCAAACTAATGTCATAGGGTTTTCAATCTTACCAGTTTTACTCGATCTGTACCTTTTTAGGTGGATGCGAGTATATTCCAAGCTTGATGGGAGATGGTAGGTCCTGAGATCCGCCAGAAAATGGACTCCTCGATGCAACTTTGGATCAGCCATTTGGCTATGAGATCTTGATCTCAACGAGCTTCTAAGGCATTCTTCTAGGAATTACTCATAGCAGCCAGAGCATTCGTATCAGGTTCTTTGAGCTCAGTTTCAACCATATCCCAACATTTGTTGAGCTGGAGAAACATCTTCATCTTGATAGAACAAAACTCATAGTTGGTACCGTTCAGTACAGGTGTAGAAATTTGCTTCAAATTTGAAGTGCTTGTGCTGGTAGTAGCCATCTTCTTATGACTATTTTCTTGATCAAACTTGATTTGTAGATCTGATAGAAGATTTGGTCATTTAACTCAGTGACACTCCTTGTAGATCTAGCGTAGGGCGTCAGAAGGGTGCCTCACACTCTTTTCCTTAATACAAGGTGCATCACCGACACACTTTTCCTTTAGGAAAGGTGTGTCAGTGGTGTCAATGACACTCTTTTACTTCTTGCAAGGTGTGTCACTGAGACACTTTCTCTTACTAACACACTTTCTCTTCAGGAAAGGTGCACCACTGACACACTTTTCGTTTGGGAAGGGTGCATCAGTGGGTCACTAACACTCTTTTTCTTCAGGATGCAGGATGTGTTAGCGCTCCAAGAGAGAAGAAAAAGAAAAAAAATACACTCGATTCCTCGATGTGTTCCATCTTCGATCACACCCTTCATGTGTATGTGCTTTCCACTATGTGAAAAGGATTACCCAAAACAACCAACCAACCAACTTGCCAACTAATGAGATTACAATATTCAACAAATCCTTGGCTCCATTATATCCCATTTTTCTTTGTAATAGTCATATAATCCTCTACATTCACAATTTACAGAGTTTTACCCCTCACGAGCATTGTTATATCCATGGAATTGTCGATCACCTCTTTGGATTGGCTCATTTGTATCCCAAATTGCAGAATGATAAGCCAAGACGATGTCTATGGATAAACTCATATCCTTGAGAAGATTTGCACAGACATTTTTTTTACAAACGACATGCATTGCACTCCATACTACCCATAACTATCCAAGAATCCAAGGAATTGGTCATTAAGGTTGTTTTTGAAGCAGGCGTGTTTGTGTTCTTTCTATAGAAGTGAACCGTGAGCTGCAAGCTAGGTCGAGTAGCATTGGTTGGTTGTAGATGAAATGATCCCTTTCATGGATGCGATTAAGACCAGTTCAATAGAGCAGATTAAGAAAGTGCATAGACCAGTCCATGAACATTAACCCACATTCATTTATCCTTCCACCGCTTAAAGTGCTTTGATCCCCTACACTAAGATCTAGGATATTATGTATGGATCAAGTAATCAATGACAAGTAATGTAAGCTCACGCAAGCTTATCTAGTGAAATCATAGGCAAACATCCTTAGCTAGGGTTATATTCTATCCCTCCAACACCACTAGTTCATATTGTGTATTGTTCACAGATCCTGGACACAGAGGATTATGACAGTGACCTTGAGATTTATAGCAGTTATAACGTTCCCAATATAGGACAGACAATTCATAGCAAGTATTTAGTTCTACCATGTGTTATTCAATGTATAAAAGTGATAAAGACAAAATAAAACATAAGCTTATTGAGCAACCATTGGAACAATCACCATTTATATACAAGCATAGTTACTTGAACGCCCATAAGTAACAATTTAAGTGTCATGAACAAGTTATTTATTTTTTATATGTAATTGCACGAGCTTTCCATTATTCATGTGTCAGATATGAATTATTCATGGGTCGGCTACAAATTATCCATGTATTGCCACGACCCAGTAGTTATTTGTATTTTGTATTTTATATAATTGTTTATTTCGAATTTGGAAAAACTGTTGTAAAATCAATCTAGACAATCTAGGAAAAGCATAAGCCTTTTTCCACCCTAAATTCTAAAATAAAATTTTCAATTTCTAGTTTCCTTGGCCACTTCAGTTGTATAAGACTTGACCCCTTTAACAAAAGAGTTATGCGATCTTTGATTAGGCACAAGAGATTTTCCTTTTCAAAATGAACTTTTGCATTCTTTGATTATACTTAACACAGGTTTTCCATCTCTGATTACGCATTTGCATTGTAATTGAAATTGTTGTTTACTTTGAAAACATGTAATTTAATTCCTGCTATTTCCATATTTCCATAGGATGTCAATGCAAGTCAAACATAGAATTTAATAGGTGAATTATTCATACTGCAACTTGTTAGTCAACAATTGCATATCAACAATTAACTTTTTTGGCTACTGCTAGCTCCTATGAATAGTATCATTGTTACTCTTTTGCAACATTGTTATCTAAATCTTGTTGGCTAATCAGCCTGTTGTCTTTTGTACTCAGATTTATCTATGGGGGACTGTGCAGGAGTCATTTGAATTGTTTTTCCACCCTGGGAAGAACTTACACCCTTGACTCTCTTATTGTCTACCATCGTAACAAAAGTTATTTGTCTTTGAGTTTTGCACCAAACTTTCTGTGTTTTTGGTTTACCGTTGAAATTTACAAAACTGTTTGAATACTGAGGGGTCTTTTATGTCAAATTATGGGCATGTTCATAATAAGAAAACTATACAATTTTCCATGCTTGGTAAAATTCTTTCATATTTTTGTTTTTTCTTGATTGGCCTTTCTTGGACAAAATTATTTATGGAGGATGGTGTTATTTTTACAATAGTATGAGGATATAGCTGTGAAGAAACCTGTGAACTTAGCACTGGATTAAATTTACTAAGAGTTAAACCAAGGATATAAACTGGGAATGGCTGAAACTTGTGATATGTAGTATGTAAAAATAAATTGAGCACATTTAGGTATTGTTAGTATTATATCATCATCATCATCATCATNCTACAGAGTTTGCATTTCTTGCAAGGTTATTTAATACATTTAAGCAAAACATTATATTTGGTTTTCCATAATTATTCTAATTTTATGGTTTGTTGTTTTCTTTTCTTCTGCATTTTAGATTCACCATATCAATAGAGGGGAAGTTGTGACCTTAGTGACCACTTCATCGTGAAGATTTTCTTGTGTTTTTAATTTTTTAATTTAGTCTTTTTCTACCTAGCCAAGTCTCAATATTGATCTACATCATTGATTGGATTTATTTTCTTTTTTTTTAATATTTATAATGGTTATTTGTTTTTATACCATCATTTTGTTGCTTTCTCTCCTTTGCTTAAATGACTTGACTTATAAATAGTAATGAACTCTTTTATCTTTATATATATATATATATATATATATATATATATTGGTTTCATTACACAAAATATCCAAAAAGGCTTGATTCATATTCAATTAAATTCAAATAATAATCTATACTCAACCTTTTCTTTCTTAACATTCTAACCATCACATATTTTTTCTTCATTTCTCTTCTCACTGTAGGTAAATAGCGCTCTCCATGTAATATCCTGAATTTTTACCTAACACTTAAGGGCATAAGCCCCATTGCTTATGATGTTGCTTTGATGTTTTATTTTGTATATTGGGCATAAGACCCCACTACACATGAGAATGATGATATGTTTGATATTTTGGGCATAAGCCAATTGCATATGATTTATGTATATGATTTCATGTGTTGGTGTGGACCCTGAAGCACATAATTGATGAGATGTTTTTGTTGAGCGCAAGCTCTGAGGCACATGAGTATTTGATGTTTTGTGTTGAGCGAGAAGCTCTGAAACACATGAGTATTTAATGTTTGTGTTGAGCTAGAGTCTCTAGATCGCATGAGTATTTTAATGTTTGCGTTGAGAAAGAAGCTCTAGAGCGCATGAGTATTTTAATGGTTGTGTTGAGCAAGAGGTTCTGGAGCACATGAGTTATGAAACTTTGTGTTGAGCAAGAAACTCTGAAGCACATGAAAATATAAGAATTGGAAGTGTTAGGCATAAGCCCTGGATCATTCCAAGTTGACGTTGAGCATAATCTCTCAAACCTCGGATCCTTCGCCATTGTATCCCTAGGTGTATCCTACAAATACATCCTAGCATTAGTGTTGAGTGAGGATCTCTGGAATTGCATTAAGTTTGTAACTCCTTGTTTATTAGCGTTGAGTATGGGCTCTGGATAAACGCTAGGAGTTATTGAAAAATTAATATGTTGAGTGAAAACGACTCTGATAAAACATTGATCGCATCTTAGTTATGTTTAAGTGCTTAAATGAAATTTTGAATTTTTGTATCTCATCAAGTACCGAAGAACTACCATGTTAAACGAGGTAATCCAACATGCAAGGAGGTTTAGAGTTTCCTAACCTAGTTGACCTAAACCCCACCTGAAGGCCTTAATAAAGAAGTGACTATAAGCTAAGCGAAAAGTGTCATGTGATGAGGGATCATGCTATATGATACCTAAAGTAAAAATCTTAACAAAGATATATATATAAATATATATTTTGTACATAATATGTATAAAAGAGTAAGTACAAGTAATAATACTAGTAACTATGAATAATAATGAAATATCTATACATTATTATTATTACTAATGTTAATTAAATATCATATACCTACAAGAGTCAAAGTAGGAACTAGTCAAAAGTTCCTAAGTTAAATTTAAACAAATATTAAATTTACCTAAATTAAGTAAAATGGGTTATTTCAAGAAAACAAATGATTCTTGATTTAATTGTCCATTTTCCTGAAAAGTTTCTCTATAAAGACCTAATCCAAAGAGAAGTTTGGGGATCTTTGGATTATTCCATAATTATACCTGATTATTCTCAAGAGAGTTCTTGGAGAGTATTTTTCCAAAGAGGAAAAGAAAACTAATACAGAACCTGTTGTCCCAGATAGGGAAGTCTTACCTTAGGATCTCTAAGCTAGTTGCATGTTGAAACCATCTTGGGGGGGTCCAGATTGAAACCATGAACGATTCCGGGTAATGGTTGGGTGGAATGTGGTAGTTCCCAAGTTATTCGGTTATCTAAACACAGGTTAGAACTGTCTATGTCCTTGTTAATGTTGTGTGTTTGAGTGTGCAGGGTTTCCAACTATTAAAATAGCTTCAACTTGTAGGTATGAGGTTTCTTGATCTTCCTTATAAATTACACAGGTTTTCTCATTAAATAAAGGGATTAAATTATGGAAGGATAAAAGAATTTGTCTGCTATAACTAGGTTATTTTTCTTACTTCAACATGGTTTTCTAATTTAGGGAAATATAGATCTTATTCATGTTTTGATAGATTTGGCACCTATAGTTTTATCAGTTTTCAAAACCATAGGATAATTTGGACTTTGTTATTTCTACATTATTATTTCATCATTTACATGTTAAATTCAGTCTTCTCTAAAGAGCATTTTTTTAACAGAGATCATATTATTTTAGTTAGCTAGATTTCCTAGTTGTTGTTCAAACTTAAATAAAAGAGTAAAAACAGAGTTTATATGTACATAAACTACATTAAAATTAACTATTAAACTATTAACCAAAGAACTAGTTAAAATTCACAGAAACTAAATTATCATTATTAAAATCCAACCCTGCATCGTCTCTGCTGGCAGATTTCATATTGCCAGCAGGCTTATTATTTCAACCATCAAAACTATTCTATATAGTTGTAACATAAATGAGATAAATAGAATTAACATAGTTAAACCCTAAATCTACAAATAACATAATGAATATAACTATTGAACAAATTGCAAACAATAATTTACATTGTCAAATTCTCTGCATAACATGCCAGCCATCAAGACCTGTTAAGTTCCGGCCATAGGTCTAACTATTATATATCAAATATCTCTACTATTTACTACCAAACTAAGAATAGATTTTATACATAATACAAACCAAGTTTCAAACAATGTATCCATTTAAAGGAGCCAAGATCGAATCCTGTTGGCATCTCTGCCAAAACAAAAATACACACATGCTGTATTGAAACACCAATCCACGCAAACTATATGGATTACAACACAAAAACTAAATCAAACAATTAACCAGGAATCGAATCCTATAGGGATCGATTTTAAAACATCAAATATAAACTACACTAACAGAACTAAATACACAGAGTAATATCCATCAATTTATACACAGGCTGTGTGTCAGCATTAGGGTTGAATCATAGCTATAAACCCCAACTTAAAAACCATAATCAAAATCACTACTCTATGATAGTTCCACATTAAAAAAAACAAACAAAATATACATGTTGTGTTTCCATATTAAGGCTCATGGCCGAGAGGTAAAACCCGACCATAATCAAAATTAAAAATAAAACCCCAAACCATTTTCAAATGCCAAACAAAGTCATTTAAACCCTACTTTCAACGATGTTACAACCATGACATTTACAAAATTATACAACCGTATGCCAAGCTAAGGGTCGTAGCTAATAAACACCACGCACATTAAATAAACCGTATATCTCACAGTAATAAACATTTACAAGTAAAATACAAACAGTCACGATTCGACAGGGTGCCATTACAAGAAATGGCATTGCCATAGATAAACACATCATTTAAAACCAAAATGCAGATCTCTCCATTAATTTACCAAAACCAAAAATGATTATAGAGCCGAGTCTTTGTCTGAACAGACATAGTTCAAAATATCCACACTTAAACCGACATCAAAATAATATTTACAATGCATCCCTGAATGCCCATTATCACGAAGGACCCATACAGTCGAACCCATAACCAAATTTCACAACATTAACCCTTTCAAAATAGAGCACAAAGCTCTTCTAATCATTACATGCAGAGGTAAAAAGCCTAAGCTGTCACAGGGCTTACCCGTGCAAGGGTATCGTAGGCATTCATGTTAAACACCAACGAGGCATGAATGGAAGTTGCCTTGTCACCTGTGTTTCAAAACAAAGCACCATCAGAAGTATGCTAAATCCTCAACCTGAAGCAAACAATAATATAACACTGCAAAACCAAACCGAGAACATACCTTCCAGTGCAAAGTGATCCTGTTCCTCCATGAAATGACGAACCTAAAGAGCCAAACCATGTAGAAAACCAATAGAAGAGTCAAATGAATCCCAAAAAATGACAAACCAGAGCTTAGGGCTCATTTCCCCCCCATCCCAAGAATTCTTATTTGTGCCACCCTATCTCCCACCATCGACTTGATTTTTACCGACATCCATATAGTCCAAACCCCAACATTTGCAATTTTGCATAAAACCTCCATCAAAACCATCGTTTGCATAGTTAAGCCATAGTTTCATGGCATATGGAATATTCCATGAAGGGTTTTCCACATAAACCATAGTATATACAAAAATTTATATGATGTTTGTCAAAGTCTTATGACTTAGCCTATAACCTTAGGCTTTACACAATACAATTTATATGTTATAAATACATAGAAAAGGGATAAAAATTAGCATAGTCTCAATCCACGATATGAATGTCAACCATGAAGATTCAGGTCTTACAACCACAACTATGCATGAACAATAGTAGTTGGAATAGTTTGGCCAAGACTTTAGTCCTTTTGTCTTCGATATGAATAGGATAGTGTAGCATGGGTAGCATGTTGTAGGATGTCACATTTAGCTGTCGTAGTTAGATTTCGCCATAAAATGAACCTGCACAAAAAAAGGATAAGTTTGCATTAGTTCAAACATGAACTAAGTAAACCCTATAACAGCAGGTAGAACAAGTTACCTCTCCAAGTGATCCCATGATGGATACAAATCCCGCCACTCCACCCCTTGATAGTTAAAGGAAAGTGGGAGATTTCCATAAATAAATCCATAAACAATGAACAAAACATATAACCAAGAAGAAAGATACAACTGAGAATCATACGCACATGTATGATAAATAGTAATCACTACCAGAGATCATTTTGACCTGTTCAAGTAAAATAAAAATAGTGCATAATTACATCAACAATTACATAGGAAAACACATAGAAAGGTAAGTACAGCTTACGACACTTCAACTTAGTAAACAATGACTGACATATACCGTAGAAGATGAATTAATGTTTAGAATAGGTAGTATTTAAGTAGCCTACAAAAAAAATTTATTTTCGAATTTTGGGGAGATTATAAGTGGTATCAAAGCCCAGTTTGAACACTAAGAGACCTAATGGGCGTGCCAAACATTCATTGTAGAAAATAAATTATGATTTTGAAATTTTGTAACTAACAAAAAATTTCTTGTTATTAAAATTTTAAATTGCAAGATTTAAAGAATAATTCAGGTCATGAACATGGAAGAAGACAAAATCCGACAAGGAAAATTGAATACCCCCACATAGGAAGAAGAACTGGTGGTTGGATTAAATTATGATATACTGAAAAGCATACAAAGTCTTCAAGAAGACTTACAGATTTTCAAGGATGATAACATGAATGAAAGAAAAGAACATCAAGCAATTAATGAAGCTTTGTTGTGGAACATGACGGAAGGAATCCCGTAAGGAAATCCTGCTCATTCAACCAACAAGTTCAAGAAATAGTTCCGTCATAAACAGGCCAACAACCCAAAGAAAGAAGAGAAAGAAGAACACACCCCTGAACCTCTAGAAAGTGATTATCACAATATTTCTAGCGATAATTACGTTTCTCCTTGCAGAAAGAACAGAGGAATGATGACAACCCCCAAGGAGAGTTAAGAAAGATAAGAGCCCCAACCTATGAAGGGGAGATGAACACAAGGGAAAAAGTTGAAGAATGGATTCTCGGTATGAGAAAATACTTTCGAGTACACAACTACTCAAGTGAGATGAAAGCTCGTCTAGCCATCTATAATTTAAATGGAAAAGCAAGTAGATGGTGGAGAGACCTAAATCATACCAAGAAAGATGACGTAAAAGAGATACGATGGAGTAACTTTCACAGAATTTTTCAGGAAAAATACATGTCGAAAAGATTCTTCGACAGAAAGGTGAAAGAGTTTCATGAGTTAAGGATGGGTTCCATGACTATGGATTCTTTTATTAACAGATTTTTGGATCTGTTACATTATATGCCATACATAGAGGATGAGAAAGTGAAAATACTGGAGTGTTTAGGATGTCTTCCTCCCAAATTCCAGGAGAGGATTGAATTTGACATGCCTAAAACATTTGACACCACCCTACACAAAGCTAGGATTTTCTATGAGCATGGGAAGCTCAGGAAAGAAAACATCAAGAGAAGTAGAGACAGGTCTAGGACCTTCTCGGACAACCGCAAACCGGGTTTCAACCCACCGCCTTACAGAAAACAGAAAAACAGTTTTCCATCCAATAAAAACTTCAATAAGACAGGTACGAAGTAATATGTACCAGCTCTAAATGCTAACAAACCAGCAACAAATGGGGGAGCCAATGTTTCCTCGCTGCAAATCAAATGCTAGAAATGCCAAGGGCCCCATTATGCCTGAGACTGTAAGAACAAGACCAATGGAGTCTTGCACAACTTACAAGAAGAACCAACGGTAGAGTGCATAGCTAGAACACCAAGGATTTATGCATCGTTGTATGGCCGACAGGAATACCATCAGGCTACCATGGTTGAGATAGAAGGTAAGGTTTTCAACACTTCTATTTCAATATTGATTGACCTCGGTGCTTACCGAAGCTATGTATCACATAAAATTGTTTATGTATGTAAACGAGAAAACTTTTAAACATGAGAAACCCTGGCTGGTGCAATTAGCCATGGGTACAACTCAGGTTTCTAAAATAGTCAGAGATTGCGAGGTAAACCTGAATGGTTTTCCTGCTAGAATAAAGCTGAACATCTAGGACATAGAAGCTGAAAAAGAACAACACATCGAGGAATTTCCAGTTCTCATAGACTTCACTGATGTATTTCCGGAGGAGATACCAAGATTACCACCGAAACGAGACCTATATGTTTCCATAGAACTGACACCAGGGTCAGTTTCGGCTTCAAAATCCCCTTACCGCATGAGCGCACCACAGTTGGTGGAACTCAAACTGCAGTTGCAAGAGTTGATTGAGAAGGGATATATACGATTGAGTGTATCCCCTTGTGGAGAACCGATACTTTTCGTAAAGAAGATGGATGGTACGATGCGAATGTGCATCGATTACCGCCAACTTAACAAGATGACCATCAAGAACCGATACCCACTCCCTAGGATTGATGACTTGTTCGATCAAGTAGGAGGAGACAAGATCTTTTCAAATATTGACCTGCGATATTGATACCATCAGGTACGAATTCATGGATATTCATAAAACCACATTTTGTACGAGGTACGTCCATTATGAGTTTGTAGTAATTCCATTCGAGTTGACCAATGCACCCGCGAACTTTATGTGTATGATGAACAACATCTTCAGTAAATACCTGGATAAATGTGTTTTAGTCTTTATAGACGACATCCTAGTTTACTCTAAGAGTAAAGAGGAACATGAGGAGCATCTACACATAGTGCTACAGGTGTTACAGGAACACCAGATCTATGCCAAGTTTAGTAAATGTGATTTTTATAAACCAAAGATACAGTACTTGGGTCACATCATCTCCAAGAATGGGATAGTTGTGGACCTAGAAAATATTAAAGCCATAGAGGATTGGCCTACCCCCACTAGTGTCACCGACATTAGGTCATTTTTGGGTTTAGTCGGTAACTATCGAAATTTCATTCAGAACTTTTCAAGGATAGCTTGTCCCATGACCACTTTGCAAAAGAAGGCGAACAAGTTCTTATAAATGACCAAGTGTGAGGAAATTTTTCAGAATATTAAACAGCTTTTGACGGCCACACCAATACTACGAATTACGGATCCCGATGGGGATTTCGTTGTTTGCATGGATGCAAGAAAGGAAGGGCTCGGAGGAGTCCTCTTGCAAAATGATTGTGTGATCTATTATGAATCGCGGAAGTTAAAAGAACACTAATAGAACTACCCCACCCATGATCTTGAGTTAGCAGCCATCATCCATGCCTTGAAGATGTGGAGGAACTACCTCATGGGGAAGAAATTTATTCTGAAAACAGACAATATGAGTTTGAATTATTTATTTGAGCAACTAGATCTGAATGCCAGGAAGGCTAGTTAGTTGGATTTCCTTAGTGAGTACCATTTCAAACTAAAGCATGTAAAGGGAAAGGAGAACATAATTGTTGATGATTTAAGTCAATGAGCTCATATGATATATGAGGTGACTTTAAGTCAAACCGATTTGGATTTACACAAGAGGATTAGAACGACCAACAGAGTTGACCCTTTCTATGTTGAAATCCTCAAGAAGGTCCAAGAGGATAGGTTGTTTCAACAACAAAAGGAGTGCAAGATAGATGAAGTGGTACTATTGTGGTCCAAAGAAATACTGTATGTTCCGAAAGGAGGGGACATCAAGTCCAGCATCCTCACATAATTTCATCGGACACCCTACTCGGGACATCTAGGATATCAAAAGACGATATCCACAGTAAATAAACACTTTTTCTGGCCTAATTTAAAGGCCGACATAGCATTAATTATCGCAAAATGTCAAGAATGTCAGTTGGTCAAAGCTGAAAACCAGCATCCTTCGGGGTTTCTGCAGTCATTACTCATTCCGGAATGGAAGTGGGAGGTCATTAGTATGGATTTTATCACAGGTCTACCAAAGAGTAAGAAGTAAAAATATTCTATCTTTGTAGTAGTTGACAAGTTGTCAAAAGCAGCACACTTCATTCCAGTGATGTCGACTTACAAGGTAGTACACATTGTCGACATCATCTTAAAGGACATATTCAAATTGCACAGGATACCCAAGACAATCATCTCGGATCAAGATACAAAGCTTACCGATAATTTTTGGAGATCCTTATTCTCTGGATTAGAGATGTAGTTGAACTTTAGTAATGCTTACCACCCATAGACAGATGAGAAAACAGAATGGGTAAACCAGATTGTAGAGGACATGCTTAGGATGTATATCATGAACAAGCCCACCAAGTGGGAAGATTACCTGCATCTTGCAGAGTTTGCATATAACAATGGATACCTGATCTCCGCCAAGATGAGTCCCTTCGAGGTACTCTATGGACGTAAGTGTAGAAAACCGGTTACTTGGGACAGCCTGGTGGATCAGCTCATGTTAGGGCCTGACTTACTAAAGGAATTGGAACAATTGGTTACCAAGGTCCAACTGAACCTTAAAGAAGCACAAGACCGCCAGAAGAGTTACACGGATAAGAAAAGATAAAGATTATCGGATAGGTGACCATGTTTACTTGAAAGTAAAAGCAAAAATAAGTTCATTGAGCTTGGGAAGGTGTGGTAAGTTAGCATCAATATTTGGTGGAACCTTTGAGATACTGGACAAGAGAGGGCCAGTGGCATATGAACTAGCTTCACCTGCTCACATAAGAGTTCATAATGTTTTCCACGCATCCTTATTAAAGAAATATGTTTATGATACTAAACATGTGATTGATTGGTCCTTGTTATAGGTGGAACCTGAAGGAGAGTTTGTACCTGAACCCCTTCATATACTGGACAAGAGAGAGGTGCATCTTAGGAAGCACACCATAGTCCAGTTGAAAGTGCAATGGAATCACTTTAAGGCCGATGAGGCTACTTGGGAGAATGAATCCACCATGAGAGAGGCTTACCTCGCCTTATTTCATGATTTCATTCTGAGTCCCTAGAACACCATGGACAGTGTTGTTCTAAGTGGGGAGGGATGTAATATCTCGAATTTTTGACCTAACACTTATGGGCATAAGCCCTATTTCTTATGATGTTGCTTTGATGTTTTATTTTTTATATTGGGCATAAGACCCCACTGCACATGAGAATGATGATATTTTTTATATTTCGGGCATAAGCCAATTGCATATGTTATATATATATGATTTCATGTGTTGGGCGTGGACCCTGAAGCACATAATTCATGAGATGTTTGTGTTGAGCGCAAGCTCTGAGGTGCATGAGTATTTGATGTTTTGTGTTGAGCGAGAAGCTCTATAACACATGAGTATTTAATGCTTGCGTTGAGCGAGAGGCTCTGGAGCGCATGAGTATTTTAATGTTTGTGTTAAGAGAGAGGCTCTGGAGCACATGTGTTATGAAACCTTTGTGTTGATCAGGAAGCTCTGAAGCACATGAAAAGATAAGAATTGGAAGTGTTGGGCATAAGCCCTGGAGCATTCCAAGTTGATGTTGAACATAAGCTATGGAACATAGGATCCTTGTCCATTGTATCCCTAGGTGTATCCTACAAATGCATCCTAGCATTCGTGTTGAGCGAGGAGCTCTGGAACTGCACTACATTTGTAACTCCTTGTTTTTTAGCATTGAGTGCGGGCTCTAGATAAACGCTAGGAGTTACTAAAAAATTAATATGTTGAGTTAAAACGACTCTGATAAAACATTGATCGCATCTTACTTATTTTTAAGTGCTTAAATGAAATTTTGAATTTCTGTATCTCATCAAGTACCGAAGAACTACCATGTTAAATGAGGTAATTCAACATGCAAAGAGGTTTAGAGTTGCCTAACCTAGTTGACTTAACCCCTACCTAAAGGCCTTAATAAATAAGTGACTATAAGATAAAAGAAAAGTATCATGTGATTAGGGATCATGCTATATGATACCTAAAGTAAAAGTATTAACAAAGATATATAAATATATATTTTATACATAATATGTATAAAAGAGTAAGGATCTAATGAAACTATGCATAATATGTACAAGTAATAATACTAGTAACTATGAATAATAATGAAAGAATCTATATATTATTATTATTACTGATGTTAATTAAATATTAAATACCTATAAGAGTCAAAGTAGGAACTAGTCAAAAGTTACGAAGTTCAATTTAAATAAATATTAAAATTACCTAAATTAAGTAAAAAGGGTTATTTCAAGAAAAAAAATGATTCTTGATTTAACTGCCCCTTTTCCTAAAACGACTGTCTATAAAGACCCAAGCCAAAGAGAGGCTTGGGGATCTTTGGATTATTCCATAATTCTACATGATTATTCTCAAGAGAGTTTTTTGAGAGTATTTTTCCCAAGGGGAAAAGAAAAATGATACATAACCTGTTATCCCAGATAGGGAAGCCTTACCTTAGGAGCTCTAAGCTAATTGCATGTTGGAACCAACTCAGGGGGATCTAGATTGAAACCAGGAATGGTTGCGAATCATGCTTGGGTGGAACGTGGCAATTCCCAAGTTATTCGGTTATCTCAACAGAGGTCAGAACTGTCTATGTCTTTGTTAATGTTGTTTGTTTGAGTGTGCAAGGTTTCCAACGATTAAAATAGATTCAACTTGTAGGTATGAGGTTTTTTGATATTCCTTATAAATTACACAGGTTTTCTCATTGAATGAAGGGATTAAAATATGGAAGTATAAATAGAATGTGTCTGCTATAACTAGGTTATTTTGCTTACTTCAACATGATTTTCTAAGTTAGGGAAATATAGATCTTATTCATGTTTTGGTAGACTATCACCTATAGTTTTATCAGTTTTCAAAACCATAGGAGAATTTGGTCTCTGTTATTTGTGCATTATTCTTTCACCATTTACATGTTAAATTCAGTCTTCTCTAAAGAGCATATTTGTTTTAACAGAGTTCAGATTATTTTAGTTAGCTAGATTTCCTGGTTGTTGTTCAAACTTAAATACAAGAGTAAAAATAGAGTTTATATGTACACAAACCACATTAAAATTAACTATTAAACTATCAACCAAAGAACTAGTTAAAATCCACAGAAACTAAATTATCATCATTAAAATCCAACCCTACATCTTCTCTACTGGCATTTTTCATATTGCCAACAGGCTCATTATTTCAACCATTGAAACTATTTTATATAGCTTTAACATTAATGAGATAAACAGAATTAACATAGTTAAACCCTAAACCTTTAAATAACATAATGGAGATAATTATCGAACAAACCCCAAACATTAATTTCCATTATAAAATTCTTTGTATAACATGCCAGCCATCGAGACCTGTTAAGGTCTGGCCGTAGAACTAACTATTATATCAAGTATCTCTACTATTTACTACCAAACTAACAATCGATTTTATACATAATACAAA
The DNA here is from genome assembly GCA_001517045.1 of Pseudotsuga menziesii. Taxonomy (NCBI): domain Eukaryota; kingdom Viridiplantae; phylum Streptophyta; class Pinopsida; order Pinales; family Pinaceae; genus Pseudotsuga; species Pseudotsuga menziesii. The sequence goes on from LPNX010294190.1 coordinate 41,921, forward strand.
CCAACTTTTAAACAACGTATCCATTTAAAGGAGCCATGATTGAATCCTGTTGGCATCTCCGCCAAAACAAAAACACACACACTCTGTATTGAAACACCAATCCATGCATTTGACATCCTGGGATCGAATCCTGTAGGCCCACGCTACTTACAACATGGAAACTAAATCAACCAATTACACAGGAATCAAATCCTATAGGGATCGATTTTAAAATATCAAATATAAACTACGCTAACAAAACTAAATACACAGAGTAATAGAAATCAATTCATACACAGGTTGTGTATCCGCATGAGGGTTGAATTGTAGCTATCAAAGCTCAATTATAAACCAAAACTTAAAAAACATAATTGAAATCGCAACCCTATCATAGTTCCACATTAAATAAAAACAAACAAAATATACATGTTGCATTTCCATTTTAAGGCTCATGGCCAAGAGGTAAAACCCCACCATAATCAACACTATTAATAAACCCCAAACCATTTTCAAATACCAAAAGAAGTCATTTAAACCCTACTGTCAACGTTGTTACAACCATGACATTTACAAAATTATACAACCGTATGCCAAGCTAAGGCCCGTAGCTAATAAACCCCAAGCACATTAAATAAACCATATATCTCATAGTAATAAACATTCACAAGTAAAATACACATAGTCACGATTCGATAGGGGGTCATTGCAAGAAATAGAACTGCCATAGATTAACACATCATTTAAAACCAAAACACAAAGCTCTCCATTAATTTACGAAAACAAAAAACGATTAGAGACCCAAATCTTTGTCTAAATAGACATGGTTCAAAATATCCACACTTAAACCGACATCGAAATAATATTTACAACGCATCCTTGAATTCCCATTATCGCGAAAGGCCCATAGAGTCAAACCCATAACCAAATATTCACAACATTAACCCTTTCAACACAGAGCACAAAGCTTTGTGAATCCTTACATGCATAGGTAAAAGGACTAAGCTATCATAGGGCTTACTTGTGGAAGGGTATCATAGACAGTCCTGTTAAACACCAACGAGCTGTGAATGGAAGCCACCCTGTCACCTGCGTTTCAAAACAGAGCACCATCAGAAGTATGCTAAATCCTCAACTCGAAGCAAACAATAATATAACACTGCAAAACCAGACCGAGAGCATACCTTCCAGTGCAAAGTGAGCTTGTTCCTCCACGTAGTGATGAACCCCAAGAGCCAAACCGTGTAGACAACCAACAACAAAGTCAAATGAATCTCAAACAATGACAGACCATAGCTTAGGGCTTGTTTTCCCACCATCCAAAGGATTCTTAATTGTGACACCATGTCTCCCACCATCGATGTGATTTTTACCCACATCCATATAGTCCAAACCCCAACATCTATGATTTTGTATAAAATTTCCATCAAAACCCTCCTTGGCATAGTTAAGCCATAGTTTCATGCCATACGGAATATGCCATGAAGGGTTTGCCACATAAACCATAGTATGTACAAAACTTAATATAATGTTTGTCAAAGTCTTATGACTTAATCCTATAACCTTAGGCTTTACACAATACAATTTATATGTTATAAATACATAGCAAAGGGATAAAATTATCATAGTCTCAATCCACCATAATAATGTCAACCATGAAGATTCAAGTCTTATAACCCCAACTCTGCGTAAACAACAGTAGTAGGAATAGTTAGGCTAGGACTTTAGTCTTTTTTGTCTTTGATATGCATAGGATAGTGTAGCATGGGTAGCATGTTGTATGATGTCATGTTTAGTTGTCGTAGCTAGGTTTTGCCATCTAATGAACCTGCACAAAAGAGGAGAAGTTTGCGTTAGTTCAAACATGAACTAAGTAAACCCCGTAATAGCAGGTAGAACCAGTTACCTCTCCAAGTGGTCCCATGAGGGATACAAATCCCGCCACTCCACCCCTTGATAGTTAAAGGCAAGTGAGAACTTTCCATAAATAAATCCATAAACAATGAACAAAACATATAACCAGGAAGTAAGATACAATTAACAAGCATACACACATGTATGATAAATAGTAATCCCTAGCAGAGTAATCATTTAAACCAATGCAAGTAAAATAAACATAGTGCATAATTACATCAACAATTACATAGGAAAACACATAGAAAGGTAAGGACAACTTACGACAGTTCGACTTAGTAAACAATGAACGACACAGAAGATGAATTAATGTCCAAAATAGGTAGTATTTAACTAGCCTACAATTTTTGTTTTTCGAATTTTGGGGACATTGCACTCCACCATATTGCAACACCATATTTTTTTCTTCAACTTATTGTAACACATGGATCGATTTAACAAGGTTCAATGCACTTTTAATTTTTTCATAGGTCAAATGGATTATTATTAGTTGGAATCTTTTTTTACAAAATAGGTTGTTAATCAAAAGTGGTAGTTAAGTTTTTTTTTAAATATTT
>LPNX010294190.1:44538-98817 GCA_001517045.1 Pseudotsuga menziesii
TCCACATTTTATCCATACATTAACTACCAGTTATCCATGAACCAACTATCAATTATTATTGTTATTATTTTAATAATTGTTTATTTCAAAGTTGGAAAGACTACCACAAATCAATGTAGACAATTTTTTAATGTTTAAACTATATACCTAGGATAAAAGAACATTTATCTCAAGTTAAGGTTGCATTTGTAAATCTTAAGTTTATTTGATTTGTAGTGGAAAGAAACATATTAATATATATATTGGCTACCAAAACATATGAATGTTACTTAAGTGTACACCCAATGTTGACAACCAAAATAAGGAGGAGACAAAGCATCATTCATATTTATTTTTGAAAATAATGAGGGCCACATCTTTCTCAACATCTCACAATCAACTGAATCAAATTAAGATCTTTACTCACTTTTTATACTTATTAGTTAATTTAAATCATAATTCCTTTATTCACTTTTGATACATATTAGTTAATTTGAATCGTAATCCTTTTCAAATAATCCTTATTACCATGTGTAACCATTTACTTTTTAAACATTAATTAATTTAAATCATACTCGTTTTCAAATAACCTTCCCTTAACTAAATGCATCCATAGTACACAACATTTTACTGTGTAACCGTTTAAACATTAATTAATTTAAATCAGACTCGTTTTCAAATAACCTTCCCTTAACTAAATGCATCCATAGTACACAACATTTTACTGTGTAACCGTTCACTAGTCACATTTTAAAGAGTTATTAGTTAATTTGAATCATACTCCTTTTCAAATAACCTTCCCTTAACCAAGTGCATCCATAGTCCCATCAGGGAGTTTCCTCAACAATCAATCTCTACCTTTTTGGGGCTACCCGCCTTCCTCAACATCCTTCTTCTGGTTGTCTCTGTAAACCCTCTAGAGTAGAGGGAAAGTGAACCACGTTGTCAGCAAACTCTAATGGATATTGTTGACACCCAAAAATGACAAGGCATTTTCTAACTTTTAGCAGGTCATGGATGATTTGGGGTTTCAGTGAAAGATGGAATGGATTCACTTCTGTATGGTGCTTAATTTTCTACTTTGGTGGTCATGATGATTTAACTTGGAATCAATGTATTGGTTCAATATGCTTATGAGGTTTATAAACTCGGTACTAAACGACTTAACACAAAGGTTTAAGGCGTTGATGTTAGACTTTAGGGGCATGTTGAGGGAATTTTTGAGAAATCTTCTACCATGAATCCTTGAACAACAGCTACAGCAGCTTCCAATTTTGTTCCATGACCAGATTCCAGTATCTTTTTAGTTCTTCGAACTGAAGGGTAAAAGAATTTCATGATTATAATGTGTAAATGAATTATGGCAATATTGTTTTATTGTTAAATCATTGTGCTAAGAAGTTATGCATTGTTGAATGTGTTTCTAACAACAAAACATACTGGGGTTTGTGAGAGTCATTGCTATGCTTGTAGTTCATGTTCAATCGTGGGTTTGCATTTATGTAAGAATGCCAATAGCTAGTTAGCCAATTTGTCATATTCCAATAAAAAGATAATAGCAGATACATTCCTGTTGCTTTTTTTATAATTTTCAAAAACTAAAATCATATTTGTTGTGATGTTGCTTGAATTACATGCTTTATGGTTATTCGCTTTGTGTACATTACTTACCATTTATATCAAACAACAGATAACATGCCCAATCATGTTAAAGACAAGTATTGCTTAAAAATAAACTTTATAATCATCACTAAAATTGCATGTGGCAACTACATGTAGCAACCTCAGAAACATTACCACCACTTTATTTTGACATATTTTTAAACTCACTGCAACATCTCTTTGCCAATAAATTACATACTAATTTATCACTTCATTTATGATTCCAAACAAAATAAAGAATATATATACATATAGGTTTAGGTTCTTGGTGTATGCCATTTTCTTTTCATAAATAGTCTTCCATTCCACATAATTATTTATAATTATTCTTAATATAACCTAGTTCCAAAATTGTGATACGATATTTTCCAAATTGTGAGACTGTATTCTGTTGAGATGGACTCTCGTAATTCTTTGCTGATATTTATTTATACGGTTTTACCTAATCAACTACTATAATCTCAATTCAAACTTTGGGTTTGCAAACCATTTGATCTTTAATAGCTAGTAAACCTATTCAATAGAGGTATAAAAGCCCATGATATATTCAGAGGAGTGTCATTCAATTCCTTTCTTATATATAATTAGATAAATAATAAGTATACATGGATGTAATTATTTGGGTTTCCCAACCATTTAATCTTTAATTGTTAATAAACCTTTCTAATATGTATAAAAGCCTTTATATATTCACAGTGGTGTCATTTAATTCCTTTATCTTTACAAAGATTATAAATAAATAAAATTAGGTAAATAATATGTATAGAAGTATGTATATATGTAATTACTTAATAGTGTATATGTTTTCATTTTCAAGTATTAGTATGGGAGGTTATTAGTGATGGATTAAGTGGTCATAATTTGGTATTATTATTTGTGTATGTTCTATATTGTGAAATATGTTTTAATGATTTGTTTTCAAATAAATAAATTAATGATTTAATCATTTGGGGGCCAATGCATTAAATCATTGGCCAACAAACTATGAAAGAATAGAATGAAGCTGGAGAAGCACAATGGGCAAATTAGATGCCTTCTCATTATTAAGAACCGTTTAAATAGGAGACACAAATGACAATATTAGCTTGACCTAACTCGTGACCTAACTCACTCACTAACTACGGGTGAGAATACACTTTTCAACACACCCCCTCAATCTCAACTGGTAGTACATCATCAGCATTGTCTATGCCTAAGTGCTCTCTCTGATATACAAATGCAGATGTTCCCAATGGTTTGGTGAACATGTCAGCTAACTGCTCCTTAGAGCCACAAAACAGTAAAGAAATTTGTCCATCATTGACTAACTCATGAATGAAATGATAGTAAGTGTCAATGTGTTTTCTTTTTCTATGAAATACATTATGCTTAGACAATTGTATTGCAGAGTTATTATCACAGAAAATAGAAGTGGGATCTTTTGTAGTGTGTCCCATATCCTTTAACAGTCTTCTTAGCCAAACTGCATGGCAAGCTGCTGTGGTGGTTGCTACATATTCTGCTTTTGTAGAAGACATGCTCACAATGGGTTGTTTTTGAGATGCCCAAGAGATCAGATTTGTACCCAAATGGAAAGCATAACCAGATGTGCTTTTCCTATCATCAAGACTACCTGCAAAATCACTGTCAGTGTACTCTGTAAGAGTACTTTCTGGTGTATGAGTGTACCAGAGGACATATCCAAGTGTGCCTGTAACATATCTCAGTATTCTTTTTCCAACTTTCCAGTGAGAGTCTTTGGGAGACTCCATAAATCTGGAAATAAGACTGACAACATACATCAAATCAGGTCTAGTTGCAGTCAAGTACATTAAACTGCCTACCATTTGTTTATAGAGTGTATTGTTTACTATTGGTTCATCATCATTCTTGGTTAACTTGGTGCCAAGAGCTACAAGGGTTTCTGCTGGTTTACATATATCCATTCTGAATCTCTGCAAAATACCAATAGCATACTTATGCTGGTAGATAAAAATACCTTTATCAGTTTGAGTAACTTCCAGGCCAAGGAGTACTTCATAAGTCCTAGATCAGTCATTTCAAATTCCTTTTTCATGAATGTCCTGAAATCTTCAAGCATCAAATTACGAGTGTAAATCATGTCATCAACATAAAGACATACCATCAATATTTTACCTTGCTCTGTTTTGACATACAGAGTGGGCTCATTGCTGCTTCTGCTGAAACCATTGTTGATGAGGTAGGAGTCAATCCTACTATACCAAGCTCGCGGAGCTTGTTTTAGACCATACAAGGCCTTTTTCAGCTTATACACTTTGTCTTCATGACCTTTGACAGTATAACTAGGTGGCTGGTCAACATAAAATTCTTCTTCAAGAATGCCATTAAGAAAGGAAGATTTCACATCCATTTGATACACAGGTCATTGGTTTTGTGCTGCAATGGCAAGGACAACTCTGATGGTATCCATCCTTGCTACAGGAGCAAAGGTTTCATCATAATCTACATCATACTTCTATGCATAACCTTTGGCAACCAACCTTGCCTTGTGATTTTCAAGTTCTCCTTTTCCATTCAATTTGGTCTTATAAACCCATTGGTTTTGTCTGCAGGGATGTCAACAAGATCCCAAGTCTGATTTTTCTCTATTGCATCAATCTCTTCATTCATAGCTTTTACCCAGTGTTCATCCTTCACTTCTTCATTAAAAGATGTGGGTTGACAGGAGAAGAGAGCAAACTGAAGTTGCTCATCAAGAATTGGAGTCTGATCATATAACTATCTCAAGCTTTTGGTTTTCCGATTCTGTGGTGGGCCGTCTGCTTCTTCTTCTTGCTGGTGTACTTCCAATCTTGGAAGTATGATAGATAGATCTGGCTAATGTGAGCATTCTTCATGTTGTATGTCTGAAGGATCAGTCCAGCATTTGTCTTCAATGAACTTTACGTCTCTGCTCACCACAAGCTTCTTGGTGACAGGATTATATAGCTTGTATGCCCTGTGTTGTTCACTATAACCAGTGAAAATGCAGCGCTCACTTTTCTTTTCTAACTTTCTTCTAACTTCATCAGGTATATGCGCAAAGGCAACCGAACCAAAGATTTTGAGATGTGATACACTAGTCTGAGTGCCACTCCATGCTTCTTCATAAATCTTGTCTTGGATAGTCATTGTGGGTGATCTGTTGAGCAAGTAGACTGAGCATCCAACAGCTTCATGCCTATACTCATTTAACAGCTTCTTGTGTGATAGCATGCTACAGGCCATGTTCATGATGGTCTGGTTCTTCCGTTCAGCAACTCCATTCTGTTGTGGAGTGTATTTGGTAGTAAAATATCTCTAGATGCCATGCTGCTTACAAAAGTCTGAAAACTCATGTGAATCATATTCACTTCCACCATCTGACTTGAGCATTTTAATGGAATTTCTAGACTACTTCTCAGTGAGATCCTTGAACTCTTTAAACTTGGAGAAGGTCTCTGATTTGTTCTTGAGAAAATAAATCCACGTTTTCCTGCTAAAATCATCAATAAAGGTCAGAAAATAGAAGCTGCCTCCTATGGATTGGGTTTGCATGGGTCCACAGAGGTCTGTATGAACTAACCCAAGATGTTCTTTGGCTCGAGATGTGGAAGTGGGGAAACTGTCCCTATGATGTTTAACATTGATACAATCCTCACAGGTGCTGGATTGTTTATCAATAACCAATAATCCTTTGACCATTGACTGTTTGTGCAGGAGATTGAGACTCTTGAAGGGAAGATGACCGAATCTACAGTGCCATAACCATGATTCATCTTGACTGGAAACTGTATGAGATACAAGATGTGGAAGGTTGGCACTCCTAAGACTAAGAGGAAAGAATATAATCTTGGTCATTTCAACTTCGGCTATGAGTATCTTACTAGGAGGTTTATCATTGATAGCATAGTATGTATCATGAAACCTAACATCATACTTATTATGAAGTAATTGACCTATACTGATTAAATTTACAGTCAAATGAGGTACATAAAACACCTCATGAATGGACATTTTTTCATTTTGCTTAGTAAGTACAAGGATAATACCTTTTTCTTTTGTTGGAACTGGAGAGTCATCTCCTAGCTTGATATTCGTGACAACAGAGGAATCCAGACTAGAGAATAGTGACTTGTTACCTATCATGTGATTGTTGCAACCATTATTTAGTAGCCATAGATTTGAGCTGCAGTGTTCTTTAGTTGCTTAACAAGACAGAAACATCACCTCTGATAAGCCTTCTTCTTCTTTGGAGACATTGGATCTGCTATTGTTCTGGTCCGTTTTCTTCTTTCTGCATTCTCGTTCATAGTTCCCATACTTATTGCAGTAGTTACACTGAACATTGGACTTATCGGTCCATCTCTTACCTCTTCCCCTCTGACCTTGAGAGTTGTGAGAGTGTTCTTGATGCTCTGAGTGTTCATGATTGTGACTAGTTCTGTCTTCTGTAGGTCGAGACCATTGGCCTCGTCCTCCTCTGCCTCGACCTCTGTTGAGGGAAGCCTGGTGTTGAATGCATTGGTCAACGATTCTTCTTCTTGAGTGAATCGCGCTTCATGATATAGAAGAGATCCGGTCAACTCTTCTAGGTGAACTTAGACAAATCTTTTGCTTTTATCTATGGCAGTCACTACCATAGCAAACTTCTTGGTGAGACATCAAAGAATCTTTTGAACAATGATCTTTTGTTCTAGCGGTTCACCATAGGTTTGGAATTGGGTCACAATACCCGAAACCCTAGTCATGAACTGATCCACTCTGACTCTTTCATCTTCAAACTTTCAAATTGAAGGCGTAGGGTTTGCAGTGTTACCGTTTTAACGTGATCGGTTCCCTTGTAGGCCGATGAAAGCAGATTCCAAGCTTGATATGCGCAGGTAGCACGTGAGATCTGTGGGAAAATGGACTCCTCAATGCAACTTTGGCTCATCCATGTGGCTGTGAGATCTCAGTCTCGGCGAGCTTCAAGAGCATTCTTCTGAGCATTATTCATTGAGGCTAGAGCAACCACTTCAGGTTTTTTGAATTTGGTTTCCACCATATCCCAACATTTGTTGAGTTGCATAGATGTCTTCATTTTGATAGACCAAAATTCATAGTTATCGGCTTCAAAGAGAGCCATCGAATATGACTAAAAAAAAATATTTGCCCTTGCTTTTCTTTTTTTTCTTTTATGTTTTTAAATAAAAAAAATCCCTTGCTTAGCCTTTTCTTTTTAAAAAATAAAAAACAACACCCTGGTACAAAGACAATGGGCGGTGAAGGACGCGGTGCCAAGAATTGTATAAGTTCACCAGCAGTTCACCTCTTTTTCAAATTTTCAGGTGGCACCGCGTTTCTCCTCTTCACAAGAGGCGGTGCCACCGCTTCTCCACTATGTGAAAGGAGCGGTGTAACACTCTTTAAAAAAAAAATTAATGTTCGTTGGGCTACGATCCGTTCCGCATGCATGGAATTCTTCACTCCAGCGATTTCTCAAATTTCAATTTGATAGTCTGCATGCAGCAGCGCTAACCAGATCTGAACAAATCCACAATGATCTATCTCTGAAAATAAAATATTCAAATGCACACCTGAATGCAATCTGAATGCACGCTTCTCTGAAATAGGATCACGAGTTTGGTTTGTGCACGCTTCTTTGAAACTGGTGAGTGGAGATGAGACCCAAAGACCGCCCTTAAGTCCACCGGAGGAAAAAAAATTCCACCACGTTTTTGCGATCTAAAACAAGCTGGGTCAGATCTGGCACGCACTTGGTCAGAACTCCATTTTTTTTCTTATTATTGAAGTTGCGAGCTCTGGCAAACTGAGCACTGGGTCAGATCTCCACGTGAGCGCTGGGTCAGATCTGGTGAGCCCAGTTCTCCACTGATTTTTGAAAATAAAACAAAATATAGTGCTAGTTTCATAGGGAAGCCAGCCACTTCCAAATGGCTTATGAGTGAGAGTGCGCTTAGGCTTACCCCCAACAATGGATGAATGCCGTAAGCTCTAATACCATGTGAAAGAATAGAATGAAGCAAGAAAAGCACAATGGACAGATTAGATGCCTTCTCATTATTAAGAACTGGTTTAAATAAGAAATACAAATGACAATATTAGCTTGACCTAACTCGTGACCTAACTCACTAACTAACTACAAATAAGATTACACTCTTCAACAAAAACCACAACCTATGAAAATCCAAGTCATCAGGTTACCTTGCTTTAGAGACACATACCTTAACAAAATGAGTTAACAAAAATTAACGATTTTTATCTTAAATATTAAAATACATTAATTTAAAAAACTTATTATTATGGTTTTAATCTATAATATGTCTTGTTCATAGATGATCTTTTTATCTTCCTTGGATTCACAAAACAAATGAACAAATAGTAGTTTAGTTTGACAAAGTTTGATGATACCTAAGGTTATAAATTTTCAAAACAATAAATGCATATGTATAGTTTGGCTTCTAAAGAGATCATTTCTCATTTGTCTTTGGAAATTGGATAGTTTGGCTTCTAAAGAGACAATTTGTTTTGGAAATTGGATAGGGAAGATTGATGTTAATTTAATGAAGAAGTTTAATTGTTGAACATTGGGAATTTTTACAACTACAACATTAAAAATAACTTTAAAAATATTAGCTAACTTGTAGAAGAGTTATCTTCAGCTTTTGATCTTTACTTTGTGACTGTATCACTTACTTGTTAATGGCTACTTTCAAATTAATAATGAGTGTGTATTGTTCACAGATCCTGGGCAGAGAGGATTATGACAGTGACCTTGAGATTCATTGCAATTATAACGTTCCCAATCTAGGACAGACGATTTATAGCAAGTATTTAGTTTCTAGCATGTGGTATTCAATGTATAAAAATGATGACAACATAAAACATAAACTTATTGAGCAACCATTGGAATAATCACTATTCATATATAAATACAGTTAATTAATTTATGGCCAGTAAACAAGGATAAGTAACAAGTTAAATGCCATGAACAAGTTACTTGTTTCTCATGTGTAATTGCAAGAACTGTTCATTATTCATGTATTGGCTATGAATTATTTATGCATAAGCTACCAATTATCCATACATAACTGTTAGTTATTTCTTTTTTATAATTACTTATTTTTAATTTGGAAAGACTGCAGTAAAATCAATATAAACAATCTAGGAAAAGCTTAGGCCTTAGTCCACCAACAATTCTAAGATAACTTTTTCAGTTTCCAATTTCCTTCACCAACTTGACCCCTTTAACAAAAGAGTTATGGCATCTTTGATTATGCACAACAGAGATTTTCCTTTTCACAATGAAGTTTTGCAATCTTTGATTAGAGTTACACAAATTTTCCATCTTTGATTAAGCATTTGCATTGTAATTAAAATGGTGGTTTACTTGGAAAACATGTAATTTAATGCCTTCTATTTCCATAGGATGTGAAAGCAAGTTAAACATATAATTTAATAGGTGAATTCTTCATACTGCAACTTGCTAGTCAACAATTGCTTATCAATAATTAACTGTTTTGGCTGCTACTAGCTCCTACGAATAGTATCATTGTTACTCTTTCGCAACATCGTTGCATAAAACTTGTTGGTTGATCAGCCTGCTGTCTTTTATACTAACATTTATCTATGGGGACTGTGTAGGATTATTTGAATTGGTTCTCCACCATGGGGAAGAACTTACACCCTTAACTTAACTCTCTTACTATCTACCATCGTAACATTAGTTATTTGTCTTTGAGTTTTTCACCAAAATTTCCATTGGTTTACCACTGAAATTTACAAATTTGTTTAAATACTAACGGGTCTTTTCTGTCAAATTATGGGCATGTTCAGAATATAATTAAACTATACAATTTTTCATGCTTAGAAAAATTCTTCCATATTTTTTATTTTTTGCTTGACTTGCCTTTGTTGAACAAAAAAATCTATAGAGAGGATGGTGTTATTTTTACAACAGTGGGAGGAGATAGTTGTGAAGAAACCTGTATTAAATTAACTAAGAGTTAAACCAAGGATATAAACTGCGAATAACTAAAACTTGCCGTCTGTAGTATGTAAAATTAAATTGAGAAGCTCTTGTTAGTACCATATCATCATTATATATATATATATATCAGCCTTCAATTTTGTTTGGTTCTCCGAACTGAGTTTTATTAGATTGCAAATTGTAGGGTTAAAAGAATGTGTGAATGAATTATGGCAATATTGTTCTATTGTTAAATCAACACAGTGTTGAGAAGCTATGCATTGTTGAATGAATGTGTTTCTAACAACTACACATATTGGGTTTATGTACAATCTTGGGCTTGCATTTGAGTAAGAATTTTAATGGGTTTATAAAAGCTTTGATATAGAGTTGTGTCATTCAATTCCTTTTAATGTTCACAAAGATTAAAAATAAATAAAAATTAGGTAAATAATAAGTATGCATTGATAAAATTACTTAATAAAAGTATGCATATATATAATTACTTAATAGTGTATGTGTTTTTATTTTAGGTATTAGTATGGGAGGCTATTAGTGATGGATCAAGCGGTTATAATTTGGTATTATTATTTGTGTATGTATTACATTGTGAAATATGTTTTAGTGATCTATTTTCAAATAAATGAATTAATGATTTAATCATTTGGGGTCAATGTTTGAATCATTGGTTAAGAAATCACAACCAAGGAGCATCTAAGTCATTAAAGTCACTCGATGTCTGGGCCACACCAACCCTTAACATGGCTGTATTTTTTGGCTTCTCCCACAGAGTTCACACTTAAGGAGAAATGAACCCAGGTTTCCTAGGTGTTGAGACTTACACCTTAACCAAATGAACTAACAATAATTAACAATAAATTAATAATTTTTATTTTTAATATTAAAATGCATTAATTTTATGAATCTATAAATATTAGTTTTAATCCATAATTTATATACATTGTGAAATATGTTTCTAGACGTGGATTTTCAAATAAAAGCATTAATGATTTTTATTTCCAATATTAAAATACATTAATGTTAAAAATTTATAATTACTGGTTTTAATTTATATCATCGATGATCTTTTATCTTCCTTGGATTCACAAAACAAATGAACAAATATTTGGCTTTTGGCTTCTTCTAAAGAGACCATTTGTTTTTGGAAATCGGATAGACACGATTGATGCTAATTTAATGAAGAATTTTAATTGTTGAATAGGGAGAATTTTTGCAAAACAACTTTAAAAATACTAGCAAACTTGTAGAAGAGTTATCTTCAGCTTTTGATCTTTACTTTGTGATTGTATCACTCACTTGTTATCTGGATTGCTTTCAAATTTATAATAAGCACTTATTTCTAGTGTGATGTATCTCAATATTAAGAAATAAAAATAATGATGTATAACCGGGATTACGAATCATTTTTCCTCTAGCTTCCTGCTGTGGGCATTCCACCCCCATAACGTTTCATGCTTGATCATTATCTCCAAAACAATGAATCTTCTAAGATCATCGTCACTTATTTTCTTTCTCTACACTAATATATTAAGAGAAACATTTTCTTTCTTTCACTAATATATTAAGAGAAACATCTCTTCTGCTTTTCTATCTCTACATGTAGATTTTGTTTGTCATCTCTCTTGACCTTGGGCATGTAAGAAAGTACTTATCTAGAATAATTGATAAGAAATAAATAATAAAAAGGAAAAAAAATAAAAAGGAAAAATTAAGAAGTAGCATGCACTTTATCTTTTATTAAAAAGAGTGGTAAGTCAATTTTATAATTATTTCTATGTTTTTTAATAATTAAGAAGTAGCAAATTGAAAAGAAGTTTATTTATGAGGTTTTCTGTGTACTCCATCTGAATGTCAATTTGATTAGTATAGGTCAATTAATTCAAAACCAATATGATATTCGATTTCATATACATATTGTGCCATTTATGATAAACCCCTCAGTAAGAGACTCATATCCAAAGTTGAAATGACCAAGAACTGAATATTTTCTCTCAGTGTCAAGAGTGCCAACCTTCCATAGTCTGTAGCCCAACCTTCTAGTGTCAGGAGTGCCAACCTTCCATAGTGATCCTTCAAACATACACCAATAAGAAAGTTCAGATCTGCCATACTTCCAATATTGGAAGCACAACAATAAGAAGAAACACCAGAAGATAGTCCATCTCATAACCAAAAAACCAGATGTTTGAGAGAGTTATATGAGAAGACTGCTATTATTGATGAGCAACTTCATTATGCTTTGTTTTCCTGTCATCCCACATCTTTTGATTAAGCAGTAAAGGATGCACAGTGGGTACAAGCAATGAATGAAGACTCAATATATTGATTCTATTAAGAAAACCCAGACTTGGGATCTTGTTGATATCCCCACAGAAAAACTAGTATTGGAGTCAAATGGGTCTATAAGGCTAAACTGAATGAAAAAGGAGAACTTGAAAAACATAAGGCAAGGTTGGTTGCCAAAGGATATCCACAATAGTACGGTCTATATTATGATGAAACCTTTGATCCTATAGGAAGGATGGATACCATCATAGCTGTACTTGCCATTGCAACACAAAATCAGTGGCTTGTTTATCAAATGGACGTGAAATCTTCCTTTCTTAATGGTATTATTGAAGAAGAACTTTATGTAGACAAGACACTTGGATATACTATCCAAGGCCATGAAGTAAAAGTGTTTAAGTTGAAAAATGCCTTGTATGGTCTAAAATAAGCTCCAAGAGCTTGGTATAGTAGGATTGACTCCTATCTCATCAACAATGGGTTCAACAGAAGCAACAATGAGCCCACTTTGTATGTAAAAACAGATTGGAAAGGTAACATGTTGCTTGTATTTCTGTATGTTGATGACATGATTTACACTAGTAATTTAATGCTTGAAGAATTTAGGACAGTGATGAAAAAGGAATTTGAAATGACTAATCTAGGATTGATGAAGTACTTCCTTGGTCTGGAAGTTACTAAAACCAATCAAGGTATTTTTATTTGTTAGCATAAGTATGCTATTAATATTTTACAGAGATTCAGAATGGATAAATGTAAACCAATAGAAAACCCCATTGTTATAGGCACCAGGTTAACAAAGAATGCTGATGAACCAACATTAAATTCTACATTAAATAAAAGAATGGTAGGCAGATTAATGTATTTGAATGCAACTAGACCTGATTTGATGTATGATCTCAGTCTTACTTTTTAGATTTATGGAGTCTCCCAAAGACTCTTACTGGAAAGTTGGAAAAAGAATTCCAAGATTTGTTGCAGGCACACTTGGATATAGGCCTCTGGTACACTCATACACTAGACAATACTCTCATAGGGTACAGTTACAGTGATTTTGTGGGAAGTATTGATGATAGGAAAAGCACATCTAGTTATGCTTTCCATTTGGGTACAAATCTGATCTCTTGGTCATCTTAGAAACAACCCATTCTGAGCATGTCTTCTGCATAAACAGAATATGTACCAGTCAATACAACAACTTTCCATGTAGATTGGATACGAAGACTTATAAACGATATATGACACACTGAAAATGATCCAGCTTCTATTTTCTATGATAATATATCGGCAATACAATTGTCCAAACATAATGTATTTCATAGAAAAAGAAAACACATTGACACTTGTTATCGTTTCATTCGTGAGTTAGTCAATGATGGAAAATTTTCTTTACAGTTTTGTGGCTCTAACGAGCAATTGGCTGATATGTTCACCAAACCATTGGGAACAAATGCATTTGAATATTAGAGGGAGCACTTAGGAATTGACAATGTTGAAGATGTTCTACCAGTTGAGGTTAAGGGTTGCATTAATGAATGTAATCTCATTGGTCAAATGCAACATTAATTAGTTAGTTCGTTGAGTAGTTGATTTGGTCACCTTATCTTGATTAGTGACCCATAGTATTTTCTGACCCATGGTATTTACCCATGGTTTTGTTGTTATGTAGTCTTATATATGTTGCTGCTTAATAATGAGAAGGAAATCAATATGCCCATTGTGTGTTCCAACATCTTGTGCTTCTTTTCTTTAATCTTTAATATCTTTAACCACCCCTTAAAGGAAACTTATTTTAATATCAATCCAGATGCATTTAAGCATAACAAAATACGATGACCATGAAATGAATCCATGCTATACACTTGTTACACTCGGGTTAATCTTGTTGATATGCTTAAGCAAGTCCAAAATCTTAGATAATATCTAAATTCCTATCGGCATAATTAATCAAGATTCATTTAAGCATAACAAGATACGACGACCATGAAATGAATCCGTGTTGTACACTTGGGTTAATCTTGTCGATCTACTCAAGCAAGTACAAATCTCATATAATATTTAAATTCCTATCGGCATAATTCAGTTTAGATGAACGAACTATTAGATGAACATGTAGTTGTACTCCAATGATTCCATTTCTTAGCTTGAGAAGTCGACTTTCATTGCAGTGAAGCCATGAACTGCCCAATAAGCTTTCAATTCAGCAATGTAGCATCATGAGAACAACCAGTTAGATAATGGGCTTCGACGATGATATGATCAATACAATGTGAGAGTTCTCAAATTTTTTTGTTTCGATCAAAATTTGATTAGCCGATAAGTCCATAATTTCCATTAAACTATGTATTAGTAATTTATTGTTGTAGACATATTCTGAACATATTAATCTTATTAATATGGTTCTTACTAGTTCTATACATTTATAATTCTTATAATCAATTAAGTCTCTAGTGAGTTTCAAATTCAGTTAGAAACCTAATCTTCTACATGTCAAAAATCAACATACTAAAAAATAAATAAAATATTAAAAAAAGTAATTCAAAATTATTAATAAACACATTTTAATAATTAATACATACGTATATATTTGTATTGATGGTTTCTTAACTAAAAACTATAAAGTTCATTTACTCTTTTAACATAATTTACTAACAAACAAAAATAAAAAAGATACTCTTACATTTTATAATTTTGATTTGTTTAAATGAGAATCTAAAATAAACCTATGCATAAGAAGGTGATCTTATGTATATGGAGGTCTTATAACCAACTGAGTCTCCACTTCACTCCATTGCATGCTTCCAAGTCGATTTGGAGGTGTTGTCATAATTGAAGGATTATAATCATCATTCTGAAAAATACATAAAATATTAAGAAAATAAGGTAACTCAAATTATATACGAACTATATCTTAATAATAAGTAGAAAAATATAATACAACAATGGTGAAACATAGGAAGTTGAACCACCTTTCCAACTATGTAAATTTTATTTATTAAAAATGTTCACAACTAACTTAATTTTGATTTTTTTAATATTGACATTTTATTTTTTAAACAAATGATAAGGTATTTGTCCATGTTAGTGCAGCCTTTGAATGCATAAATGATGAAAACAATATACGAAAATTTGCAAATATATAAATAACAAATAGTACTGATGCAACACTATTTTCCCAAAATAAAATTAGTACTTTTAAATATTTTTTAAAATTATCTAAGTGATCAGACCTTGAAATTAGTACAGCAAGTGTTAATGCAACTTTTCAAGGTCTTAATGTAATGATCATGGATTGGAAATTTTATAGCGTGTAGAAGTTAGTGTCTATTAGTGTAACAAATAATTTGTTATGAAATGGTTGAGAAACAAAAGTTATGGCATAAACATGATCACTTTTCTAAAACTAGTTGCATCTAAAAGTTCGACCAACTTTATGCACTCACCCATTTTATTTAATATAAATTTATATGATATAAAAAAATTCATTTTTTTTAAAAATTTCCAACAAATTAGAACATAATCATTCAATCTTTAAAAAAAATTAAATATGTAAAAATAATAATTTAAAAAGTTAAATATATACTTTCCCTCAACAGAACAAAGAATAAAATAAACTATAGTTACATCCATGTTTTACTAAAGTTGTCATCTTTTAAGGGTTTGCGTGGTTTTAGTTGACTTTTATGCACTACTTCCTATCCCTTTTATACTTACTATCTTTTTTCTTATATTTATTTAATTCAAGGTTTTTTTAATCATGTAAGGTAATAAATGGGTTTCCCTAAATACCCAATGGAGAAATGGGAGATCATTTGATACCTAACTTTTAATTCAGGGTTGTTAGTCGTGTAAGGGTACAATAAATGGTTTTTCATTTTTAATTTAAGGTTGTTAGTCTTGTAGTACCTAATGAAAGAATATAAAATCATTTGATACCTAAATTTTAGATATTATTAGTATAAATCCTTTTGATTGGTTTTCAATAATAATGAAAAAACACAAAAACATTTTATATCTAATTTTTAGATTTCATTAGCAAAGAGATCCGTTTGTTCATGTAAACGTACAATAAATGGTTTCTCTTTACCCAATGGAGGAATGGAAGATCATTTGATATTATAGAGGTCAATAATAGGGATTCTTGCATAGAAAGAATCGCACGTAGTAAAAGCAATGTATTGGACACGTAGTGTGATACATTCAACCACAGACGACCGAGACGCCTTTTCAGTCCAAAGTGGGAAATCACTAGCCTCCCCATGCAACTTTGGTTGTTTCTAACGAACATATTTTTTCTTTTCGACGCTTTGCTTGTCATAAGCCCTCGTGTTTTTTTAACCCTAGTACAGCGTTGGGTGTGCCCATAGTACAACTATCAAATGACTTGATAGCAATTGTTGTCATTGTGTGGGAGACAAGATATTGCTGAAGAAGCGTTGGGTGTGCATTTTCGACATTAGTTTTCACTATTACCATTCATACCACAAAATCCTTGGTTGTCCACTAATGGCTTAGTCTAATCACTACGTGACTCTAGATTTTCAATCTAGATGTAATGACGATAATCCGAGTGAGTGGATTATATTATGAAACAAATTAACCAATAAAACAAGGCGAGTCCAGTCCTTCAGAGGCTTATATGTTTATAAAGTCACGGTTAATAAATTAGTATGCAAACTAGACTCCCTGTCCTACGCAGGCTTATGTTGATAAAGTCATTGTGAATAATAAATGATTCAGTAATCCTCAAGCCCCCTGTTTTAAAGGTATCACAACTCACCCTCTCAAGCCCCCTGTTTTAAAGGTATCACAACTCACCCTCTCATATTGCTGGAATCTATTTTGCTCCTCGTTAGGGGAAGAGGACTTTTTTCACCACTTACTCTACTATTGAATGATATGGCTTTATTATCATAAGTTCATTTTAAGCTTGGATTTGGCAAACATTTTGATCTAATTTTTCAAGCTTTAAAATAAACTTATTCCTTATAGCTTTAAAATAAACTTATTCCTTATAAATACTTGATAGGTCTAAATTTAAAATAAATCTAAAATAATATATGTATGAAGAATTATTATACCAAAAATTCCTTCAAAGTATATTGTTGATTTTGATATTTAAATTCACATAGTTCTTTTGATTTTGTATCTTTCATATTTCAAATGATTTTGATCTTTGAATTTACATAGTTCCTTTGATTTTGTATCTTTTATATGTCTACTGTAAACAATTAAGGAAACTACAATACTTAAATAAAACCAAATAATAATCAAACAAAGTGGACATCTCAAATCATTAATCACTACGCATCACAAATCACCACCAAGACGTTCTGGACAAATGAAATGTCACAGATCACACAAAATTGGCACAAATAAATCCATTCGAAGAAAATACAATGAAGCATCAAGATTAAAAAGAAAAAAGAAAAATGAGGGTCAAGCGTCTACTTCTTATGATATAGATAGTCAAGCATTCAAAATGAAATCTCCACTTAACCTGTAGTCGTTAAAATAAAATAAATTAGTGTTCAAATGGAGCTTTTATTACATCCTCCACCCATTGCAATCAAATTACCCTTAGAACCACCAACAACAAATTAGGGAACAATTGAGGAAAGCCACTTGTGTTTGCCTAGAATCAATAGGTAGCATGAAATAAGGTTTCCTAAGTGAGTGTATTATAAATTCTGATAATGATAAAAGTCTTGATATTTATTAAATTGATCCCATACTTTTATGGATAGGTGTTTATATTTTAGAATTTAGAGTGGAGTAGCAAGTATGTTTTTTTTAGATTGCATGATGATGAGACAGGTGTAACTTATAGATGATGCATGGATAACTGACAGCTAGTGCATAGATGCATGGATAATGGGTAGTGGCACACAACCCATTTAACTAGAAGAAATCCTGTGATAAGTATAGACAACCAATGATAACTTGTTCATGACATTTAACTTCTTGCGGTCTATCCTATCGTTGTTCACCCACCACAATAGATGGTTAAGTTGTCGCCCGAGTTATTTCATAGTAGGATAATTCAAGTATGAATATGATTAGATACCAAAAAGAACTCTTATATATAATACCGTTAATCAAATATACATCAATATATACTATATAAATATACATCTACATTTACATCTAAATAAAGGTAAATCTAATCCTTTTCACTTTTAGCTATTCCTCACCCTCTCCTATCCAATCTATTTGGTTTTCTAAAACTATTGTACATTATATAAGAATCTAACAAGTTCATTGTTATTGGGAACATAAGGTCAAAGCTCATTGTTGTTAGGAACATAAGGTCTTAAAATGATCTCTAATTTACATTACTTAGAAATAAATTTATTACCAGGTTCAATTCATAAGGTTTTGAAATGATAAATTTATTACCAAGTTCAATTCATAAGGTCTTAAAATGATCTCTAATTTACATTACTTAGAAATAAATTTATTACCAGGTTCAATTCATAAGGTTTTGAAATGATAAATTTATTACCAAGTTCAATTCATAAGGTCTTAAAATAATCTCTAATCTACATTACTACTTAGAAATAAATTCATTACCGGGTTCAATTCATAAGGTCTTAAAATGATCTCCAATCTACATTCCCTAGAAATAAATTCATTCCCTACCAGGTTCAAGAATTGAAATTGCGATTCCCAATTATTAATTTTACATATTTTTTATTTGTCTCCCTTGGGATAGACTTCATTGAAAAAGGCATAAAAAATCTCTATGAGATCCCACATTGCATATCTATATCGCTTTTCTACCATTATTTATAGCAAACTGAACTTCGACTTTCTTTACAATAAGATCTAAATCACCTGTAACCTTTAGTATTGTAATCCCCGTATCCTTAATCAATTTCAGACCAGTACACAATTCTTCGTAGTCTGCTATGTTATTGTACAATTATGGGAAACCCTTCATAATACGTTCGAGAGATACGAACACAAGACCCGCACCTACACTACACTAGTTCAGTACCTGTCGATTCATCACATTTGTAGAGGCTCCAATGTCCAACATACAACTTTGAAGGATATAGTTTAGGACCACAGTTATGTATAAAGGAGCATATCCACCATTTCTCGTTCCCTGGTTCATTACATGAAATACCACAGGGAATGTTTTCGTCATTTCTTCACTCAGAAGAATTTCCCCAATTTCTCTTTCTTAAATGGGATCTTTGCTAATTCAGAAAGAGGAACAATACTTTAATTCTTTCTGAAATGAGACCTTTGCTAATTCAGAAAGTGGAACAATAACTTCAATCTTAGACAGTTTCATTCACCAAGTCAATATTCAAATTCCCATCTAGACTGATGACTTGTTTACTTGACATAGTACCCTTCATGTTTATTTCACTTACCAACGTGGCTTATTCATCTGCATCACCTATTGAAATTTATCAGCTCCAACAGGATTTGTCCTTTGATAGATTTTATTTCTTCTCTCCCTGATTATTAGCTTTATAATTTATCAGCCCCAACAGGATTTGTCCTTTGATAGATTTCATTTCTTCTCTCCCTGATTATTAGCGTTTTCTCTTCTTAGGATGGCATAGAACCGTACATCCTTGTGAGTTTATATGCTTCTATTAATTTCCCTTTAATATGTTTCATTTACTCATGGCTCACCAAAAAATGTCCTTCGTGGGATATTGTAAACAAACTGCTCTTCAACGTAATTCAAATTATCATATCACTCGTAGCTTCATTACTTGTATCCTCTTCTACTTGCAGTGCAAAACATGATGCCTCTTTATGCAAACCCTGACACTTATGCACCCGGGGAAATGCTCTTCATTTATCATGTTTGGTTGATTTATAAGAACAGGAGATCTCTGTTCTAGGGGAACTCTAGGCCTATCCCACCCTGTAACCCTATGGAATTGTTTCTAAAATGTTCTTTCCGAATGAAGAAAACTGTTGTTTCTAAAACTGTTTGTTGTTGCATGGGTGGTGTTTAATTCCATTAGACTTTTGGTCAAACATCACATCGCATCAAGAGCATGATCTATTCAGTTAAGAGTTCTTGGTTGTACCTCTTCCTTTGATGCTGAAGCTCTGGAAGAACCAAAAAAATCCACTTTGCTAGAAGCAGAGAAGTTCTCCTTGATTCTGCTAGTTGTTTCCTGAACCTTTTTTAGAGTAAAACCCAAAAGGACCAGTGTAATTTAATAAAACTACCTTGGTACTTTATTTCAAATCCTGGGGTATCTTCTCGGAATAGTTAAATTCCCAACCATTTTATTCTCCTTTCTCTTGATTTTATGAACCTCATTTATTAAGCACCACTCATTTTTCTTCACTTCCCATCTTTCCATAAATTCTGTTCTCAATCCTTCCAAGGTCTTAATACTCCCATCGTCTAGAATTTTGAAACACATCCTCGCGTCTTCTTCGAATGACAAAGACAAATAATTCATGGCCACATTCTCTTGTTCATCTTCAACTCCATGTTCTTATAATTCATCTGCAAATTTCTCAACATGCTCTTTTCCAATCACAACATTATTAGATAAGAACTAAGGAATCCATTTCCATACTTTTTAGGCATGTCATGAGCTGCACACTAGATAGTTGATATATCCACAGGCTTGTAAAGGTTATGTCCAAGGTGGCTATGACTAGAGTAGGAATTTCTTCTCCATATTAGTGAATAGCTCTTTTATGTTTTCAATGATTTCAAGGTTTCTTCTTATAGAAGACTGAGTAACTCTGCTAAATCTCCTTCTTTAGACTTTCTCCAGATCAGAAAACCTCGGAACAAATCATGGGATGAACTCATGGTGGAGTACCTCTTAGCTGTATTATCTTCTTGTGGAGTCACATAATGAGCTCTTATCATATAAATTTAGTTTAAATCTAATCAGTATGTTGAAAGATATCTTCAAAAATAGAGAAATGGACATTATCTATCGAAACGATGTCAATATATTACTTCTGAAACCTCTTGTTATAGTGTTAAAGTCCAACCTCCCAAGGTGAAGACCCAAAAGCAACTCAAAGAGTTTATCCATTGCCACTTTGATAATCCTCTCCCACTATTTTGGTTGGTTGTCTCTCCAATTCAAGGGGAGAAATCCTACTATGTCTTAGGTATGGAATCAGAATGATGTACTAGATTTGATGCCAATCTAGTAAACTATTAAAATGAGTCCACTAAACCAGTGTTATAGGAGAAAGAGTGGACAGGTCAAATCTGATTTAGTTGTGGTGATTTGTTGTTATAAACTAAATATTTGATTAAGGGCGATCAAGCCTATTTTAAATAGTGAACAATAAGGTTTATAGGATAGATTTGTAGATCTAAATTTTTTAAATAGGTTTGCACTTACTTCTGATTAATAAGTCAATATAACAAGTTATAGTCCTTTTTCCCATGAGGGTTAGAGCAATTGGTAATGAGTAATTGAGATGAGAATTTGTAAATGGAGGATCACGTGTTCAAATCCCCCATGGGTACTTACAAAAAAAAAGTTATAGTCTTTTTTCTACTAAAAGGATAGTCAACATAAATAAAAATGATCTTATGAATTTTAACATAGGTTGAAGGAAGAATCACAGCTTAGTACATGTTGGGCATAATGGGTCATAGAGCAATAAACAAATTAGGAGACTTATTGCATCGGCTAGATATTAATAACTAGATAATATATTCATAACTAGATAGCATTACTCTTTATCATAGTGCATTTTAAAATGTGTTGAGATCATTTAATCAAAACACCATAGTGGATTTTAAAATGTGTTGAGCTCATTTAATCAAAACACCATAGATCCCTTATGTGAAAGGGAAACGACAATAAATTATTGTGTAGTCCAAGCACTTTCTTTAGGAAATGATATTAGGGATATACTTAGAATTAAACATAAGGAAATGATATTAGGGATATACTTAGAATTAAACATAGGATGGGAAGCACATAAAGTAAAATCAATCATTGCATGCAACTTTAATTAAAATTATGTTACTAAATTAATGCCATTCACATATGAATCTCAAATGAGAAAATCAGACTAGGAAAGTTAGCATAAAGCTTCCAATATGTGAGTTTAAAATAAACTTAATCCTTATTAGTGGACCTAAGTGCTGAATCTTGGTCCTTTAGGCTAGGCGGCATACGCTCTCTAAAAAGATCCACTCTACTATGGGGGGGATGCATTGTACGACTCCAATAGGAAGCACTTCAAATCACCAAATCAATATAGCCAAAGTCCCTTCAAACCATCAACAACCAATACAAATCGAGAAGCCTTGCTTTTATAGAGTTCTAGGCTCAAAATGACCATAATAAAGTAATGACATCCAAGCTAAAACTCTAGAACTAATCTAGGAATGCATAATTTAGCAATTTCCATCTAACTAACTAAGTGGAAAAGCTCAACAAGTAAAAAAATATTAGTGGCCATGCCACCGGTATAAACCTCAAAGAAAATGAGTGCCAAGAGGTGGGACCTATTAAAACCTAGATTCTCTACAACGCGCCCTACTAGATGTGCCAAGAAGAGGGGTGCTTTTGTTGTTGTAAAAGGCCAAGATGGGGTTATCTTATGTAAAAGTGTTGGTCTATTAGTGTCCTAGACCCCTTGTCCGGTCATGGCAGGAACTGTTGGTTCTGTTTTCAAGGTGTACTCGTCTTATGGCCCTGTTGATTACCCCTTGATGGGTGGTAACTCCCTATCATGTTGAGCATTTATGCCTTGGGTAGGTATTGGTGCATCTCGAGGGGATTCCATTAGGACAAATGATTTATTGATCCCTTATTCACACTTATAATTATATGCTTTCTAAAGGTGATTGTTCTTGTAAGGGTTGTCATAGCCGCTTTAGCACAACTCTTTTATGCTCACCTAGACCTCAATATGTTATATTACCCCTCCTCTTGAAATCCTCTTTTTTTGCTCAACAATTTTATCTTCGTACAAGCCTCTTGCATATTTATCATTATTTTTTCTTAGGAACTATTCCCCAACCATTTTGTGGGTGGCAAGTCGTAACTTAATTTACAAGTCATTTTTGTTAGCTAAGCTAGAAATTATAAAAATGAGGATTGTCCTTGTTACCTCAAACCCTAGCACTCTTCTAGAATTGAAGACAAGTGGACCTAATTTAGATGTGTGGACCCAAATGTAACATGTAGAACTATTTGCGCTATGTGAACCCAATGCTATGATTGGAAACTGTTGAAGAAAGTACACCCACTATTACCTCGATGTAACCCCCTTCATTTTTAGACAATGCTACTTGTAATATGGGAGGCTCCCTAAAATTAGGCAAGTATAGACCTATAACAGGCACGACAACAAGTACTTCTATCCCTACAAAACCTTTCCATTGTTAGTAGACCAATGCCTAATGGATTCAATGATATATATCTACAATAAACCATATAACTTGTAAGGTTAGAAGAAATAATAGGTATGTAACTTACTACTACATTTTTTTGCAGTAAAAACCAACAACATAAAACTAGAAGTATATTTCAAACCAACCGTTGTAATTGCATGAAGTTGGAATCCCTACAACTAGCAAAGAAGGGTGAAACTATCTATCTTTGGGTGCACTTGTTTTAGTGTTTGAAAGATGATTTGGATATTATTTATGTTACAAGTATGCAAATTACCATAGTCAAAGCAAAACAACAAATTTATATTAGCCTCAAATTCCCCCAAAGTCCTCCCGGTAACCTAGGATTTGACTAAACTTCCTCAAACCCTAGGGTTTGAAGTTTCCTTTGATATGGACCTTCAATAACTCAATCACCAGATATGAAACAATCCCTTAGGACTATCTTCACCTAACCATAGGATGATGACACCTCCTCTAGGGCACTTTTACCACAAAATTGACATTTTTGCAATTTGTTTCAACTTTTTTGGATTTTATATATTTTATCTATATATAAAACTTATTTTTGCAATTGATTACTTTATAAAATCACAATTAAAGTAATATATGACACAAAATAAGCACTTTTGTAGTTTTTGCAAAAATATGCAATTTTAGGGTTTTTCACAATATATGTTTCTTTGGTATTTTTAATAATATATAGAGTAAAATTTGATAAAAATATTCCAAGTGAAGATGATTGAAATAAAGACTTAATTACTTTCCCTTCAAGGCCAATAAGAAATCATGGCTAGTGTTCCTCTCAAGAATTGACAATCCTATTTTGATGATTTGGCGAAAAAAACCAAAAAACCCTAGGTTGTGTTGGCCTTAACCTAATTAAGGAAAAATAGGTGTCAAAAGGCCTAAGAAGAGAGACCTTCCATGGAGGGATGTCTCATTTACAAGACAACACTTTTATACATAAAAAATCCTAATTTACTCTTAACTTGGATGTCTCCAACATGGCACGAGAAAGAGAACCAAAGATCTTACCACAAACAAAGAAAAAGGGTGAGAAGAGTAACCTCCTAAGAATCCCTTTCCTTAAAAAATCCTTTCAAGATTATGTATTAACCTCAAAAACCAAGAAAATGCCATATTGGAGCTTCAAGAATGCCAAGAAGAGAGTAAACAACACTATCCCAAGTAGACAAGAAGAAATAAGAAAATAACTTTATTTGATCCCATGATCTTTAGTTAAAATGAGGAGTTGCCTTGTTTATATGTGACTTTGGCCAACTTAAATTCCTTTACAAGATGACAAACATAAAATTTCTAAAACAACTCAAAATGTTTTTTCAATGAGTTTTTAAGGGTTTGTCACCCACGAGCCAGAGAATAAACCTCAAAATACATAAAATAAGGGTAAAATTTGATGAATTGTTATGAATTGGACGAAAACATTTAGCATGGGAAGAGGGTTTCATGCACTATCTAACCCCAACGTTTTTCTTTTTCCATCAACATCCTCCTCCTTTAGGCGGTACAACCTCTTAAATTTTACTTGCTTGAGCCAAGAGGAGGGTTAATACATAAAAAATAGGTCCAAGTTGGAATATGAGATATGATAAGATGGGTATGACAAACCTGACATGTGCAATCACCTCTACGAAGCATAAAAAAAAGTGTGGTTGGGATCCCATTAGCCATGTGTCCCAATGGAATTATACCAAGAAGCATCAGACACCAATCTTAGGCGTAAATGCCTTGCATGATGGCAGACCTCAACCACGTCAAGTGGTAATTAGCTATGCTATTAAGCCAACACTTTATATGATGAAAACCAAGAAGGACTTCCATGACCTTAGCACGGGTCTAGAGCCCCACATGACCAACACTTTACATAGAATAAGTCCAAATTTAGCCATAACACAGAAAAAAAGGACTTGTCCTCTATGACAATTTGTTGTTGTATATGTAACTTCAGAAGATATTATGATGTATATTATCACTGTATATTGTTGTACCCCCATCGGAGATGTGTTTTCCTTCTTTCGGAATGTCATTATTTTGTATGGTCCTTCAGGTACAACCATTGTTGTAAGTCGGGGCAGTAGTCCCCAGTTTAATATAAAGAAATGTATTTTTGGAGTCTCTCTAGGAGAACTCGTCCTTGTTAGGGTTATAGGTCGACCTATTCAAGTTAGGAGGCCGTTCACTTGAAGGCTATAAATAGGGAGGCTCCCTCCCTCACTTATACACACACTCACTCACTCAAGTTCGCATGAGGAGAGAGAAAAGGACAAGGAGGAGAGAGAGTGAGAGATGCAGAAGACTTCTTACTATTGGTTTTTTCCATCTTGTGATATTGTCTTAGTGACAAAACTATTATGAGGAAGTTTGCTGGGTTTTCTCCTTTATGGTTTCCTCGAGGAAAATCTTTGTCTTGTGTATTTGCTCTATCTTATTTATCTTGTTGTGATTGTTATTCTTTCAGATAAATATCCTAATCAAGATAAATAAGATTAGAAAAACTAACATGGTATCACAGCCTCTATGAAAGAAAGCACTATGTAGCAGCAGAAACTAGGGCTACCTAGTTCAAGGTCTTCTCTCTATAGATCATCAAGAAAAGAGGGCTAGGATAACTTTCCCAAGAAGGGTGCATCTTTTGGTGGAAGAATAATCAAAATTAAAGAAATTTCATTTTTGACCCTGACACTGGTTCTCGGAGAAACTAGGGCATCAATTTTCGAAGGCTTCCCACCTTAGTATTTAGCAAAGGACCTTGTTGAGAAATTCGCTTCAAGGAGGCGCATCTTTCTATCGAGACAGAATTCCAAAACTCCAAGTTTGGAAAATTAGGGTTTCTCTTACAAACCCTAGGTCATCCAACTGCGAAACCAAGTTGACACCTCAAATTGGTAAATCTATATATCTTCTATTTCCATTTGAGGTTCTCATGTCAAAATGACTCATCATACTCAACTTGAGGGAAAGCTTAGGGGATTTGATAAATTTCGAGCATGGAAGTACAGGATCTCCTTGATCCTTGAAGAAAATGATTTGGATTAATATATCAATAAGGAAGTTCCAGATCAAGAGGGAAATGAGGCTAAGGCTATCCATAAGAAGAACTTGCTTAAGGCCAAGAGGATCATTGTAGATTCTATTAAGGATCATCCCATACCCCATGTGTCACCTTGAAGACACCAAAGGATCTGTTCTATGCTTTGATGAAGTTGTTCAAAAAAAAGAACATCAATTAGAAGATGGCATTGAGGAACCAGTTGAAGAATTTGAAGGTATAGAACTCATAGACCATGCATTCCTACTTCACAAGGGTTTCTCAAATCAAGGAACAAATTGAAGCAATTGAAGAGAATGTAGAAGAAGGAGAGACTGTTATGACCACTTTGAATGTCCTCCCAAGATCATGGGATTCATTCATTCAAGGAATATGTGCAAGAAGGAAGTTGTTCTCTTTTAGCAGACTCTGGGAAGAATGCACACAAGAAGAAGATTGGCTCATAAAAAGAGAAGATAATATGGGAGAAAATAATATCAAGCTCTCACAGCTCACACCATGATAAACTACAGAAAGAAGGAGAACCACCATCACGACAAAAGGCAAGACCAACATCATAAATGACAAAAGAAGTTCAGAAAATATCCTTCCAACATTTGATGCCACACTTGTGATGAGAAGGGACACTGCTCAAGAGATTGTCCCAGGAACAAAGACTCCTTCAACAAGACGTCCAAAAAAGTAAATACATCATGCTCACATAACTGACAATGATGAACCAAAAAATACAATATTTAGAGAAGAAAAAATGATTCTTCAAGTGATGAACAATATGTTCAAATCTCGGAAATCATGGGCACTATCTCACATGGAAGAAATGATTAGCTTGTGGATAGTGGGGCATCTAAACATATGGCGGGATGCAAAGAATCATTCGTTAATATGTCTAAGCATGAGTCAAGTCACAAGGTGAAACTTGAGGATGATTATTAATACCCCATAAAGGGAAGTGGAGAAGCTTCATACAAGCTAGATTCTGGAAAATATTTTGAATATGAAAGACTTCATATATGTTCCAGGATTGAAGAAGAATATTATCTTCATCTCTGCACTAGATGCAAAGGAAATAAGAGTTGCATTTTTTGATGACAAGTCCTAATGTGGCAAAAAGGAAAGAAAATTGATGATGCAACAATAATTGGAGAGGAAGAGGGAGGCCTGTACAAACTGAAGGGACAACCTGAAAAAGCATTGGTTCATCACTCAATAGAACCAAGTGAACTATGGCACCGAAGGATTGAACATGTGCACTACAGAGCACTACCAATTGCAAGCAAAGCAGTTTCAGGACTTCCAGAAATCCAGGAATAACATGAAGGCATTTGCAAAGGATGTGCATAAGGAAAGAATGCAAAGAAGACATTTCCCAGTGGTGAAAGCAAATAAAAAGGAATACTGGAGATAGTACACTTAGATGTATGCAGGCCCATGTCATCAAGCTCACTAAGTGGGTTGTGTACCATGTTTCCTTTATAGATGATTTTTCACGTAAGACTTGGATATATTTCTTGAACGGGAAAAATGAAGTATTTGGTAAGTTCAAGGAATTCAAATCCTTGGTTGAAAACCACACTGAAAGGAAGATCAAGACTCTACAGTCAGATAATGGCGGAGATTTCACCTCAAAATAATTCAAGGAACTCTGTAGAAAATTTGGGATTAGAAGGGAGTTGAGAACTCCATACAATTCTCAACAGAATGACGTTGCAGAACGAAATAACAGAACTATAAGGGAAGTAGCAAAAGAAATGCTACACGATTAGGATATTCCGATGCACCTTTGGGAAAAACAAGGAAGGACAACTGTGTATGTACAGAACCATACTTCTCATCGAGGAATCGACAACAAGACTCCTAGCGAGGATTTATCAAGAGAGAAACCGAAAGTGAGCCATCTCAGAATATTTGGTCGTCCAGTATACATACACATCCCAAAGGAGAAGAGGACCAAGCTCAATATTTTTGGGAGGAAGTGAATATTCATAGGATACAGTGACACTTCAAAGGCCTACCGAATATACTTCCTAGGATTTGAGAAGATCGGGATCAGCTGAGACATAACATTTGATGAAGACTCAACATACTCCAGATCTAGAAAACTACCCATTGAAGAGGTCAAAGAACCTGAAGTAGCTAGAGTCCGAGATACGAAAATGGAAGAAACAATTCTAGAAGACCAAGAATATCATGACATGGAAGAACCACAAGAGCATGTAGAAACACTTCACGAGAAGAAATTCCACAAGAGAGAACCAGCATAGGCACGGGAGCTAATACAATATACAGAAAGGTATGGCGCTCCAGATGGGATGCATAGAGAAAGGAAAATACCAAAACCTTACAACAAATATGTGCCCTTGCTATGTGACATCATTGACAATTGACCTTCCAACTACGAAGAGGATGCAGAGAAGAAAGAATGGAAGGATTCCATGATCGATGAGTACGAGTTCATTATGAAGAATGATATCTGGGAGATAGTTCCAAGACCAGAAGGGAAGTTTGTCATGACTTCAAAGTGGATCTACAAGATCAAGCATGACACAAATGACAACATCGAGAAACACAAGGCAAGATTCATGGCATGTGGCTTCTCACAAAAATAAGGCATAGACTACGAGGAGATATTTGCACCCGTAGTGAGATACAGTTCAAAAAGAAGGCATAGACTACGAGAAGACATTTTTACCTGTAGCGAGATACACTTCCATCATATCTATACTTGCATTGGCTGGAGTAATGAAATGGAAGATACACTAGATGGACGTCAAGACAAAATCCTTGAACGGTTTATAGTCAAAGAGGAAGTGTACATGGAGCAGCCACTGGGATTCAAGACACATGACAGGTAGACTCATGTGTGCAAATTAAAGAAATCCTGTATGGATTTAAACAGGAACCCAGGACATGTTACGAAAGAATGGACAACTTCCTGATGAGCTTAGGCTTTACTAAGAGTAAAGAGGAGTCCAACCTTTAGTTCAAGGTTGAAGGCGTAAGACTAATGATGCTCTTGCTATATGTTGATGACCTGTTTTAGATAGGAGAGAACGAACTCATTATAGATGCAAAGAGGAAGCTTGCCACTGAGTTCAAGATGAAAGAC
This sequence comes from Pseudotsuga menziesii, assembly GCA_001517045.1. Taxonomy (NCBI): domain Eukaryota; kingdom Viridiplantae; phylum Streptophyta; class Pinopsida; order Pinales; family Pinaceae; genus Pseudotsuga; species Pseudotsuga menziesii. Next base: position 73,985 of record LPNX010294190.1, read on the forward strand.
CTAGGGATGATGCACTACTTCTTAGGCATGGAGGTGTGGCAGAGTGCGAATGTTATTTTCCTTGGTCAAGGAAAGTATGCAGTGGAGATTCTGAAGAGATTTAGAATGCTGGACTATAGGGTGATATCCAAACCTATGGAATCAAACTTAAAGCTACTGTGTGATGCTTCATCAGAGACGGTTGATGCCACGATATATCATCAGATAATTGGTTCATTGATGTACCTAATGAATACAAGATGAGACATATGCTTTGCTGTGAACACCTTGAGCCAGTTCTAGACAGATACGACACATGTTCACGTGGTTGTTGTAAAGCATGTATTGAGGTACCTGGAGGCTACAGTTGAGTATGGGCTCAAGTATGATGTGAATCAAGTGATTAACATACATGGTTATGTTGATTCAGAATGGGCAGGCAACGTTACTGATAGGAAGAGAAATTTGGGTTGCTTCTTCAGTTTGGGATTCGTCATGATCTTCTTCTTTAGAAGGAATCAGTCCTGCGTGGTACTAAGTATAGCCGAGGCAGATTATGTTGCAGCTTGCTCAACCAATTGTGAGGTAGCATGGCTACGGAAGCTACTTCTTGATTTGTGTCATATCCACTTAGAGGTGAGTTGTATCTTTTGTGACAACCAGAGTTGCGTGAAGTTGTCAGAGAACTCGGTGTTCCATGACAAGTCAAAGCGCATAGAGATCAAGTACTACTATATCAAGGAGATGGTGCAGAGAGGAACAATGAAGCTCTAGTATGTGTTGACGGACGAGCAGATAACTGATGTATAAACCAAGCCACTAGCCAGAGTAAAGTTTGAGTACTTCATAGAAATACTTGGTGTGATCTAGAACGAGCTACCTAGAAAGATGGAGTGATGAGTTCTAGCATGGTTGGAGACACAGGTTGTCCCATGCTAAAGATGGCGAGAGACTGGAAGATGTAGATGCACGATATCCCACATGGGAAGGGGTATAGGTTGTCCTTGAACGTAAAAGTTTTGGCGTGGTATGCAGGTTGTTCTTGGACATAACCAGTCTTCTTTAATCGTCCTCGAATGTAAAATTCCTATCATGGTACACAAGTTATTGTTGGATGTAATGAGTCCTGGAAGGTTGTATTTGGATGTAAAAATCTTGGCGTGGTACACAGGTTTTCCCTAGATATAATAAGTCCTTGAGGTTTCCCTTAAACGTAGAAGTCCTGGCATGGTGTGCATGTTGTTCTCAAACATAATCAGTCCTTATGTGTTTTCCCATGTCGAGATGATCGATCACAAGGCACTTGGTGTGCGCCTAGGTGATTCTTGCATAATGGAAGACGCAGATTGTCTTGGTGATGTAATAAGTCCTGGCATGCTCCTATGTTGGTAGAACTTGGGCTAACCGTGCAGAGACGTAATGCACTTGGTGTGCTCCTAGGTGATTTTAACATAGTGGAAGATGCATGTTCACTTTGTGACGTAATGAGTCCTAGTGTGCTCCTATGTTGGAAGAACACAAGTGGTATGTGATAAGCATTTGGGTTGTGATTTATGTACGATGACGAGATGATCTAGATATGACAATATGACGTTCGGATACGTAGGGAATTGCAATGGAAATGTAATGGATAGTCTTGGGTTGTACCTACACGATGGCTTTCTAATGGATATGATGAAGACCTAGATGAGGACTAGGCATACACCCATCATGAAACAATACTATCTCTGTAGAAACTTCTGATGAAAGATAGCACTATTCAATGAAAACCAAGATGAGGACTATGGTAGTAGCCACGATGATCACTCCATGTTGATGACGTGACTAGATGTGTTGGTAACTGTGACGAGAGATAATACCTTCCTAGTTAAGAGGGAGTGTAGTTATATTTGTAACTTCATAAGATATTCTGATGTATACTATCATTGCATGTTGTTGTACCCCCATCAGAGATGTGTTTCCCTCCTTTCGGGATGTCATTATTGTGTCTGGTCCTTGAGGTACAACCTCTGTTGTAAGTTTGGGTAGTAGTCCCTAGTTTAATATAAAGAAATGTATTTTTGGAGTCTCCCTAGGAGAAGTTGGCCCTATTAGGGTTAGAGGTTTTCCTATTCAAGTTAGGAGGTCAATCACTTTAAGGGTATAAATAGGGATGCACCCTTCCTCATTTATACACACACTCACTCATTCAAGTTAACATGAGGAGAGAGAGGCAAATAAGGAGGAGAGAGATAGAGATGCAAAAGACTTCTTATTATTGGGTTTTTCCATCTTGTGATATTGTCTTAGTGATGAAACTATTTTGAGGAAGTTTGTGTGGTTTTCTCTTTTATGGATTCCCCGAGGAAAATCTTTGTGTCTTGCGTATTTGCTCTATATTATGTATCTTGATGTGCTTGTTATTCTTTTAGATAAAGATCCTAATCAAGTTGAATAATATTAGAAAAAATAACACAACCTGGCATGGTACACTATAGAGTATATAGAGGGTAACAACTAGATCCAACTATGGAACATGTAATTCTCTTGGGAGTGCATGAGAACCTGTGAATTTTCTACGACCTATGGGCCTACACACAATTGAAACAACAATTTCATCAGACACATTATATGCATACACTTCCATCCTACCTTGTTCAAATCATAATGAAGTGCAATAAATAACAAGCGTAATGCATGGGTAAAATTAAATGATGAAATAAAAATACTTACGTAAGAGATTATAAAACCTACATACCTACTCTAATTATGATGACAAAGATAAGTTAAGTGAAATTATACCACCAACAAAGCCAATACAACATATCATTCATGCTAGGACTTGTTCCTTTGTCTTTGGTAATAATCCAAGATAAACCACGGCAATGATAATTGAGTAGAAGTCATTACCTTCACCAGAATGTAGCTATAGAAGACACCATGTACTTGGAAGCCTCCAAAATAATGCCATGGAGAAATATATTTCTCACAATCCTTTTCTATCCATGCTTGGATTGGAATCAAGTACAAACCACCTTGTCATACACATATTCTCCAAAATCTATTTGCTTCCCCAAATGAATTTCAAAACTAGCAAGGAGATGGACACAGTGGGGTTGGAAAATTTCTGTCGTATTGATCATAAACCTATGCATCTTCTCATTGTCATCAAACAACTGCCAATTCCCTGTATTATCAAGCATAGATGGTATGAAAACTATTTCCATCTTCCCTTCTTATACAAGGCCTTCACACAGAGACAAGTTGGAAGAAAAATCTGCTAGTGCATCCTTCTATTGGATTTGATCTATAGGGACCCCTTTTAAATATATAGCACTGAAATCCTTCATGGCTAAGTAGACTACATCCTTGTACCTTTTCAACCCTTCATTTTTGCAGGAAAACTTTTCTTTTACTTGATCAAAATAAGGTCAGAGTCTCAATAGTCTTTAACAAGTTAATATCATAATCTTTAGCTAACTCAAATGCATGCAAAGGAGCCTCATACTTAACCATATTATTAGTACCATCAAATTCTAAATGGAAAGAAGATGACAAGCATGGCCATATGGGGAAGATAATATGATACATGCACCCGTACCTAATTCAGATTTCACCCCATTCAAATTCATCATCTAAAACTTACCAATAGCTTCATGCCGTCCAAAACTTGCATTAGTCCCTGAGAAGCATGGATGACAATGCTGGAAGAAATCAACTATATGAGAATGGGACTTCAACAACTCAACTTCAGCAACATATATCCCCATATGTCTCCCTTTATTATTATCGATGGAAAGGAAGCATTATTGGACTATATTCTTAGAAATCTCATAGATATTTGCCTTCCAAAGTCTTCAAAATTTCCACTTTCCTCATTGTAAGAATCATAAGTGGATCTCCTAGAAATTTCCAAGAATCCACACCCATATCATGCTCATCAAGAAAATGTACAAAATAAAATCTATGGTTATCATATGTTCAATAGCAAAAATATCCTCGTACTATATCGTCCTCAAGAGAACAAGGAGATGCATACAACATGTATTCATGATTCTTTTTAATAGAGGATGGCTTTTCAAGAGTTTCTTCATTTTGTTTTGAATCTACATAAAAAACCACTCGATCTTATTTAAATTGGCACCATCTTCACTTTCGCATTGAGGGATAAAATACTCATGACCCTTAAATAATGATAAATTGGAGTGTCGAGAAAGCTCCAATAATCATTGTTTTCTTTGTCACAAACTAAAATCATATCGTTTTATCCAATTAGGGTTTGTTGATCTTCCTATTATTCTTCTTCAAAGTCTTTCTCTCATCCTTCATCACGAACATGTTGAAATTCACATTTTGGGGAACCTTCATCTTTATTTTCAAGAGTACTTCCTTCTTGGATCATAGGATTCGAGATGTCATCACCGTTAACCTCCTCAATAAAAAATTGAATGCAAGACTCTTCCATAATGGTTTCTTCATGATAGTATTCTAGGGCCCGATCTTTGTCACTATCTTCAACTTCAAGGGTTTCCTCTTTGACATTGCTTTCTCGAGAAGGGGTAATCATGCATTCGATAATTTTTTTATAAATATTATGATCCCATTCCTTTCCAAATGTATTCAATAAATGTACAAGAGAGGGTATATCAATCCATCACATCTTTGTTATTGCACAAATCAAGAGACATTATGAACAACTTCATTTTAGCATCCTCATGCACCACATCCAATATTGTAAGAAATCCACTGGATAACGTAATATGCATTACAACGGTACTCTAATACCCACGAATTTTTTGGATGGATTCCTTCCAATTATCATTATCAAACTGATTTGGAAATCCCATTGTACCCGAGAAATGCATTGGATCTAACCAATTAAGATGGGATTGACACTTAAGAAAATCCATTTTACTTTTTTTATTTATGCCAAGAATATTTGGAATCACTTGAATGAGCTTTTCTTCCAGATTGATGAATGTTCTCACCCCCACACTCAACAATTTGATCAATAGCTTAGGCATCTGTTTCACAATGTATTTTTTTTCTTTTCTTTCCGGTAGAGTCACCAGATAAAACCCTCCAAGTTAGTACTCAACAATAATCATACCAAATTACAAAACAAAAGATTACTTCAACCTTCCTACCAAATTGTTAACACAAAAAAATGTTCACCTAGCTCTCCATGGTCCAAACAATAATTTTACATCATAATCCCACCATTATTCCCTTCATTTTGGCCTTCACAATTAAATTCCACCAAATATGGTCCAAAACATTATTATTCCTTCCCTCATAAACATAGGGAAGTTGAACATTTATTGTGATTTATACCCACTCTCTCCAAAAAAAGACCAAAAAACCTTAAAATGAGAATGGGTCAAAAACCATGGACAAATATCATGCACAATAAAATACCATGGGTCAAAAAACCCTGGATCATCCTATAAATACATTGTTAAGGTCTCCCCACAAACATTCCTACACGTTTTGGTCATTCTAGAAACTTTTCACCTTTCGCCATTGTTCCCACATATTTTCCATTCCCATGGTGTATGTTGAGCTTGATCCATACCCACTTGGATCCATTCCCCCTTTTTTGACAACCATTAGTGGAGATGACTGAAGAACTAGACCGTGGAGTCGGTGGACTATTTCCTCAGACGACTACAGTGGCCCACATTACTGAAAGGTATGCTAGTTCTTGTTTTTATTAGTTAGAAAAAAATATATAAAAAATAAAAAAATATTGTTGTTTCTATTATTTGTTATTGTAAGTCGAAGCTGAGAGATCCTCTGCACCATGAACTCTACCCTATGATCCGGTTGATCTAGGGTAGGTTCTTTTGCACATAGTAGGGGAGAAATCCATACTACACAAATCTATTGTTCTTTATAGAGAGAGAGAGATTTGACCCAAATTCAAGACATCCCCGACAATGATGCCAAAAAATGTTCCCTAAAAAACTAGCACTCCTCCATGATCAAAGACAAGTGGACCCATTTTAGATATGTGGACCCAACTGTGATATGTGGACCGAATTGTGATATGTGAACCCACATATGATTGGAAATTATTCAAGAAACTACACCCAATGTCACCTCATTTTAACCCCTTGCTCTTTATACCCTTCTCCCTAGGCCAAGGAAGAATCCCTTAAATGACGTCGAGGTATACCTATAAGAAACACGACAACACATACTTCTATCTCTACAACACATTTCCAATGTTACTAGACCAATCTGTAATGCAGTAAATGGTATATCTCTACAATAAACCATTTAAATTGGAATATTAGGAGCAATAATAAGTCTGTAACTTACTGCTGCAATTTTTCTGCAGAAAAAACTAGAAATGAAAAATGGGAGATATCACTCAAAGCAACTGTCGGGATTGCGTGAAAATGACCTCCTGACAACTAGAAAAAAGGGAAACACTTATCCCATCTAGGGAGAACTTTTTTTGGTGTATGTAATATATTTTTTGGTTCTGATTTACAGTACAAGTCTGCAAATTATAGAATTCAAAGCAGATCAGCAAATTCCTTGACCTCAAATCCCCCTAGGGTCTTTCTTGGTAACCTGGGATTTGACCCAAACTCTCTCAAACCATAGGGTTTGACTTTTACTTCGATATTAACCTACAATAACTCATTAAAAATATATAAAACAACCCCTTAGTACTTTTCTCACCTAACCATAGGGTCACGACGTCTCCGTTAACGAACTTTTAGCTCATAAAATTGACCTTTTTGCAAAAATATACAATTTTTAGGGTTTTTCATAATATATGATATTTTAAAGTATTTTTAACAATATATAGTACATAAATTTGATAAAAATATTCCAAGTGAAGATGAACAAAATAGGTAATTAAATACTTTCCCTTCAAGGCCACTTAGGAAGCATTGATAGCTCTCCTCTCAAGAATTGACACTCTTATTTTAATGAATTAGGTCAAAACCAAGAAACCTTAGATTGTGTTGGTCTAGACATAATTAGGGAAAAATAGGTTCCAAATGTCCTACCAATAGATACCCTCCAAAAAGGGATGTCTTACTTACAATACAATGCTTTTATGTTTAAAAACCCTAATATATTCTTACCTTGGATGTCTCCAAGAGTTCAAGAGAAATAAAACCAAAGATCTTACCATAGACGAAGAAAAAGGGAGAAAAGAGTAACGTCCTAAGAATCTATTTCCTTAAATAGTCCTTGCAAGATTAAGTATCAACCTCAAACACCAATAAAATGCCATATTGAAGCTTCAAGCGTGCCAAGAAGAGAGTGTGCACCACTATCCCAAAAAGACAAGAAGAAATAGGAAAAGAAGTTTAATTGGTCCCATGATTTTCTGTTAAAATGAGGAGTTGCCTTATTTCTATGTAACTTAGGCTAACTTAACTTCTTTTACAAGCCCACAAACCTAAACAATATAAAATAACTTAAAATGAATTTTCTATGAGTTTCTTAGGATTTGTCACCCACAAGCTAGGGACTAAACCTAATACAACATAAAATAATGATAAAATATGACGAATTGCTGCAACTTGGATGAAATGTTGAGCATGGGAGGAGAGTGTTATACCCAATATAACCCCAACATTATTATTTTTCCCTTAACTCTATTCTCCTTTAGGTGGTACGACCTTTTCAATTTGACTTGCTTGATCCAAGAGAAGGGTAATACATAAAAAGTAGGTCCAAGTGGGAATAATGGGATGTGCTAAGGTGGCCATGACAACCATTACATACACAATCACCTCTACAAGGCACAAATACAAGTGTGGTTGGGAGCCCCTAATCCATGTGTCCCAATGGCATCATACCAAGAAGTGTTGGACACCAACTTGGGCATTAATTCCCTGCATGATGTTAGTTTTTGTTAGCTCAAGGGAACTTCTGATGTCTTGGTGCCTAGAATGCAAAAATGATTGAGAAAATTTCTCTCTTCAATAACTTGACTTTATTAAAGTGATTTTTATAAAGTTAAGTTGCCCTTTTATTTTTTGATGAATAAAAGTGACTTTTATAAAGTTTGGTCACTTAAGTAATTTAAGTGATCAATGAGAGATTAAGTCACAACTATTAGATAGTGAGAGGCAAGATTTAATCTTGTCCATTGAGATTTAGGGTTAGAGTAGTTATTCATTAATGAGATTATAAAAAGGACATTCAGAGAGAGATGAGTCACATTCATTGAGAGAGAAAGAGAGAAGAAAAGATAAAGTATGAAGAGGAGAAGTAGCAACAAGAAGGGTACAAGTACAAAGAGATTTTGTTGGAACGAGTCTCAACACACATTCAACGTTTAATACATAACCGTACCATATGGATTTTGGAGCAGACCATTCAACATTGAATGCGTATTGTACAACAAAGTTAATGCATAGATTTCAAGGCACTGTTTGCACAAAAATCGATGTATCTAATGTTGTTATAAACTATACATAACTATCCAAGAAGGTATAGTAATTTGGCATAGATTTTGAGACTGTCACACTGTACATAAAATACAAGAATTAGGGAATAGATTTCAAGGTTCTTTGGCATAGTTTTCAAGGTGAAATGTTGGCACAAATTTTGAGATAAGAACAACTGTATTTATTGTTGTAAACATAGAAATTTCTTGTGGGATGATAATAAAATTTCTCTCACACAAACTAGTTTCTCCTTTGGGTTTTTTCAACGGAATTTACCCAAACATCTTGTGTCCATTTATGTGTTTGGTTTGTTGTTTTCGCTGCGGCATTTTAAGTAAAGATTCAATGTGTTTTAATTCATGAGTTTCAGTTTTGAATATGTATTTATGACAGAACATTAAATTGTGAAGTTAAACTCATTGAGATTGGAAACCATGATTGGGTCATTAAAGTTTACATGGTATCAGAGCATTGATACTGGAAGAGTGGGAAAATCCAAAATGTTTGATATAAGTGCTACAAGAGAGTTTCTAGTTGTTCATTCAAATTGTCTGACGAAAGTTATGCAAGATAGTTGTATTGCAGGGATTACAAGGGTTATTGAATAGAATAAGGAAGGGAAATATTGTTGGTTAGTTGGGTAGAGATGGCTTCTACAAGATTGAGGTATGAAGGTAGATTGCAGGGGATAGAGAAAATTAGTACATGGAAAGAGAGGGTGAAATTACTCTTGGAAGAATGTTAGTTGTGGGACATTGTTAAAGAGACAATTAAGATTCTCACTGTTAGGATTAATTAATCCTCCTTTGTCCAATATAGTATATTTGGTCTATTTACCTAACTTAGGGGGTAATTATTTCTATACAAGAGTGTGGGGGACACATGTAGAGGTTATATTCCACTTAATTCATGTGCATGCATGATTTTATGTGCCTCTGATACTAATCCCTACACTATAGGAGACCACTCTGAGTGCCACCAACAGCTTCCATCAGTTTTTCATGGTTGGTAAGCAGTTATGCTGAGTTAACCTCTCGTTACAATCAATTAGATCACTTTTGGTTAGCCTAGCTCTAGTTTTGCATGCATGAAGAGAGAGTGGCACCTTTTCCCACCTACCTCATGACTTAACTGATTGTAGACTAATTTAGACATCTAGAGTTAGACTAGTGAGATCCTGTAGTGATTTAGACACACTGTGTTATCTAATCAGTCAGGTTTAGTTGGTAGATTTCAATCTTATCCACATGATTCGATTTCTACTTATTGTAACACCATTGTATTACTGATTAATGAATGGCTATTAATGTTGTGATTATCTGATAAATTCTTGTCAGATTTATCTGAAAATTGTGGGATGAATTTCATGTTCAGTGTACATTCTCTTTGATTGTTCTATTGCATAATTCCCTTCGTACAACTTTCATATTTTCCTGCATATCAATGGTTCATAAATTTAGCATGGTATCAGATCTGTATTCAGGCTAGCAACAAGTCTTGTCCGATCTCCATTATACACCAGAAGCAGCTGAGTTTTCACATAAATCTTGGAATCATAACATTTCTCCCTTTGAATTTTGTCCAGAGAAGTCCGCAGGTGTGACGGACTCTAGGAAAGCGTACATGTCGAGGTGGAAAGGATTGAATTGACATATGATTGCGAATTGAATTGGTTTTGCAGTGTTATTTGTAGGTATCTATGTACCTTCTTAAGGAATTGAATGATTAACATACATAAAGATGGATTCTTCATATCTCATGCCCTAAATCCTTACACCCTTCAACTACTCTAATTAGAGGGAATATATGCAGGTATCCTTGTGCAAGCTTCGTCTATTTAGGATGACAATGGGAAGAGAAACTAAGCCCCAACAGTATGTTGAGAAGAACAATTTTTTGAGTCGACTTGATGAAGCTTTCGGCTTCATGTGCACTCATATCTCCTAGGATCTTTTGTTCCACCTTGAGGGACTAAGAACTCTAAAGGAAGCTTGGGATAAGCTTGAATCTTTTTTTGGCAAACAAGATTTGCTTCGAGGGCATATTTTGGAGAATAAGCTCATTGCACTATAGCCCAACAGTTTCGAATCTATTCAACAATTCTTTACAAAATACAAGTCACTAGTATTGCAATGCAAACAATGTGGATTAGACAAGAAAGATGAGTAGCTTGTGTTGTCACTGATGAGCAAGCTTGGCTTAGAGTACTCAATCGTTGTCTCTACATTCCATTTCGGAAGAGCTTCCATCCCTAATTGGAATATTCCTTCTCTAGATGCTTTTGTTGAGTCCTTAGTACAAGAGCAAGATAAATTGGTTCAAATGGGAGTGATTCAGACCTCTAAGAATCAAGCAGTCTTAGTCACAGACTCAAACAATGCACAAGCAAGAGGGAAGCACAAAGGGAAGGAGACCAAAAGCACTGATTTGAAGCCAAAGGATAATCAAAGATCTTTCGATGGAGCCTTGTGTTCCAAGAAAATGAATAAATTCAAGAAGACTAGATTTCCCTACTGTATGAGAGGATTTTCTCCAAAGAGCCAGTGCATGAAGAAGACCATCGACCAAATGTCAACACTCCTTGAACATAACAATATTTCCCTTCCACAAGGAGCAAAAAAGTCTGATGCTGGAAAACTGAGAGAGGATCATGAGAGGTGCCATGCCTTGAAGGAAGGATTCACTTAGTTGAAGGATTACTTGATAGATTATGGAGAATCCAACCACATGGTTACCTCTAGGAAATCCTTTGCCACTCTCAATCTCTCAAGAGGACCTAGCATTCATATGGGAGATGAATCTCAAATCCCAATTATTGGGATAGGTTCTATTAAAATTGAGCATGGTGATTTCAAGAATGCACTCTATGTTCCCTCTCTTGTAGCAAATATGTTATCTGTTTATCAAATGACTCATATGGGCTCTCCTAAGAGAGTTACATTTGAATCTGAAATAGTAGAAATCACTGAATCATCTACTGGAAATCTCATAATGAAATGGTTTTCTAATGATGCCTCCAAGGAATATGAGTTCTCTCGTTTCCTTCTTGCTTAGCATCCAACAGATCTATTGACTCATGCCAATAACACAAGCAAGTTGTGACATGAGAGATTTGGTCATATCAATTTCAAATATCTCCAGCAACATCACAATGACAAAATGGTTGAGGGCTTTCCACTCATCCAAACATCAGATGGAGTATGTCCTAGTTGCTTGGTAGGTAAGCATCCAGAGAAGAGATATGAAGTTGGGAAGGAAACTAGAGATGCCTCTACACCTAATCTAATACACAGTGACGTCTCAGGACCAATGTCTACAACATCAATCAATGGATCCAGATATTTCCTTACTTTTATTGATGATTGTTCAAGGTTTTGTTGGGTTTATTTTATGAAGCAGGAATCAGAGGTATTCAAAACTATCAATGTTTTTAAATCCTTGATTGGAAATACCTTCGGAAAGAAGATCAAGTCCATTAGATCAGATAATGGAGGTGAATACATTAGAGTATATTTTGAGAAGTTATGTGAATTAGAGGGGATTTGAATGACACTCAGTTCCATACACACCATAGTAGAATGGTGTGGCTGAGAGGAAAAGTAGATCATTAAAGAATGGAAACTTGTATTCTCCAAGCAAAGAATCTTCCTCCTTCTATTTGGGATGAAGCTGTAAACTATGCTTCATACATTCAAAATAGCGTGGCTCACAAATCAGTGATTGAGGCCACTCCTTTCGAAGCACTATTGGGGCATAAGCCTGATGTCTCACACTTGAGAGTTTTTGGTTCCAAATCTTGGGCCAAAATTCCTATGGATAAGAGAAAGGCCTTCCAAGTCCAAGGTAGCGAATGCATACTGATGGGATATGCTGAGGATGCAAAAGCATATATATTGATGGAACTTGCAACTAGGAAGTGCTTCATAAAGTGCAATGTTCAGTTTGAAGAAGGTCAGTTGCTTGATCCACCACAATACAAAGCACAAGGAGGAAATAAACACTCTTTCATTTCCATTTGATGATGATATTTTGTCTCATGTTTTAGATTGAGAGGATGAGGAACAAGATCAACATGATCTTGATATTGAGGATGTACCTCATGAGAATCTAGATCCAAATCCAACTCCCATTCGAAATCAGTGGCCTAAGCCTAAATGGGCCCAAAATATCATTGAAGCAGCTAGGAGTGGTGCTAGAAATCCATATGACAGAAGAAGAACAAGATCCTAGTATCAGAATGATCATGTTGCACTCTCTCACAAAGCTTCACTATCTACAGAGTCATGCAACAAACTTACAAGAAAATGCTACTTGATGATAGCAAATGATCAACAATTCGACCCACTGAAGAACAAAATTGACCATTCCATTCCTCCTCTAGAAAGAAGAAACACAAGAAACATTCATCAGATCGAAAGAAAATTGAGAGTTTCACATGCACAGTCTCGGGATGCTGATGCACAGAAGAACCAAGATATTGCATTGCCACTGCACAATGCTGTAGATTGCAGCAATTATTTGGCAAGTTTTTACGCAAAGAGAAATTTTTTCTCTTAAGTATAGCTTGTTTCTTGAATCCTACTTATTTTGAGGGGGGGAGTTCCCATGAGGTTTTCCCCATTTTCCTTATTTTCTAAAGACTTCTATTTTGTCATTTAGATTGTATGGGTGTTGTTTTCCTAGTTTCCAGCGACCAAGTTGTCCAAAGTTAGGATTAAGGGGGGGTGTTAGGATTAATTAATCCTCCTTTGTCCAATATAGTCTATTTGGTCTATTTACCTAACTTAGGGGGTAATTATTATTTTACTAGAGTGTGGTAGACACACATAGAGGTTATATGCCACTTAATGCATGTGCATGCATGAATTTATGTGCCTCTGAGACTAATCCCTACATTATAGGAGCCCACTCCAAGTGCCACTAGCATCCTCCATTAGTTGGTCATGGTTGGTAAGTAGTTATGCTAAGTTAACCTCCAGTTACAATCAGTTAGATCACTTTCAATTAGCTTAGCACCAGTTTTTCATGCATGAAGGGATAGTGGTGCATTTTTCCCACCTACCTCATCAATTATCTTATTGTAGACTGATTTAGACATCTAGAGTTAGAACAGTGAGCTCCAACAGTGATTTAGACACACTGAGTTAGCTAATCAGTGAGGTTTAGTTGGTAGATTTGAATCTTATCCACATGATTCGAATTCTACTTACTGTAACACCATTGTATTACTGATTAATGAATGAAGATTAATGTTGTGATTATTTGAGCAATTTTGGTCATATTTATCTGAAATTTGTGGCATGAATTTCCTAATCAATGTACATTCTCTTTGGTTATTCCACTTCATAATTCCCTTCCTACAGCTTTCATATTTTCCTGTAGATCAATGGTTCACATATTTAACACTCACAGTTCTTGATCCATTGGATACGTATAATAAGAAGAATGTGAAAGCGAGGAGGATTCTTCTTGATTCCATTAAAGATCATATCGTGCCTCATGTTACAAGTAAAAAGAATGCCTATGAGATGTGGGAAATATCGATTAAGTTGTATTAGAGTGATAACCAAATCCAACAGATGGTTTTGAGAGAGAAGCTTAGGAATACAAAGATGACCAAGACGAATAAAGTTGCATCATGCCTATCTAAGTTGACACAGATTCAAGATGAGATGAGAGCTGTTGGAGAGAAGTTAGAAGATGTAGAATTGGTGAGAAATTCCATGAATGGTTTTTCAAAACCATGGGATACATTTGTTCAGTTTATCATTGTGAGGGAGAACTTTCCTATTTCGGAAAGACTATGGGATGACTTCATCTAGGACGAGATTCGACAACATGCTCTCTAGAATAGTCATAGTAAGGATGATGAGGACGAGGAAAAGGTGTCCCTATCTACAAAGGGAAATAAGAAGGACTCAAGCAATGGATCTAATTTAGAGAAGGACAGGAACGAAGTGTGATGCTTTGCATGTCACAAGATGGGCCACTATGCAGGCTAGTGTCAATACAAGAAGAAGAAGAAATAAATATAGGTAAATTCAATATCGACTGAAGTCTGAGGTTGATGAGTTTACTGAGAAGTTTGAGAAAGAGTTCTTTCTGGTCTCCTTTGTTCCAAGTAGTGACAGTAAAGGGTATGAGGATGTTAGGGTGTGGATAGTGGACAGTGTATCATCTCACCATATGACAGGGATATAGTTGATATTCTTTGGTATTTCAGAGACATATTCAAACTACTATGTGGATAGTGGGGTCAACACCATACATGTAGTGAGACGAGTTGGATACATTAGATTCCACCTAGAATCAAGAGGTTTTATGGAGGTGGGTGAAGTGTTGTTTGTTCCAGGGCTAAAGGTATTCTTCCTCTCAGTTTCATCTTTGGAGGATGACGAATATGCAGTCTTGTTCCAACATGGTCAAGTGTTTATCTATCCAATAGGAGATGCACCATTTACGTCAATGCTTCTTGGTGTTCAAGTAGGTAGGATATACAGGGGCCCTATAGAAAATACATGAGTCAACACCATACATGAGTCTAGAATAGAAAATACATTTGTTGATGGGGCCTATTACCTCAAACACTAGCACTCTTCCACAATCAAATGTAACTAGACCCAAAAATGATAAGTGGACCTGTTGTCACATCCATAGTGGATGGGGCCACCATGATGCAAATCATTTTTGTTAGAGGCATGAGCCATTCCTTTGCATTAGTTGAGCATTCAATGGCACAGTAATGATCATTTTCATAATACATTCAAAGGCATCTAGAATATTCTAAGCAGTATTTTTAGAGTATCCTTGTCACTTATGAGCCCTCTTCACAATCCCAGAAGGACATTTGTTACGCCATTGGTTATAACCTATCAAAGATATAGAGCATCTAGTTGATGTATATTCCTTTCCCTCTAGACTGTCAAAGTTATTCCAGATCTAGATGCAGTTGATTGAGCAGGTATATGGCATGAGGTTTGTGCTTATGGCATTTATTAATAATCTTACTAGATGCGATTTGGCATGTGTAGTTGGCATTGGTGATCATTGATTATTGGTTGTCTGTGGACTTGTGAGTTTTAATGGTTAAGTTATTTTGATGTTATAATTTTGCATATGCTCACTAGCATTGCATAGCTTGTGGAGACTTAAACATATCCCTGCTTTGTTTGGCACCACGTCTCATTGTCTTCACCCATTTGTTTGCTTCCATCCTTGAAAAGTTTCCTTTGACTTAGAACTAGACTTTTGAGGTCAAACACTCCCCCCCACTCAAACCTTTTTGCTGTATATAATCCATGTTTTCTTTGCCTTATCTTTGAAGTTGTGTATGGCTATGCTATCAAACCTAGGATCGCATTTGTCTTGCACCTAAGATGTTTGAGTGAAGTATAGCATGGAATATGACCCTGAAGTTTTCCCATTAGTCCTAAAAGAAAGTTTTCCTCTCATCATTACATGCATCATTGTGACACATGCTCTCTATATATCGAAATGCAATCCAAAAGGCTAATGTGAATTGAAATGAAATGGGCCAAAGAAAAGTAGATTTGGAACAAATGAAAAATCAAAATGACTGGTGGCCATTATATGAAATTAAAATGTAATGATAATTCTTCATGGAGCCCAAAAGGGAGTGGATGTGAGATGGAATAAGGGGTTGCTAATTCTAAGAGTCCCCTAAAATCTAATTTAAAGCTAAAGTCAGTTGTGCATTCAACACAATGGTTTAGAAAAGATCCTCATGGAGCCTAATTTAGGATTGGAAATGAGTTAAAGGATACTTGTTAGAGTCTAATGGGAATCTTCTAGGCACTTTATCCATATGTGACACACCCGCCTTCCCTAGTGTCATATATCCTACATATGTCTGAGTGGATTCCTATTTCCTTTTTCTTTGAGAGATCACAAGCTCAAATTCAAGAAGTCAACACTAGGGTAATTCATTATTAATCACCTTAGTCTAGCTTCGTTTCATCCACCTCATCCATCTTATAAATATGGTTAATTTTGTAAATAATTTTGTAAGTGAGTATAAGGTAGGGACTTCATTATTTATCATGCAACTATTTTAATTACAAGTCTTATCTATGTATTTGTGTATCAATCACCATCGTTTCATGCTACTAATTCCTTTAGTCTATTACTAATGTGATTAATAATGTATTAATTCAACCTATTGCATGCAAAGCTACTCAACTTTTAGCTCAAGTAATTATTTTGATCAGTTTTGACCTGGCCAACGGGCAGGGCCCGTAGGTAGATATGACTACAAGTTTTTTATTGCTTTATTTTGGTGTCTTTGGAGGCCATTTAGACAATTCTAGTGCTTTAGAAATGCGAAATTTGGGTCAATGCAGTGATTGGTTGATTTTTTAATGAAATGAACCAGATTTTATTAAATTAATAAAAAACATTTGAAGGCTTTTCACCAAAATCGCTTTTGGGGTATGAGTAATGAGTATTACTGAACTGCTATTTTTTTGAATTTATGGTACAATCAAATTTTTATCAACAAAAGACGAAGTTATGGGCATATTTAGTATCTTAGGTAGTTTAATTAGAAATGATCAAAGTGACCATGACTTAGCAAATGAAATGATCGGCTAGGGAATGGAAATGATTGGATTATGTTTTTTATGCTCCAAAGGGTATCCCAGCACATTTTCACTTGGCTTCATCATCTCCGACATCAACAAGTCATGTTTTTCCTCCTTTGAACAAATATTCCTAGGGAGGACGACTTTTTGAGATGTGGTATTATGTATTAAGTATCATACACCTTGTGGGATGTTATGTTATGTACCAAAGAGGCACATTTGGCCCCCATTGTTAAATTTATTGACGCATAGGATCTTCAGGCCTGCATGAATTCAATGAGAAACGAAGGCTACAGACGAGAGAAGAATTTAGTAAAGACTGATCAACTACTCATGGAAAATTTCACACACATGGAGACAGAATTGGAATAATATGATTACACCCATTAATCAATATACAATATGTAATACAATGGTAATACGAATAGGAAAATTCGAATACCTAATATAGGATTTAAATATACCAACCTGGACTAACTCTAGAGCTAACTCGGTGTGGGAAAATCACCACTAGAGTTCACTAATGCAACTCTAAATCACTAAAACAGTTCACATTCAGTTAACTGATGTAGTTAGGTGAGAAAATTAGGTGACCTACCTCCCTTAAATCATGGAAACTGGTGCTAAGATGACTGAGAGTGATCGAACTGATGGGAATCAGAGCATAACTGAACAATGACTAGGTTCAACCATTGGTGGCACTCAGAGTGGGTTCCTAAATTATAAGGATTGGTCCCTAAAGCTCCTAAACTCATACAGACAGGTGCACTAAGTGGTAGGTGGCCCCTAGGTGTGTCCCCCGTGCACTAGTGAAGTGATAATGACCTCCTAAGCTAGGAAATATGAATTTATACTATAATGGTCAAGAGAGGATTAATTAATAATCCTAACACCCCCCTTAATCCTAACTTGGACAACCTGGGCCTTGGAAACTAAGACCAAAGTTCACCCATACAATCTAATTGCAAAAATGACTGCTTAAGAAACCAAGGAAATGGAGAAAACCTCAAGGGAAAAAAACCCCAATCATAATAAGTAGGAAAACCAGGAACAAGCTTTCATACTAAGAGAGAAAATTTCTTCTTAGGTAAAAACTTGTGAAAATATTTCTGTAATCTACATCTCTATTAAGAAATAATGTAGTGTAATGGTCCTTGTGTGCACTACTTTCCTGGGACTGTGCATGTGAACCTCTCTATCTTCTTCCAATCTTATGACAAATAGGAGATGGAATGTTGCCTTTGGCTCTTCTTTATGGAGGAAGAGTGACATGATCCAATTTGTTCTTCAGTGAGCATAATTGTTGACCAGATATTACCGTCATGTAGCATCTCTCTGGGAGTTTGTAGCACCTCTTTGGAAGAAGCAAATTTTCTTAACATACCACAAGGCTCTCTTTTTGAAACTGAGATCTTGTTCTCCTCATGTCCGATGACTCTCTAGTCATGTTCCCAACTGCATTAATAAACTATTGCACCCACTTGGGCCTAGGATTAGGAGTAGTGTCTAGATCTGGATCCGATTGAACTTCATCTTCAATTCCATAAATTGATTTAACATTTTCCTCTACTTCAGATTCTGAATCTAAAACATTAATGGAAACATTATCATATGTAAAAGGTTTAAGTAGAATGGTTTTACCTTTCCTTTCAAATGGCAGTTAAGATTACACTAGATTTGAGTATGGCAGACAATGTGAGAATTCATATGCCTTGGAAGCATGGTTTGCAACACCTTTCACTATAAGCTTCCCAGTTGAGATATCTAAGATATCCACTGAGATAAGACCAAATACCAATCGCTTTGGTGGGCTAGTATGTGCAATCTGGTATACAGATAACAAATTTGCAGCTAAGGAGGGTACATAGAGTACATTCTTGAACACTCCATGCTCTAACTTGATTGAACCCTTTCCTTCATCTTGAATTTGAGTGTCATCACCCATGTTAATACTCGTACCATCAGTAAGTTGTAATGAAGAGAATGATTCTCTATATGCAACCATGTGACTGGAGGCTTGTGAATCAATGAGGAAGACATGTCTTTTTAAAAAACCAGCCTTTAGTACATGTCATCTCTCATCATGATCTTCAGTCTTGTATCTAGAGTCATCCTTCCTTGCGCCTTCAGGGAGGGAAATATTTTGGTGCTCAAGGAGTTTTGACATATGATCTATGTTCTTCTTCATACAATTTTTATTTGTATGGCTTTCTTCCTTATAGTAAGAGCACTTGCCTTTGTCAAACCTTTGATGTTTGTCCTTCCTAGAGCCTAAGGCTTCATCTACTGGATCAAACTCTTCCTTAGGTTCAAATTCAACATTCATTTTTTGTTTACCTTTTTGCTTCCTCCTTGTTGAGCATTCCTTTCCTCACTATCGAAGAGAGCTCGATTTGGAGAGGCTTTGAGAGATCTTATCTGTATCAGGTTTTCTTGTTCCTGTATTGTTTGAATCTTGAGAAAAAATGTTGCATAGTTTCAAAGTTACTGGGATCTAGTGCTATCAGCTCATTCTCTAGGATATTTCCCCTCAACTCATCCTTTTTTCCAAACAAGGATTCGAGCTTATCCCATACTTCCTCTGGTGTTCTCAATCCCTCAAGGTGAAAGAGTAACTCTGTGGAGATGTGGATGCACATGAAGCCAAAAGCTTCATGAAGCTTAATCATATAGTTGTATTTTTCAATATATTGCTGGGGTTCGATGTCTCTGCCCATGGTGACCCTGTATAGACCCTTGTTGCACAAGACAATCTGCATGTCATCCCTCCAATCAAGGTAATAGAAGGGTATGAGGATTCTAGGAGTCGGACCTGTTGAATTCTCCATTTCATGGATTCAAGAACAACAATTCTTCAGAAAATATTTGAATGTACCTGCAAAAAAGCATTGCAAAAACTATTCAATTCAAACCAAACCAGTTCAAATACTCTCCACTTCGACATGTGCAATTTCTTTGGGTGCATCACACCTGGATAGACTTCTCTAGATAGAATCTAAAGGGAGAAAGACAATAATTCCAGGATTTATGTGGAACCCAATTGCTTCTCGTTCATCAATGGAAGCTTCCTAGGTTTGTTGTTGGTTTGGATGCCCGCTCTGATACCTTGTTAAATTTACTAAAGCATATGATCTTCAGGCATGCATGAATTCAATGAGTAAAGAAGGTTGCAGAAGAGAGAAGAATTTAGTAGAGACTGATCAATTACTCATGGAAAAATTGCACACACATGGAGACAAAATTGCAATAATATGATTACATCCATTAATCTGTATAAAATATGTAATACAATGGTAATACAAATAGGATAATTCAAATATCTAAGACAGGATTTGATTCTACCAACCTGGACTAACTACATAACTAAATCGATGTGGGAAAATCATCACTAGAGCTCACTAATGCAACTCCAAATCACTACAACAGTTCACATTCAATTAACTGATGTAGGTAGGTGAGCAAAAGCACCCTACCTACCTTAAATCATGGAAATTGGTGCTAGGATTACTGAGAGTGATCTAACTGATGGGAATCAGAGCATAACTAAACACTGGCTAGGGTCAACTGTCGGACACTATTGGTGTCACTTAGAGTGGGTTCCTAAATTATAGGGATTGGTCTCTGGAGCTCCTAAACTCATGCAGACAGATGCAGTGCATGGTAGGTGGCCCCTAGGTGTGTCCCCTATGCACCAATGAAGTGATAATGGCCTCCTAAGCTATGAAATATGAATTTAGACTACGATGGTTAAGGGAGGATTAATAATAATCCTAACACCTAGTAGACCCCCTTTCATGTTATGTCATGTATTATCACTTTATATTTTATATTTGGGCTTTATGAGGTAGCTCGCCCCCCTCGTGTCTAGTGATCCATGTAGTGAGTGTAAGATTAGATATCCATCGTTGATCATCACTTATGCATCTTTTAATCTCAACCAACCATAAAAAAAATTGGTTAGGGATTTGGCATCTCTCAAATCTATTTAAGGGAGAGGACCTCTCATTGTAAAGGGATTTGAATTTGTCATTTGAATCTAATAGAGAAGAAATTTATTCTTGGCCACTACCTTTTGATTTCATTTGTGGATGTTTAGGTAAATGTTGTTGTGATCTACAATTCTGAATTAGATATCATATACTCCACGATTTGCCATTTTTAGAAATTGTTTTGTATGCAGGAGAAGAAATTGATTTGGAGATAGGGACTTGGCTTAGAACCTTTGTTCTTTTTGGATCAATTATGTGACAAAGGATTTCTTGTGTTGATTTCTTTATTCATTCAGTCGAGTTTGTTTCTTGTCAGCTTGTATGCAAAATCATGATTTCTTGTCATACTTTATTTTGCAGAATTAATTCATTATATTGTCTAGTAGGGGTGCATTGGAAAAATTGCATGAACAAACCAAGCATGGATATTGATAATTATTTTCTAGACAAATGGAGACCAACAATGATAAATCAACATCTCTTCAATCCAGTTGTGGTAAGTCTTTTCTTTCTCTAATTTTATTTTCCTTTTACCAACTAGTAAATAATAAAATTAAAACCCTCACTCAAAAACCTCGTTTCGTAGAACTTGTGTTTTAGTTCACCTTTTGTTGTTGAAACTAAAATAATAAGTAGGAAATCCTTTGAAACCCTCAGAGACCATGTTTGGCTTAAATCCGACTACATTTTCCCATCTTGTAGCACTAGTCCTCTTTGGGGCAATTTTCCCTACTTGGGTAACTGTTCATTTTGTCTCTTTGGTGGCATGGATGTTGCTTGGATCACTTCTAATCGTCATGTCTAGCATCAAGTAACAATTTAGAGTGCTAATTATCGATCTAAACACAAACTTGTAGCCATATTCCATTATAATGCTTAAAACTTAGTTGTAACAAATTGGGTATTTTACATTGCCACTCGATATATCTTAGATCTGTTCGGGTAATCATAACTATTGTGGTAAAATCACCTTGGTTGATTATTTTATAATTTGTTAAGCCTTTAGAATTGTTTATAAATCTCTTACCTCAGAGGTATTAATTGATCTAAGATACTTAGTCAAGACACATATACTTGCATTTACCTCCAATTTCTATTTTTGTCTTGTCTTGCTCGTTAGCCTCTAGTGGCTAACAGGGTCTCCCACTTGACCTGGCCCATCCATAGTGACAACTACTCCATCATTAATGAACAAGACCCTTGTGGTGTCACTAGGTAAATAGCTTCCACTCCTCTACTTTCCCAAATAGGATACCCTTTAAGTGGTAGCTCAATCTTGAATGATAGCATTTTTAGTGCTATTTTCGAGGAGGTAGAGGATTAATTCTGGTGTCTACGAGTTGTGTCCTTATGCATTTATCTTCTTATCTATCACATATATATTTATATTTAGTGACTTCATTTTACTTTTGCATAATCTATTTCAGTCACTTATTCTCTCTCTCGCATTTTGCTTCCCCAACGACTTACCCTTTGTGAGTGGGATCTTTCATTTCCCCTAGTGACTCAATGATGCAACTTCATTGAGGAGAGACCCTACACCCATTCATACGGTCATGAAAATATACCTTCTTAAGGTGATAGTATGCATGGTATGACCATGGAATTCATGGCCTATATGTGTGAATTGGTCACTAAAATGCATGTGATATTCAAACAAGAAGATGAGAAAAATAGGGAATGTGATGAGGAGCTGCGAAATATGATCAAAGTTTTGCAAGAATACAAATCTTTAAAAGTTGATTTAAGCTAAACTTCAATGCCATAATTCAATTGAGTGTCAACCTAGTTATCGTGAATGTTCTAGTAGTCATCCTGCTTGGAAAACCACACCTAAATAATCTGCTCATAAAATGATAGCTTGTGAGACATTTTTTAAAGATGGTGCCAATCCATAGAAGGATAATAGTCTTCCTGCAAAACAAAAGGTGGATCATAAATCTCAAGTCAACAAAAGGATGACTCTAAATCCTAAACCTTCTCAAAATACTAATACTCCAAAACTTACTCTTTAGAGAAAATCTTCTGGCCCATTAAAACCAGGAGTGCTCCTGTGAAAACACCATGTGTCCAAGAATAGTTGAAAACTAATGTACCTAGGAAATTATCTAGCTTGCATACTTTGGTGTCGTTCAAGGAGTTAGTCAAATCGCTTCGGTCAAGTATGACATCATGACATTCTTAGGGTTGGAAGTTGAAAATGATAGGAAGAATCCTTATTATGTGAATATTGATATAATAAGGGTTTCTTTCTAAACTTAATATGCCAGACCCGTTTGCTGAAATCTTAAAACTTCCTTCATTATATGAAAGGGCTACAAATCATTTATTATTTCATCCAAAGAAAATTCTTGTTGAACCAAAGAATTATTTTATCATGATCCAGAGTGTGTCAAATGGAAATGATGGGGGATATCCACCAATTTATATTTCGTTAGAAGTCAACGATTCAATCATGCACAATTGCATGTCAAACTCTGGTGCTGAGCTGAATGTTATGCTGCTCTTATTTATGGAACAATTTAAACTTGTCCCTATAGGACCTTTTAGGAACGTGTGTTGTATGGACTCTCGTCTAGTCAAAAGAAGTAGGAGTAATTGAGAACTTGAGAATTTGAAAACGTATGATAAATCTATCATTGAAAACACCATACCTCTAAAGGAAGAAGCCAAACCATACCGAAAAAATATTCATAATATTGATCCTAAATTATCTCCCTTGGTTAAGAAGGAACTTGAGAAGATGTTGGCAACAAGAATCATTAGACCAGTAAGACATACAACTTGGATGTCAAATTCTATGATTGTGAGAAAGAAAAATGATGAGATAAATATTTGTATTTATTTTAGAAATTTAAATCAACCCTCAGTAAAGGACAATTACTGATTACCTAACATGGAAAACCAGTTGCAAATCGTGAAAGGCACAGACATGTTGTCTATGCTTAACGCTTCCTCTAGGTATAACCAAGTGCAGATCAAGAAAGAGGATCGGCAAAAAGAAACTTTCACCACACCTTGGGAAACCTATGAATACATTCAGATGCCATTTGGATTACTCAATGTTGGTTCAATGTTACAAAGATTGATGGACCAATAATTTAGTGATCTTATTGGAAAAATTGTTATTTACCAAGATGACTTGACATTATTTTTAAAATAAAGAAGTGATTATATCAGTCAGCTAGGGAGAATTTTTGTTAGATGTAGAAAGATTGGTATATCCTTAAGCTCGAGTAATTCTACTTTTGGCATAGATGAGGGAAAATTATTGGGACACATTGTATCCAAGGATGGAATTCGAATACATCATGAATAGATAAAGGAAATAGAATCCATTTCTCCAACTCATGACGTCATCTCTCTTCAATTGTTTTTTGAAAAAATCAACTTTGGTCGAATATTTATCCCTAACTTAGTTGTGCTGGCTAATCCCTTAAATTCTCTTTTGAAGAAATATGTTAATTTTATGTGCGATAAAGCACGTGCTTCATCATTTACCAAATTAAAGAGAGCCATATCGACATCTCTAGTATTGGTGTTCCCTGACTACAATAAGGATTTCATAATTTATTAATATGCCTCAGAGGATACTATAGCAGTAGTTATCTTGCTAAAGAACCATGAGAATCATGAACAACCTATCACCTTTATTAGCTAGAACCTAAGAGACGTTGAGTCAAACTACACCACAACTCAGAAACATGCTTAGGATTTGGTAAAGTCCTTAAAACATTTTAGGAGATATATTGGATATTCTAAGATCATTCATTAGAGGAAATTTGGGGTCTAAAATGGGCCTTATAAGAAAACGTGCCAAAATAAGTTTTTGTGAGTTGGAATTCAAGAACCAATAGAATTTC
>LPNX010294190.1:99002-113691 GCA_001517045.1 Pseudotsuga menziesii
ATTATTTTAACCATTATTTTATTATTTTAACTATTATTTTATTATTTTCCTTAGGAGGCCCATTTTAGACCCCAAAATTCCTCTAATGTGTGTATTCCCCATAGCAAGCAGTTACGAATGTCTTGTATCAACATGATGGTATAGGTGTCAGGGGAAATTGTAAAAACAAGATTCAAGAATATAATTTGGATACCAAACCAATGAAAATCGTAAAGGGGCAAGGTTGATCTCATCTCATGACTAAGGCAAACATACAAGGAAGTGTGATGCAGTAAAGCAATGGTATTGTGCATAGATGACGAGCATAAATGGTGTAAGGATATCATTTTTTACTTGAAAATCTTATCATGCCTAGATTATTTAGTTGACCATCAAAGGAGAGATGTTAGGTTGAAGGTGGGAAAATACATTTTAACAAAAGATTGTTTGGGTTGGAAGAATTCACATGGAATAATTCTGAAATGTGTGAGCCCAGAATAATCTCAAACCATCGTCAAATAAATGCACTTAGGTTTGTGTGGATTCCATTATGCCCCTAGAACAATGACATCCAATATTATGGATATGGCTAATTATTGGCCTACCTTGTTTAAAGATGTGCACACTTATGTCATAACTTGTCAGGAATGTTAGTTTTTTGCTGGGAAACCCAGATTCTTTTTCTTGTTTTTGTCACACATAATAGTGGAGGATACTTTCCAACAATGAGGAATGGATTTTGTACGACCATTTGATCAAAATTCAAGCAATGGTTAATGATACATTCTAACATGTGCTGACTATTTCACCTAATGGGTTGAAGCTACTTCCACTAAAAAGAAAACAATAGATGCGGTGGTAAAATTTCTTGAAGATAAAATTGTATCAAGGTATGGTTTCCTACTAAAGAGAAAAACTTACAATGCTAAAGAATTTAGAAAAGTTGAAATTTCTATGTTTTCCTTAATCAGGTCATTGCCTTATCCCATTTCTCAAGTTACTATCCCCAAGGAAATGGTCTAGAAGAATCATGTAACAAGAACCTAATCAAACTTCTCAAGAGGATGATGGGTGAAATCAGATGAAGTTTGGATAACAATTTGAAATATGTCCTACGGGAAGATAGAACTACAGTGAAGAGAATAATTGGAAAGGATCCTTTTGCGATGGTACATGGTCAAAACTATAGGATGCCCATTAATCTGAAAATTACGGTGTATGAATTGCTTCACCAATGTTCATCCGACCTGGAAGATTTACAAGCTTGAATTGACAAGTTGGTTGAAATGGATGAGAAAAGAAGAGAAGCGTGGGATATGACCATCATATAGAAAGAAATAATTCAAGGAACTTTTGATCTGAAGACTAGAAGTATAAAATTCGAGGTTGGTGATATAGTGCTGCTGTGGGACAAAACCAACGAAAAAATAGGAAACTAGGGGAAACTTGAGAAGTTATGGATGGGTCCTTATCGAATAAGAAAAATTATAGGGAAGGGATCTATGTGGTTAAAAAATTTAGATGAGGATGAATTGGGATTCCCAACAAATGGGTGGCTTTTGAAACATTATTTTTTGTCAATGACTTATCACACATCTTATTCCACCTGTAGTGCTTAGGATATGTTTTGAATAAGCTCATTTGAGTAGTAGGATTTGAGTTCTTTTTTTTTTCTAAGTGTTGTTTTGAGAATGAATCCAGTCAGTTTGCTTGTTTGAGTGTGTTTGCATGACTAGATTACATATTTACTTTATGCAACTGATTTCATAATTTGATTTTAGTTTTGGTTTTATATATATTCCCACTAACATTTGGTTTATAGAGATTAGTAGAATATTTTCTTGATGCAGGAATAGGTACATTTTGAAGATGAATCAAATGTTTCGGTGCATGCTCATAGATTGATGAGAGGGATACCTAGGATCAGATATTTATAAGTTTTTTAAGCACTCTCTCCCTTAGAGCACTATTATCACACAAAGTGTAGCTACCCACTAGAGGTATCCTATCTAGGACGGTATAGGTGAGGTATTGTTATCACCCGCCTTGTAGTTGCCTGTGTGAGGTGGATCTAGGATGGATGGTAGAGGGGCAAGAAACTAAGGAGGTGGAACCAAGACTGCCTAGACTCCCAAATGGATGGTTGTCATGCCAATCAAGGCAGCCTTTGCTTTATGTTATCTAAGTCCAAGACAACAATGGGGGAGACCCGAATCTACTCCCGACAGGATAGATCAGACCTAGACACCAGAACAGATCAAATGTGGCTTTGAGGTATGTAAGGTGTAAGGTAAATGGAAACCCTAACTCTAGGATTTAGGTACTAGAAACTGATGGAGATGACCACTGTCTTGGGAAACTTAACTGTGACAGGGTGAGCAAGGACAGAGTTGGGACTATTTAGTACCAAGAAAACAGACTCAGTGAAAGACAGGTAACTTGAGTTATTAATGAATGGTGGCAAAGAGAATGGGAGTGAGGTCAATTTAGGGCTAGCGCTAGGGATAGGAGATTAGTGCCTTTAATGCATTGGGCAATGGAGTCAGCATCAACACAAAATTTCATTGAACCCACCTGGGATATACCCTGATCTATGGACTTAAAAAGGATTTGGCCCGGAAAACTCAGGTTACAGGAAAACCAGCAGAAGGAGGGCTAACTCTAGGGCTTGGAGAGGTAGATTTGCAGCTTTAGAGCCACTAGGAGGCTATCAACTGAGCATTGAAGGGGAAATGATATCAGGGTAGCCTGATCTACAAACCCAAGTCAGAAAATTTCAGTAAAGATCAGATCTGGAAAAGTCAAAATTTGATGAGGGGGGCTAGGGGGATGAAAACCAGTTTTTCAGATCTAGGGCAACCTGGAAAGAACTAGCTCAGCATTGGGGGTGTTTTGGAGTGCTCAAGCCCTGATCTATCAGCCTAGCCTATCAGATTTCAGAAAATGTATATTCCGAAAAAGTCCAGTTTTCAGTGAGGGCGCTAGGGTTGTTTCAGTCAAAAACTCAGATCTAGGTCAAACTGCCAAGAATATAGACAACGTTGAGGGTGATTTGGACTGTGTGGGACCCGATCTATCCATCTGTGAAGTCAAAAATCAGAAAAAATCAAAACCTTAGCAGGTCAAATTTTCAGTGGGGGTTTATGTAGTTTTGTGGTTAAAAATCAGATCTAGGTCAAACCAGCAGGAATTTGACCATCGTTACAGTAGATTCAGTGAAGGGGAGGCCTGATATGTGAAACCTAGAAGTGGTTTGGCCAAATATCGGACAGTTCCTAGATTTAGTGCTTTTTAGGGTTTTTAGTATTTTAGGAGTTTTCAGAAAAATTGAAGCAAAGCAAGGTACAATAGATTAAGATCTGAAGAGAAGAGACTTACCTGTTAGATCTTACCTGGAAATGCTTGTAGAAGTCTTTAATAGTGATGATCCTTGCTATCCCGATCAATTCTGGAAGATCCAAATGATTTCTATGAAGGATGTAAGCCACAAGCCACCAATGCGCCCCCTATCCTTCATGAGCAAACCTCAACAATATCATATTTGCCAATACAAGATAAAGAAACCAAATGCTACAAGAAATTAAAACGAAGTAATCATAGATCACAATGAAATTAATGAAAACCCCCTGATCCAAGACAAAGAAAACCGAGCGAGTTGAGGTCCCCCTGCAAAAACGCTCCAGCCAAAATGCCCTCTTGTAGGAAAAACAATGACAACAGAAAAATATAGATCTCATAAGAATTTCCACAATGCTAGGAAGCAGAAGACTATCCAATCACCATTTGAGAACATCATATGCAAAGCAGATCCTGAAAATATCTTCAAAAAAGTCTTTTTATTATTCAGATCCAAGAGCCAAAGACCCCTTACAAATGAGAAGCTCTCTCCTTTAAATAGAAATGAGAGAACCACAATCATAACTGAATCCTAACCACTTTCAAAATAAGTGGCTAATATTAAAAGATAAAATATTCTAATCAATGGTTGAGATGAGCTCAACATACAATACATGGATCAATATAACCATAAAGTACCAAAGTGGACTAAATCACCCATAAAGAGGGTACCCCACTCAACAAGAAATAAATGAAGCACATGG
Organism: Pseudotsuga menziesii; assembly: GCA_001517045.1. Taxonomy (NCBI): domain Eukaryota; kingdom Viridiplantae; phylum Streptophyta; class Pinopsida; order Pinales; family Pinaceae; genus Pseudotsuga; species Pseudotsuga menziesii. The sequence goes on from LPNX010294190.1 coordinate 103,082, forward strand.
TGGGTCCATGGAGTGTTAACTAACTCCATCTGGGTGTCCCCATGGCACAATAAAATAATATAATATTTTAATTCTTTGACTTTGCGCCTCCTTGAGGAAATTGTGAGCCTCCCAAAAGCTCCAGAAAATAATATAAAAATGCCCAAAAATAGGTGTGGGCCCAATCAGGTGCTGCAACTGCTGGAGAAGGTGTGGAAGACATCACTCTCATCATTGTGACTCATGCCATGCCATTTGTTTACCTCAGTATCCCAAATCGATTTCTTCAATAGCCATTTAATCATTTTTTAATTTGCCTCGGGAAACGTGAACCTGCCAAAACAGCCTCCTAGGGTGTCTGCGTTGCCAAACTGAGCCCACTAGGCTCTCTGGGATGGGGGTACTATGGTACAAACAAGTGACTACACCCCCTATGCCCATACAACGCCATAGGAGATCCAACTAAAACATCTCCCTGCTCAAACATATCAACCTGTGCAGAAAAACTGCATCAGAAAGGCAAAATGAGCTTGATCATATCTACAAGTGCCTGGAACTAGAAATAGACTATCTCATTAGACTCAGAGAGTCCAAATCCATCTAAGGTGTATACTCATACCCCTCATAGGTCTCCATCTGATCATCAATCATATCCAATAAACAATATAACCATCTGTAACTGATCAGACACCAATAATAACTTAGACTATCATCCATCTGCTGCAAGTGCTAAAAGGCCAAGACATGCTCTACAACTCATTCAAGTAACAATCACAACAAGTAGCATTCATTTCACTGGCAGTACATCAACCAATACATATATAAGGTTTTATTTATTATTACTCAGACTTAGAATTTCAAGACTATACTCACTCCATAGTTGTAGCCAATTTGCTAGTGAAGGGTGAAAATGACAAGGCTAAGGCAAAGGATGACTTCCTACTCAACATCATGACACTTTGGATAATGGAAAGGGAATACTCACTATAACCAATGTCGGACAAACAACAACACAAGGAATGGCAGTGCCTCAGAAATGGGTGAGTTGTTTAGAGAGTGCTTATTCAACTTAGGCATCATGACTACATCAAGCTTGATCCAAGTTCATTAGGATCATTATTTTATTCCATGGAATTTTTGGCCTACATGACCCTTTGGGACTTCACCAGTGCTTAAAATCACAGCTAATCGCAGCGTTCATCTGGGACATATTTTTATAAGGTTAGCATACTTTTAATCATTGCTTTTTTGGACCTTTTCTTATACTCTTCAAGAAGTATTTTAGCATTTCATTGCCCTTGCCCTCTTTACATGTCTTAAGAAACACAGTTTTATAATTTTCATTTTCCATGGGTGCATATTCAATATTTTCAATACAAGTAGTACATGAACTTTCAGTTTTAGCCAACAACATCTTAAGTGACTAGGGGGAGTTCTGCACAGTGCCAAACATCGAGACAATCGACCAGAATGATTTAGGCATACAATCCAACTTACCAAAGGCAAGTTTTGTCACCAACTCAGAGCCGAGACACAATATAAACAAGGAGGCTTGTCCAACAAAAGTTCTAGAGGGGAGAAACATCCTCCATGCCATAAGTCAAGAAGTCAATCAGGTTGAAAACAAAACTAGAAGGTAATGGATGGGTGAAGACAATGAATGATGGAGCCAACACTAGCAAGCCAAAATAATGGTGGGAATGACTACCTCTATTCTCTCTAAGGAGGGTAAGACCAATGAGTATAGATCAAGAACTTCCAAGTCTAAGTAAGGACATTAATACATAGTACAAAATACATCCAAGTCCATATAATTACGACCGCCAGGTCATGATACCACAAGTCAATACATGTCACAAAATCAGCATAAGAGCAATAATAACCATAACACAATATAAAATGATGAGTCATAATCATCCAATATAATCCACCTGAGACACCATCTGTCCAATGAAAAAGAACTGATATAAAACTGGGCATCAATGACTGCTCTGTAATGACATAAATGGCTACATCAGTCCTCAAATATGAGTGTCTTGAGACTTGGTCCTGACATGGGAGAGTACAATAGTCCACTAATATAAACATGATCCATAAAAAATGCTCATCTCAGCATCTCATATGTAAGAGATCCGGCTGAAAAATGTACTGTGTCTAAAAAATAGAATATGGTAGGCTGGCTACTATATATGTGATAACAGGTATCTAACCAATGACACTGCAAGGGCCTCGTCCACTATGGATGAAAGGTAGTTGTCACACTAGACATAATATTGTAGCTTTAGATTAATCCAGAGAATGATCAAGGGGGGAGACCTTACTAGCCTATGAGGGCTAGCACACCTACTGAAGACACCCTTATGGTTATGCAATGAATGAAAGAGGAAATATAATGAGTGAGGGAGTCTAGATCTAGTGAATAGATCTGGTATAGAAGTTAGGGAAAAGTTGGGTACGCTTAGAAAATAGGGAAAATCAACCAAATTTATTTGAAAGAGTTTAGTAACATAGATCTAGAGAGTGTTAAATTGTATGAAGGATAGGATCATCAGTCTACATGAGAAGAGAATGTTGCAGAAGAGAGAATAATTTAGCATAGACTGTTCAATTGATCATGACAAAATTGCACACACATGGACACAAAATTGGAAGAATATGATTATATTCATGAATCAGTAAATAATATGGAATACACTGGTTTTACATATAGGATAATTTGAATGCCTAAGATAGGATTCAAATATACCAACTCAGACTGACTCTGGAGCTAACTTAGTGTGGGAAAATCACCACTAGAGCTCACTAATGCAACTCTGGATAACTAACTTAGTTTAACTTAGTATAGCCCACACTCCCTTCAATCATGCAGATTGGCGCTATGCTAATTGATTGTGATCTAAATGATAGTAACTAGAACATAACAGAACATGACTGATTACCTACCAATATCAATTGGGAGACTATTGGTGGCACCTAGAATGGGTTCCTAAATTATAGGGATTGGTCCTTGGGGATCCTAAAATCATGTAATCAAGTGCAAAAAGTGGAAGATGTCCCCTAGGTGTGTCCCCCATGCACTAGTGGAGTGATGAATACCTCCTAAGCTAGGAAAATAGACAATTAGACTATGTGGTCAAATGGAGGATTAATAATAATCCCAACACCCCCCCATAATCCAAAGTTTGGACAACCTGGGCCCTGGAAACTAAGACCAATACAATCTAAATGAAAAATAATAACTATTAAAAATTGAGGAAATGGGGAAAAACCTCATGGGAAATCCCCCCACCTAAAAATAAGCAGGAAAATCGGGATCAAGCTTTCATATCAAGAGAAAATTTCTTCTTGAATAAAAAACTTGTGAAAATATTTATGCAACCTGCATCTCTGTGGTGCAGTGAAGTAGTATGATGATCCTTGTGTGCACTAGTATCCTGGGACTGTGCATGTGAACCTTTCCATCTTCTTCCAATACGATAGTAGACAGGAGAAGGAATGTTTACTTTGTCTCTTCTTTCTAGAGGAAGAGTAACATGATCCAAATGGTTCTTCTGTGAGCAGGATTGTTGATCAGTCCTTACCATCATGTAGCATCTCACTGGGAGCCGGTTGCACCTCTCCGAAGGAAGTGAACTTTCTTGACATAACGCAAGGTTATCTTTCTGAAACTAGCCTCTTGTTCTCCTCATGTGGGATGGCTCTCTAGTCATTTTCCCAACTGCCTCAATAACCGTTTGTTCCCATTTAGGACTAGGATTGGGAGTAGGACTAGATTTGGATTTGGATCACTGTGAATTTCATCTTTAATTTCATGAATTGATTTGATTAGATCCTTTGCTTCGGATTCTAAATCTGTAACACTAATGGAAACATTATCATATGTAAAAGCAGTAGATAGATTGTTTTACCTCCTCTTTCAAATGACCATTGAGACTATACTGGATCCAAGTATGGAAGAAAGTGTGAGAATTCATATGCCTTGGAGGCATGGTTTGCAACACCCTTCGCTATAATCTTCCCAGTTGAGATATCGGAGATCTCCATTGAATAAGGACCAAATACCACTCACTTTGGTGGGCCAGTATGTGTCATCTGGTATATAGATAAAAAATTTGCAGCTAGAGGGGGAACATAGAGTACATCTCCATGTTTTAACTTGATTGAACCCTTTCCTTTAGCTTGAATTTTAGTGTCATCACCCATGTCAATACTCGGACCATCAGTAAGTTGTAATGAAGAGAATGATTCTCTGGATGCAACCATATGATTGGAGGCTTCTAATCAATGAGGAAGGCATGCGATTTTGAACAGTTAACCTTCAATGCATGGCATCTCTCATCATCATCATCAGTCTTTTCTCCAAAGTCAGTCTTCCTTGTACCTTCAGGGAGGGAAATATTGTGCTGCTCAAGGAGTTTTTCCATCTGACCAATGGTCTTCTTCATACAATACTTTTTTGTATGGTTTCCTTTCTTACAATAGGAGCACTTTCCCTTCTCAGACCTTTGATGTTTTTCCTTCCTAAAGACCGAGGCTTCATCTAATGGACCAAAATCATCTTTAGGTTCAAATTCAGTGTTTCTTTTCTCTTTATCTTTCTGCTTCCTTCTTGCTTGAACATTCCTTGTCTCACTAGCTAAGAGAGATTGATTTGGAGAGGCTCTTAGAGCTCCCATATGTATCAGCTTGTCTTGTTATTGGATTAGAGACTCTGTGAAGGAATCAAGGGATGTCATTCACCAATTAGGAGTATTCAGTCTCCCAGAATGAAAAGTAGAGACAAACACTAAGAATTGTGAGATAAGTTTGCTTAGTATGGAGATCACCAATTCCTCATCATTTTTCTCAATCCTGCATTGCTTGCATTGAATGACCAGTGATTTGAATTTAGTTAAGAATAGTTGTATTGTGTTAAAGTTACTGGGCTGTAGTGCTATTAGCTCATTCTATACGATATAACCCCTCAGCTCATCTTGTTTTCCAAACAAGTATTTGAGCTTATCCCATACTTCATTCAAAGTCTTGAGTCCATCAAGATGGAACAATAGATCCCTGGAGATGTGGATGCACATGTGGCCAAAAGCTTCATCAAGCATATCTAGATGCTTAAATTTTTCCAGATACTGCAGGGGTTTGACTACTCTTCTCATGGTTATCCTATACATATCTTTGTTGCGTAAGGAAATATGCATGTCTGCCCTCCATTAGACTATGCTTTCAAAGGAAGGATTACTAATAATCCCAATAGAGAGATCTAGCCACACATAAGAGAAAACTAAAGGGACCCACCTAGGGTTTATGCAAAAGTGGACACGGTAGACCCAAAAAGGTAGATTGGGGTAGAAAATGGATAGATATAGTAGCTGGAAGGATAGATCTGTCAAAATAAAGTGGGTTCAAGCATACCCCACCGATAGATATGAAATTTGGACACCACCCAAGGAGGGCGCCCCCACCTAGAGAGACTAGTGCTAGATCCCATGGAAAATGTAGTAAAAAATTTATAAAATTTGAGATCTAGGGTTTATTCAATTATCTCCAAGTGGGTTTTGATGGCTGTCATAAAAAAATCACTAGATCTACCAAATCTACAAAACTATGGTTTGAAATAAATGGTTTTACTTGACAATTGGATGAAAATAATGAAAAACAATACTAACCTTGCAGATCGTACCTAAAAATAATTGCATCCACCTTGAATCTTTATGATCCTTCAACTTAGTTACAATTTTGAGTGAGATCCAACAAGAAACAAATGAAAAGCGCCCAATGAAGGTAGGGTGCCCCTCTCATCCACCTCTAAAATCAAACTATTGAAGTGATATTTGTTGACAGATGAAAAATATATGCTGCATATGTTATCTACATATAAAAATAAAATCTACAAAGTAACAATTAAAGAACTCTCTGAAGATGAAACAATTTTCCTGAAGGACGATGAAAGAATCCTTAGCAATCTCCTCCAACCATTCGCTACCCTACAAAAGATTAGTACCACCTCCACAGAAAAAATATTGTTTGCATGCAATATCCACTGAAATGTCTAAGCAAGAGTCATAACAATCATATCCAAGTACATTCACAACTTTTCGAAGAGTTTTTGCCAAATTTTCTTGTATTCAATATTCTTAAAGCCAAAAGTCCCATCACAATCAGAGAGCATCTCAATATATAGATCTCTTAAGTACATAAAACTTAGATCCAAAAAGATCAAGGGTCAAGGTCATAAGATAAAAACATTATAATCTACATCTAAGAATAGTCGGATACATCATACATGGATCAACTCAATAATAGAGCAGGGTGCATTACTAAAAATGCCCAACGAGGGGGCACACGACATAAAAATGACAATAAATAATAAGATAGCACATGATGGGGCTAGGAAGTTATAATATCCTTCACTAGCATGACCCCATGACACAATAAAAATGTGTGATGGTCAATAATATCATGAAGTGATCAAAATCACTAGGACCCCCCCCTAAAATCACTACATGGATAGGTCTCGCACAATAGCAATATGGTACAATCAACTAGCTGCACCCCATGATTCACTCTAGAGCCCTAGGAGAACTCACCATCATCTGCACTGTGTTTTATTTTTAATTTCCCAGGGCTAAACTACTACAAAATACCTAAAAGACCCATATCTCTCCTGTAACTTCCCAAAAACCAAAATCGACTGCACCAACGGATTTAGAGTGTCCAAATTAACTAGGAATGAGTACTCATACACCATATGTCCATCACAAAGGTACGCCAGAGGCCCTGTTGTCGCTTAATTCGCATCTCGAGTCATGTGGAAGAAACATTCAAGCCACTAAGTGCGACCTTGGGGGAAAGCTTGAGCCAAGTGTTGTCACCCGATACTCAGGTCCTCCATCTAGGAAAATTCCTAACGAATCGAAGGGGGTTAGACCCTATAAGTTACTAAGGTTGATTAAGCTTTAGATGGTGGTTTGTGATCGAGTAAGTTATTTAGGAGTTTTTGTAAAGCAACACAAGAGATTGCAATAATAATTAAGACAACAACATGAGAAACTATAAACCATCAACACATTCAGGAATTAAAAAATACTGCTTATGTGATAAAAGAAAAGACCCGTGTTGAAATGGAGTTTTGTTGGAGTGTTGAATGTATTGCAATTTTTCTTGGTCAATTTTAATTTTATGAATTAATGGATAGATTTTGATGGAGGGGGATTCCCGGCATACCACGAAAGTACAGGGAATATGTCCAAACTCACTAAGTATGGTAGAAACCAAGGAATTGTGGGTTGAATGGAATCATTGGGGGATGTCGAACACTACACCAAAAAGGACGTAGCTTGACAGGCCCCGCGATCACTTTTTAGTTGTTCCTGCTTCCTCTGTACAATTTTCCCACACGAAGCAAAAAAAAACGTTGGATTTTCGTTGTTGGGAGGTTAATTGAAAGTGTGAAAGTTAATTAAACTAGTCACTCAATCCCTTTCCGGATATGATCAACCAGTCGGTCAAAGCCACAGAGATTCAAAGCATAATAGGGGTTGAGTCTTGTTGGTTTTAACTTATTTTTAGCAATATTTTCTTGGTTAGAAAAGAAAACCCAATAATCTCTTCCCAAGTCTAGTACTCGGGAAAGCCCTTTTCTGTGAATCGTACTCGAGAGAGCGAGGGGGTTTATTTTAAACATAAGAGTGAAGAAACATAAAGGTTTTCTAATTAATACATTGTGCAAATATTTTTTGTTTCGGTAGTTTGGTATATCACAGTGGTTTAGTATTTGTATTACTTGCAATAAAATTGAAATATAAATTAAAATAGAAAAGTATTGAAACAATCTACACTAGTAGAAGTAAAACCATGAAAATGAACACTGACGCGAATCCCCCCATGGGGGATGGGCAGTGGGATACGAGAATCCTACTCAAATCTTTATTAACTTTTTAAAACATGAGAGAAACGCACTTTGGTCATTATACTTTGGATCCAAAGGCTTCCAACTCATTGAAAAATGAAAACTTATGAAAAGGGGGAGCTTCGTGGGTCTTCTCTTTACTCAATTTTGCGAAAATTTGCCAGAGTTTCCTCCTATTTTATTGTAAAACTGAAAAAAATGGCCAACAAACATTAGTGGAATATTCCCAAAACACTTTAAGAGTGTTTTGGGAAATCCTACCAAAACTTGCCGAAAAAATTCTTAGTAAAATTGATAAAAAACTAGGTGAAAATAACCGAGAAAGTAAGCTAAAAAGCTGCTTTCTTAGGGTCTTTGTTTGCTTCTTAAGGATAGAAAAACAAATACGAGTACATATATGCTAGATATGGAATTCAAAGTCGACATCTAACTTACTAATCAAGCTTTCTGCTATATTAGATAAATAACTTGAATACATAAGATAACGCTTTAGATCTGGACTAACAAATAATAGTGATTTGCAAAACAAGTAAAAATCTTGTAAAGGAAAAGTAACTTTAGGATATGTTCTTAAAATAAGAATTTGAATTGAGATCTACAAGTGACTTTCAAAGAAAAACCGAAAACAAAAAAGTGTAAAGAAGGGGTGAAGGAAAGAAAGGGAAACCTGGAGAATAGAGGATCCTTGGGCCTTCACTTGTGGTGTGCCGAGGGACTTTTATTTGAAACAAATACTATTAGAAAAGAAAGGAAGATAGATAAAACAAGATCTTCCACGTCTCCAATCATGGAAACCTTGCATATCACACAATCACAAAACATAGATCAAATGTAGAAGCATGCGTCTTCAGAAATAAATATAAAAACATTCATAAGCAAATGAATGGTTCAGTAAGATCTCTAAATGTATATACTCAATAGATTAACTCTTTAAAAAAAATGATTAACCTATCTCACAAATTTGATACCAACCCTTCAAGTAAGATACACAAGATTCAAAGCATGCTTATGGTTCAAATATAGGTTACCTCCATATATCCAAAAGATAATACATCCGCTCAACCAAAGCACATCACAATTTAGACCTCCAAAGTATCTTTATTTCTCAAATGAACACTGATTACAATGCCCAAGATCTTCCCATCATATTCCGACTAGTTTGAAATGGGAGAGAGGTGCGTTATTTATAGCTAGAGCAGGCCCAAGGTAATGCACCAAACAAGTGAAGTAGAACCCAAGCGATGGGAATGATTTAGGGGATTCATTGGGAGATTAACTGAGGTAATCCCATCGAGGTGGCGTCACCTACCAAGCCACATCACACTCCAAATCGCATTTTCCAAAACTCCTTTACACAGAATCAATCATTCATACGGATCCATGACATGAGCATAGAGTGGAATTAGGATAAAACACATGGTAAGTAAAACAAGTTTAAAGTGATTCTTTCCTCCTTAGGAGAAGTCGCCACCATGTCATCCACTCTCCCATCAAAAGCGTAGGCCACCACTCCAAGCCTTGAGATACTCGTACGGGCCATGACGTGAGCAAGGGGATAAACCTTGGTTAAAATGTATGGTAATAAAACATGCTTTTAAAGTGACACCCTCCTCCTTAGCAGAAGTCATCCCATAACTTAAACGATATCATTCCAAAATGTTGCACTGTTAGCATTTAAGTGTCACTTTGATGCTTTGATAGCGAAAACTGACCATAAGTGACCTATTGATCACTCGAAGTGTATTAAAAGTGGGTGTTAGGGTAACGAGTATGCTTTGAGCATTAAAACAGGAATCCCCACGCCAAATTCCACCTCTGGATCAAGTTTTTATGCCATGTACAAGTTTTTTAATCAAACCATTAAAAAATGGCTTAAAAAACATAAAAAAAAAAACTAATTTTCTCATAATAAAAAAAAACTCTAGGGGGACCTAGAACATGTCTATATGACTCAATAGTGATGCCTAGAATTCTCATATACATTGACATGTGATCTTTAATAACATTCTAATGCCTACCCACCAAGACGACCATTCTATCTTTGGAGGAGCGATGAAAAAATAAAAAATTATACATCGCTTATTCAACATTGCATAATTGACAAGGCAAAAAACACCTTGGAATGATCGGATTGACATTTAAGTATTAGGAAGCCGAGTCCCTTACAAAAATTTTCCATGCTAGTACACATTTATTACAATTTCCCTGAAGGGGTATGGACATGTGGTACAAAACATAAAAGGGCCAATAAGGCCCGATGGACTTCTGAGGTCTAACTTTGAACAAGTGCTTGTTCATCTATGCCGGATCACTTGAAAGTATGACTAGGAGCAACTCAGGCAGTAACAGGCCCCATTCATGTCAAAACCATAAAAATAATAAAGCCTATAAACGCTGATAATTATAAAGATAACAGAAGCCATCATAGTAAACCACCATATGAAGCATGAATATCTCTGATGGACACTGATAGACCATAAATAATCATCATCCATAACCATTGGTCTAAACCTCATCCCAGAGCCTGCTACTTGCTTGGTTACACTGGGTTAACTAGGTCAAGAATGATCAAATGATGACCCAAGTGTAAAACTCTGATACTGCAAAGTACAAATGGACATGCATGCTCAATTATCTATGCTAATAGTGAGACTCAAGTATAAGTAGGTTCTGTCGGTTATTATAAGCACAATATATATATATATATATATATATATATATATATATA